>OU015490.1:165731315-166176315 GCA_907164885.2 Dolomedes plantarius
AAATTGGTATATATTTTTAAATACCATTCTAATACAGTAAAATTTTAACACTTTGATGTGATACAAAATTTACTCAACAATACAGCCTCCTTTTATATTGCATTACATAAATGAGAGACACTTTATCATGCACAAAAATACATGCGTCTTTAGCATATTTGACAGTAGTCATAAAAATTCATCATTTTCCTGAAGAATCATGGATTTTTCATTATTTATGAGGTCTAAAATACAGCATAAAAAACAAACTATGGAATGATAATAAAATCACTAGAGATAGAGAATAAATATAAATTTTCTAAAAAATGGGAGAGAATTCTTATATCTCAGAATAATATCATTTTAATGGCCATAAGAACTAAAAACTTATAACTTGAAAACCAAAGAAATTACCTCCAACCCTCAGTTTACAAATACTCATTCCAGGTGTAACAGTAGAACCATCTTCAACAAGAAGTTCTTCAATGACTCCTGCAGCAGGGGCAAGCACTGGAACTGAAGTCTATATTAAACAAATATTGATGACCATTTTTTCAGTTATAAAATATATAAACAAATAAAGAATAATATAAATCTATTAAAACATATATAGAAATAAAGAAATCACTCAGTTTAAAATTTCATATTTTAACTGAAATCAACATTACTATGCTACTGATCAAAATCAATTTCTTAACTTTTCAGTAAAATCTCAGACTTCTTTAATTTAAGACTATTGACCAATTTTAAAAATATTTCAAACTTATCATTTATTTTAAGCAGTCATATTTAACAGTCATTAATGCACAGAAATCTGTAACAACTTTGATAGATTATCTGACAAAATAACCATAATAATACGCTTAAAAAAATATTCAAATGCACATTTGTAAATCTTTTTTTAAATAACTGGAGAAGAAAAATCCCTAACAGAATTGCTCTAACAATATTTATACTTACAATATTTATATTATGTGCATAAACTGCTTATATTGACAGTTGGGTAAACACATTTGGGTAATAATATCTTAATATGTAAATCAAAAGAAAAGTGTTACACAACATAACAATGAAAGCTCCATGTTAAACACAGCAGTATTGAAAATTCTTTATAATTATTAATCCTCAAACAATACAATGGGGGTTGGATCCGACAAGGGTGTGTCTTCCTTCTCCCATACTCTCCCTTCTCATTGCAAGAGATCGGGTTGACAAGGAACCCTACGAGGCAGTCTTGCAACATATGTTTGTGACGGAAATTAGCTGTGCTTTTCAAGAATAGAGGGTGTTAGTCATCCATGTTTTGATGTATTTTCAACATTGCTGTCTTATTTTCTAGCAGTGTTCAGTATTGTCTTTGTTTAGAACCACCGAGTATGGAATGTCCGTTTAATGGGTGATTGGATAGTGAAAAAATATTAACCAGGATGAATGTCAAACTGTGTTTTTTTTAAGTCAGGCCATCCTTTTTGTCTCAATGTTGGAGTGTTTCGAGTTACCGGATGAGTGACCGTTGCTTCCTACTTTCAATTTTCCTGATCACTAGTCTTTTTTTTTTTCTTTTTTTTTTAAAGATTTTTAAAATTTTTCATTTCAATTTTGAAAACCAAAAATGGCAGTATATATTATTATTTCCCTTTTTGTGCTCAGTAAGTTGATTTCACTAACTTCTAAAACTAGGCAGAAGACTAAATTACATGTTAGACCTTATACAACATTCCATGTAAATGCCAGAGATTTTCTTTGCTTAGCACAATTACAATCTGTTGGTCATTTTCTACAAAAAGGTCTTTATTTCATGTAAAATATTATAAATCAATGTTATTATATAACAAAAATGCTTATTGTGTACTTATTTCTACCAAAAACTTATCAAAAAAGAGATCAGGTCAGACCTGACCCGACCGTACCATCTATTTCATCTCAAACCACTGTAGGGCTTGAGGGTTAGTAGAATGAGTTAATACTTTAAGACAAACAAACTGAACTAACCTTATCAGTTTCAACTTCACATATGACTTCATCTTCAGCAACTTGGTCACCAACACCTAAGAGCAATGATAAACATCAAAATTCTTGAATTCCTCAAATATTAAAAAAGTTAAAAATGAAGATTTATTATAACAATTCTAAATTAATAAAATATTCAGTATTTCAACCTTATAAGTTCAAAAATAACCTGTTCACAACCATAAGCTTATACGGGGAAGTTAGCTACTGAAATCATGATCGCCATGACCGCAACCTGCTCGATCTCGATTCCACAGGACCGGATGCCCCAGTACTGTGCTCAGCCAGCTGTCAACCTTATAAATTATTTTAAAGATACCAGAAAGGTATACTAACTTTTATGGTCTATTATGAGGCAGAGTTTACAAAATATCCCTCCAAAATAGTATTAACGGTGAATTGTAATGAACAATAACTTACCTTTGTCCCATCGAATATCACCTTCACTAAGAGATTCAGCTAACTGAGGAACTTTAATTTCCCTGATTTCATTTTCTAAAAAAGAACAGCATATTAATAGAAATGTAACTTGGGAAGGAAAAAATATATAGCTAAAACAAAGGTTTGAGAAAAAAATGTTGACATACTTAATTTCTGACTTGTGTGTATGTTACAAGAACTTTGTATTCTTGTCAGTGACTGTACTGCAGAAACACAATTTTTACTGCAATAAAAAGGGAAACTATTACACAAAAACAAATCTTCAGATTGAATTTCTTGTGCACTTTAGAAAATTTCACATACAACAATAAAAATTTTGAGAATTTTGATGAAAATTTGTCACAAAAAAATAAATAAATAAATAAAGCCCAGAGGTACACTCTTCAAAGCCCTACGTATTTTATAAATCGAATACTCAGTCGATTTAATGTTACAATAATATACTGTAAATGACCTCCTCCATAATGATGATTTTAAGATGTAATACAAAGTTTTCAATAGAATTCCCCTATTTCAAATCACAAAATTAAAATTCCACTGAGCAGAATATTTCATTTATTTATTTACCGTATATATATCACTTTGCTTACCTAAACATCATAAAATTTTGATAGACACCCTGATAATACCACCTTCTATCAAAAAAATAAATAGCAATACAGATTAGACCTCTCAGATAGATCATTCAGTAAAAGGAGAAAATTCCAGTGATTTTGAGATTTTATATATCTTTGAAAGCTATACAACTAGAAGGGCATTTTAAAAGCCTTAACTTCAATCACATCAAAAGATTTATGCCAAGAATTTCTTTTTAATTAAAAGAAATTCTAATACATTTTAAAACTTCATTCTTGAAAGTACAAATACTTAAGGAAAATTAATATTAGCACAGCACTATTATCAGTTAAATTGATTTTTAATTATATTTCTAGACAGATGATCAAAAATTTTAAAAATTCATCCTTTAAAACTACAAATTACTTCAGAACTGTAAAATAGAAATGAGGGATTTTAATGATTTACTCACCTATTATTAAAATTTGAAACTTCCCATGGTATTCTAGTTGATGAAAATGCTTTGGAACCTTAGAAGAAAAAGAATTTTTTACTGACATTTAAAACATTTCATTATGGTAGACTATGCATTGCATTCCTGAAGACAAATCTGTGTTTGCTGTGTAAAGCGTGTCAAGTCCAAAATCATAGTTTTGAGAAAAACGGGATTGAAAAAAAAAAGGGCTTTTGTATAGTCAGATTTTTTAAGTTTAAATTTTAATTTTTTTAAAAGTAAATTTTTCTAATTTTATTTTTGTTGAGTAAAGAGTGTTAAGTCCTTGATTGGGACATAACCCTTTTAACACTAACATGTTTTTGTTTTGTTTCACATGTCCCAACTTTTCCCTGATGAATAAAAATATTTAGGAGTGGAATTGGACTAAGCTTTCTGTACCCTGCAGTAGCCCTTGATTTTTCAAACATGCCTGGTACGATAACTCATTTTAGCCCAATATGGACTTAATACCCCTTGCACAGCAAACACAGAAATATAATCATTATTTAGTTATATAATCATTATTTAGTTATATATATATATATATACACAATGGAATCTCGATCGATCGTTCCCCGAACGATCGTTTTCCTGTATGCATCGTTTATTTCATCGTCCCGAATAAATTCCATAGAAAACAAGCAAAAACAGACCGCATGGATCGTTACTCGATCCATCGTTTTCCCGCAATATTCGTTCAGAATATCGCAGCTTTACATTAATTTATCGGATAGATCATTTTTTCATAATAACTGAACCTGAAATTTATAAATGTTTGGATTGAGCTAGAATGACGCTTTAATTTAACAATGAGCAGAACATTTGAGATGCACGGTCTCGTATTTTTATTCTCTCCTGTATAGCCTGTTTTCACATAATCGTACCACTCCCATTATTTGTTTGTCGTTGGTGTTCCTTAAGTTTTTATCCCCTGAAGTATCATATTTTCAGAAACTCATTCCAAATTCTCCAACTATTCAACATTTCTGTTCTTATCAGCAATGGCTCACAGTCAGCCGACCTGAGCGGTTCCTGCTGTTCTCTGGCTTTTGTCTTGGCCTTGGGATGGAGGTGCCCTGGTGTTTGGTCTAGGGTGTGAAAAGTTTTTGATTGCCGCAGTTCTACACTGGCCGATGAGGGTTTCACCCGGAAGCAGAACTTACTGGTGGTCTTATGTCGGACCCCATCCAGTGCAATGGAATGGTTCTAGTTACAAACCATTCACGGCTGACGCTTCTTTATACTCTCACACAATAACCGATACCGAAAGGAATACAATTTGCAACACGGAAAAAATATTGTTTACTTGTGGAAAGAAAACCGCCAAAAAACAAACGATTAAATACTTTTATTTGAATTAAAATTCCTGTGTACCTACGTGTATTTCTTTTTTTATTATTATTATCTTGGATTTCAGTACAACTTTGTAATTTTATTTTCAATTACACTACAGGTATTGTTGTCGTCAGTGGACTCTGAGCAGTAAGAGACTTATTAAAAAAAGGAATAAAAGCCCTTTATTGAGAATAAAAGTTTTTAAACATTCTAATGAAATAAGCTCTGCACCAGAAAAAAAAAAAAAAAAAAATATCGGCATATAGAACTTGACATTGCCCTAACTTAAAACGACATCGCTGCTCAAGCGATTTACTGCCCGATGTCTGCCGCAGTCTGCTTCAGCGATAGAACAGTTGGCTTTTTATACCAATCCACTCTGCATATTTCCCGTTGCCAAACACGGTTTGTGAAGAGTGGACTGCCAACCCAGCCACGCCTTTCTGCAGACGCACGTCACGGCTGTGTAAAAGTGGGTAGAATGCTTCGGATGACGCACTTTCCTAACAATGACCCTCCTCTTCACACTTTTACTTAACTTAAAAAAAAATTTGCCTGACACATGGTGCAGAAAATATTTTACATTATTTTGCAAGTTCAACAGTATAAACAACAAGTACTACAAGCATAAACAAAATATCTGCACAATTAAGTATAAACATTCACAATCAAATAAACATGCTCACACAGTACTATACTATATGTTCTGCAAATGAAACAATATGTGCTTAAACAGTATATATATAAACATATGCGTTCACAACAAGAAAAACATACAATTCATTTTACATCAGCAACTGACCCTAGTTGCAAAAATTGAAGTAAAACAAGTTAGAAAAAAAAATTAAGTCAAGTCCATACAAACTCAAAAATTTGAGAGAAAGTTCTTTTAAAAATTTAATCACTCAATTCAAAGAAATTTTTTAATTAGCATTCAAAGACAAAAGCTTGAACTTCAAAAAAAAAATGTTATACAAAAGTTCAAGTTTATTAAATTTACATTAAATTTGTTATTCCTTAAATATAAGGTCTCGTAATAGTACAGTTTGAAGCTTACTTATAGGTTTGGTAAAAGAATCTGCAAGATTATTTTTACTATGAATATAATGAACATTAAATGCATCTTGATTTATTAAATCCCTGATAAAAAACAACTTAATATCTATATGCTTAGTTCTGTAATTCTCTATTGGTGACTTTAAAAATTCTATGGATGCCCGATTATCACCCATTAAACGACATGTACCAATAGTTTGAGGGATTATTACTTTTTCATTGCATTCATGTAAAATTCTTTTAAACCAGAGCAGTTCTTTAGCCGTATCTGTTAGTGCTACAAATTCAGATTCCACAGAACTTAAGCTAACTGATTTTTGCTTATTTGTTCTCCAGGCAATGGGGGCTTGGTCTAAAAATATTATTTGGCCTCCCATGGATATCCTATCATCCCTATTATTGCCAAAATCAGCATCGGAATATGCAGTTAAATTCAAGTTTGTAACATTTGAAATATTCAACTTTAACTGCCTAGTAGCAAAAATATAACCTAGAACTTTCAATAGTCCATTCCAGTGGGCTATGTCTGGGTTCTCCTGATATTGAGAAAAAATATTAACTGCATACGCTATATCAGGGCGGGTTCTACCGGCTAAAAATGATAAACTACCTATTAAGCTTCTATACGGAATATCACGCATTGTTTGAGTTTCCTGTTCGGTCTGTGGTGATTGTGTTTTTGCGTAAAGTATGCCTTTGGCAATTGGAAGTGGAGACATTGTAAAAGCTATGAAGAATTTGGTTTTTTAAAGTTCATTGATATAGCTACGTTGGTGAATCAAAAGAGAACCATTGGTCTCTTCAAATTCCACACCTAACAGCCTCTTAGTTCTTCCTAATACCTTTAAATCGAACTTTTGTTTTAAAAGTTCTAACACTTCTTCTACCCAACTTACACAGCTACCGAACACAACTATGTCATCGACATATAGTAACAAAATTACATTTCCTTGGTATGCGTAAACACAATTGCACCATTTAAATTTTTGAAATCCCAGACCTTTCAAAACTTTATGAATTTCAAGAAACCATTCTCTGCCGCTTTGGTGAAGACCGTAAATTGCCTTACCTTAATAAACAAACATGATCTTTCCCTGTTTCAAAACCTTGCAGCTGTTTCATGAAAATTCATTGCTTTAAAGTTGCATATAAATAAGCACACTTTATGTCGCATTGTACGTGAACCCAATTATTTAAACATACTAAAACCGAGAAGAAAAATCTTATAACGCTAAAGTTAACTACGGAGCTGTATACCTCGTCGAAACTTTCTCCGCGAATCTGGCGAAAACCTTGAGCCACGAGTCGAGCTTTAAACATTTCGACTTCCCCCGATTCGTTGCGTTTCAACATATACACCCAGCAACATCCTAAGATTTTCTCCTTATCAGGTTTATCTACTAGCTCCCAAACTTTGCGTTCTTTCATAATTTTTAACTCATTTTTCATTGCCTCAACCCACTGCTTTTTCTGGGGAGATATTATAGCTTGAAAATAATTTTTAGGTATAAAAATGTCCTTATCTAGTCATGCACTCGCAAGACTTACACTTGATCCTGGTTTTAGGTTAACTGGTCCTGAGAAGTCATTTGTCCCACTAAAACAGAACATATTTGGATCAAATTTCAGGTTTTTCTTTAAGCAATATTTTGTTACATCATAATTTGACCTTAACCTTTTCGTTTTTCCTTGCTCATAAAAATATATATCTGTTTTCTTGCCATCTTTCCTAGGTACTGCTTTCCTAATCCAGGTTACTTCTTTAGGGGATTCCCGAGACCTCACATGAGTCTGTTCAGAATCTACGCTAGTTTCATCGTCGTCGGAATCTATACTGGAGTCAGAACTATCAGAATCACTTACATTTTTATCTATAATTTTAAATTGGTCCAGGACGCTTTCTTCTGCATTCACCTTTACCGGATTATTTTCCCTATCATGACTAGGTTTTTCTTTTGTTGTAAACTTGACATTAATGGTTTCCACTATCCGTTTTTCCTGAGGTAACCATACTCTGTATCCTCAGGTTTTCTGACCATACCCGACTAGTATACCCTTTTTAGCAAGCATATCTAATTTCCTTCTCAACTGTTTAGGAACACCGACAAAAACTGTGCTACCAAAAGGTCTCAGGTGTTTAACGGATGGTTTTTGACCACCATACAATTCAAAAGGGGATTTATTTTACCCCTTGTGGCAAATCCGGTTCCAGGTATATACAAAACAAATTAGGGCTTCTGCCCAAAAACCCTTACTCAAATGACACACCTCGCAGTCAGGAAATTTTCCACATTTAGGTAAGCCTTTAAAACTTTCCCGTTTTGACGTATCTTTTATATAGTTAGGATTGATGTGGGAATACCTAATATGCCACTCCTTTAGTATCTCTTCTTGGGTTAAAGCAGCTAGAGGGGTTTCCTCCTGAATTGATTTTTGGGGATAACACACATAATGGCCATTCTTATTTTTAGTGTTAAATATTTCATTTTCATCTTTATAAACATTAATTTTCTGATTTTTACATAATATGTGGTATCCTAATTTATCTAAGGGGGGGAAAGCTATTAAATTCCTTCTTAACGAAGGTGAGTACAAAACATTGCGGCATTTCTTAAAGTTGAGAAATAAACTTTTATCATTACAAAAATGGCGAGTAGCTGCTGAATCCAGCACCCACTCGTTACCTTGCATTTCTTTCACACAGTTAGTCTCTAGCAAGAAACTGGTGCCGGGTGGCTTATGCGTACTCTTCTTCGTCTCGTATGGCTTGCTTTTACAGCGGCTCGGGCAATGGCATCTCCAGTGTCCTGGGCGTCCACACCCAAAGCACTTTCCTGAGTACTTCCTCGTTTCTTTCGGAACCTCAGTCTCTGGATTGGAAGGAGGATGAGTAGCTGTTCTGGGTTGTGAATTTCTTTTTATCATCATGGCTTCCTCGCTTTTGTCCTGCTCACGTTGTTGTAGGCGTGCTTCTTCTGAAATTAACTCTTTAAGAACTTTTTCGAAAGAAAAGTCCTTCTCAGGCCATCTATATATAATCTAGATTATTCCTTCATACTTATCGGGTAGATATCGTATCAACTGTAATGACTGCTCAAATTGATCCTTTTCTCTATTGACTTCTTTCAGTTGTCTCATGATTCTCTGGAGTCTGGCAGCATACATATCTAGAGCTTCATTTTCCTCCAGCCGGCAGTTATAAAATTCATCTGTCAACATTATTGCTCTTGCCCGGGAATCCGGATGAAAATGTTGTTTCAGTTTCTGCCATGCTTAGCCACCGGTCATCCCTTCTATTATTGGGCAAAATTCAGGCTCCACTCCCAGGTATATAGTTGTAAAAGATCGTTTCGTCCGCAGTTGATAATCATTAACCTCTTTATACGTAGCCTTTTCGTTGGGCTGTTTCTCTTTGCCCAGGACAATGTCCCAGCAACCTCGGTCCATCAAAACTACGGTCATGTCACTGCTCCATAAGGCATAATTATTTCTGTTGAGCTTCTCTATCGTGCCTATTTCAGCCATCTTCACAGTTTAGCTTGTAATGCAAAACTTTTATGAGGCCCTCCATCTCAATACTACTCTAATAGGTCTCTGGGCCCATAACCCTGCTGTCGCCAGTGGACTCTGAGCAGTAAGAGACTTATTAAAAAAAGGAATAAAAGCCCTTTATTCAGAATAAAAGTTTTTAAACATTCTAATGGAATAAGCTCTGTACCAGAAAAAAAAAAAAATATCGGCATATAGAACTTGACATTGCTCTAACTTAAAACGACATCACTGCTCAAGCGATTTACTGCCCGATGTCTGCCGAAGTCCACTTCAGCGATAGAACAGTTGGCTTTTTATACCAATACACTCTGCATATTTCCCGTTGCCAAACACTGTTTGCGAAGAGTGGACTGCCAACCCAGCCACGCTTTCCTGCAGACGCACGTCACGGCCGTGTAAAAGTGGGAAGAATGCTTCGGATGACGCACTTTCCTAACAGGTATGTATGCATTTATGTATGTGAGTAAATATATTTTAGGGATATCAAACTTTAAGGAATGTTAATACTTTTTTGTATGCTCCTGCATCGATCGTTTTCCCGCGTCCATCGTTTAGTTCAGTCAGTCCCTTTGAAAATGATAGATCGACATTCCACTGTATATATATATATATATATATATATATATATCAGATTAAAACTACAACTTCAAGGTGAAAACACAATTTTTAGCATTAGTTTTATCAAACAAATGAAAATTAAACAAAGCTAAACAACAATTATTATTGGTCTGAAGCATGACAACTATGGACAATGAATAGGACCTGAAATAGCAGTAGAGGGAGGCAAAAGGTAAATTATTTTCCCTAAAAGAACTCTGCAGGTAAAAATATTTAATACGGCTTTACATAGTGATGCATGACAAGTATAGTTTTAGCACTTCTTTTTCAATAAATATACTGAGATTTGATAAATGAAAGGATCAGGTGAAATGCACTAAGTAATTGATAGTAGGTTCTGAGAGCTATGATCATTGTTTAAAACATAATAGCCAAATAAACCAGGTTTTAAAGCTTAAAACCTACTCAAACAACTATATACCCATACCTGCTACAGGGTTTAAACATAACCTAATTAATAAAATCTAGACAGATGGATTTTAAATCAAATATAATAATATATGCACAAATAAATAATATTGTTAAAAATAAATATCTAGTCAATATAATATATGCATTTTACATCCAAATATAATTATACTTGAAGGAAGAAGCGATAGATCCAGGAGATTATGATCTATGAAATTAAGGAACTAGGGAATAGGCTCATCTGATTACAGTTGTTGTGGATTTCTCCCTTTGTCCACCAGAGGGTGCTGTGTGAGCACTGCACGAAATGCATGTTTTTTTGTGTTTCCGCCAGTCTGTGGCAGGCGAATGGAAATGTAAGTTATGGAAGGTTTGAGGTTGCCTAATAATTAACACCCTCAGTTTATTAAACATTGTAGATATGTAAATAAACTTAATTAAATACGTTAAGGACTGATTACTGGATCACTGAAGCACTGTTGCAAAAACATTTGCTTAAACTTTCTCATAATGCTGCATTTTTATCCCATATTATATAGAACAAGACTTAACCTTTTCCTTATGGGGTGGGATAGCATGTATCCCAAAAATATGGGCCCAAGAATGAATATATATATACACACAGTCGATTCCGTTTAATCAAACCACATCAGGACACAATCATTTTGGTCCTAATAACCAGCTGGTCAGATTAAACGAACATGCCCCATGTTACAAGATGGGATTTGGTTTGAATAAACAGCTGGTCCGATTAACCAGTTGTCTGATTAACTGGAATCGATACGCTAAAGGTTAAGTACCTTCAGTATATCTTTTAATGGCAATCCTTTCATTTAACACAATAAATGACAAAAATAAATAAAAATGGTTTTGGGAGAGATAATAACTATCATTTAAAATCCATTTCAATAACTGTAAAAATTTGTCAAAAAAGAGAATTTACAAAATCAGGTATTTTTTGGTTAACAGGGTGACAGTTGGCAAAAAACGTAAATAATGGCACAAAATCAAATTAGAGATAGAAAAAATTTCAGATTTAATAGAAGAATGATTATTTTAATAAATACAAAATAAATACAAAAAACAGAGACAAATACAGAAATTACAACAAATAAGAAAAATACAAAATGGATTTTACTACATTAATTTCAGATAACACAGTAAGTATAAAGCTGCTTATTTTATTTAACATTGCAAAAAACATTTGCATCTTCTCATGTACTCGACGCCACAGGGATTCAATCAGGTACAAATCTAGGTTGTGGTGGGCAATGCCTTACTGACATTCATTTCATCATTTTGCATCAGTTTTCACCTGCTTATTCTCAATAACATCATTAAATAGCTATTTGTGATATGAAATGAACAGGTTATCGCATTTGGCAATTTGGTGCACAATTAAGATTGGCACCCCGTTAATTGAAAAGCACCAAAATCATTAGGTTAAGCAATTGGATGGAAATCATACCGCATACTTTTAAAACAGGGAACACAAATTTCAATATACTAAAAAATAATGAACAAAATAAAAAGATAACATACCACCACAGTGCCTGGCCCATAATGGCTTATTCTAAAAAACAAATAAAATAAAATGTACACCTATCATAACTTTCACATCTTCACAAATTATGACAAAACAATTTTATAAGATCAGAGAAAACAGCTTTCAATGAACAGAATTTCATAAAAGATTTTAAACTAACCTTAATAAGAAAATAAGTAAATTAATAAAAATACTTTTGTACTATAGAAAAAACATGTTATAACGAGAGCAGAATCAGCCCCTTAAATAATTTGAATAAATTCAACCTTAAGCAATCACGACTATGTTATCTTACATTTCGAGCTATTGTATTTTTCCTATAATGTTTCACTGTTATGTTATTAGAATTTATAAATTATAATATCACTAACAATTAATGATTTTTAATAAAATTTTGCTGTTTTAATAAAAGTTTTATACACAAGTACAGCAATTTTTATTGTTCTAAAACATAAATTACAATAATAATTAAATACATACATATTTAACTCAATTGAAAACTACACATAAATATCATTTTAATGTTAATTGCACAAATGCTATATCTTGCATGTTTGAGCTGTTATTCTCTTTTTTCAGTTGTCTATTTTATTAATGTTTGAAAAGGTTTTTTTTTATGTTAAAAAGTCTGTGCATCTTTATTTTTTCATTATCATCATGTGTTTTTTCTAAAATACAAAGTGCTGAAATGTATAAAGATATGAAAGGGAAAGAGATTTAAGATTGTACAACTAAATTTTTTATATAACTGGACATGAAAGAGCAGAAAAAGGTGTGAAATTAGTGCAGGAAAGTTGAATTAATTGCATCTAGGTATGACAGTCCGAAATGCTGGAAAGTATACATTTGTGTGATCATTAGGTAATATGAACAACATAGCAGGAATCACTGGAAGAAAAGGGGTGACAGGGAAAGGGATGTGGTAACCACCTCAACAATCATTACTTTGATAAGAGATTACTGTTTTTGGATGAGAGTAAATATGGAAAAATGAAGTTTGGAAGAGAAAAACCACAAAAAGGCACTGGGTGTTTTGTTATGTTGAAAAGGAAATGAAGTTTTTTTGTTGTTGTTTAAATGGTTGAACAAGGTAAAAAAAAAAAGAATCTTTTAAATATAATTAAAATTAGACTGTTGTCCATTTGCCCATCAACCCCAATTCAGCATTTAAGGTCTCTGAGATGGGTTTGCATACCAATTCCTTCAATACGATTTAGTCGGCAGTCAGGTACTTCTTCAGTAATAACAACAATCATGTTGAGTGAGATTTTTCCAGGTTACTTCTTCAGTTTACCAGAAAAGTGAAAATGATGCAGCATCAAATTAAGGTAATTAGGAAATTATTATTTACTCAGCAGTCTGCAGTCCCCTGGAGATATCCTGAAGGAGGTTCTCTACAGAAATATGCCAAATTGACAATTTTCAAAATAGAGGCAAGCAGTGGGTTAAACATTATTTTTACCAATTTTTCATGACAAATTATAGTTCACTGACTTGATATTAGCTAAAGACCTATATCTTAAACATTATTTGTTTTGGCATTATTGTTCAGTAAAAATATAACACCACACTTCATTACAACAATGAAGAAAGAAATAAATCAATCAAAAGTTGCATTAACTGCCTGTGTAGGCAGCCAGGTGCCACATGACAATGCGAGTAATTTAAAAATAGTTCCACAGCTGCTCTTTGAACAATATAAACACATGTTCTTCACAGTTAATATATTAAGATAATATAAATAAATTAATAAATAAAAATTGGGAAAAAAGAGCAATTCAACAAACCAAGTGGAATTTAATACAATTTTGGTAGCTTTGAACTTGTACTAGTTTGCAGCAAGGTTACATTTTAATTATTTATTGGGGGAATTTGAGAGAAAAAAAACAAGAAAAGATTGTTCAGAGAAACTTTACACATTCACAATGACAGATGTACAATATCAATGTCAATCAATCCTGACTTGTCTCTCTACTCTCACTGCATATTGATTGAGGGCATATAAAAAGCTGTCAAGGATTATAATGGTGTTTTCTAATCTGAAGAAAAATGTCTAACAATTAATTCAAAAATAAAAGATGATACATTCACTTCCCCTCAAAATTAGAGATTTATTACAAAATGTAAGATTCATAGATCCACTTACTCATCAGCGTAAAAATACCCTAAGAATTACTTAAGTGTTACAGAACATCTTTAGAGAGAACTTGAAAATTCAGGTCTATTAAAAAATCCATAACCTCATGGATTCATCAACTGATGGATCAAATGTATATATTGTAAAAAGTCTTAAAAATTCTGTTACTGCTCCTATTTGGATAGCTTTTTAGCAATTCTTAATATTATCAAGGCAAAGGATATCCCTCACTTCAAAGGGTTTACAGGGTCAGAATTAAGACACATGCTGAAAATTATTCAAATTAAATTTATGCTACAAAAAGTTCTGAATCAGGATTCTCCTGGTGCAGGACGAGGTTTATAAGTGAAAGTTGTCCATAAATACAAGATTGTGAAATCTACTGTCAAAATGAAAGGTTTTATTCTCCATCAGTTTTGGTATATATTACCTATTTCAGACTAATATGCTAGTTAGCTTTACAAAAGCTTTATGTGTTCCTAAATTAATCTTTCTTAAAATCATAGAGTAGTCACATTTTGCACAGAACAAACAAGAAGGAATTTTTGCCTATAAATAATACTAATGAAATGTAAATATTCACCGAGACAAAATTTTGGCAGTATCTACATGTTCAATATTATGACTAGTCACAATATTCTGAATTAAATATGTAAAAACCAACAAAAATCTGATTGATACAGCAGCAGAAGATAATTTAACAGCTCAAAACAGTTTTAAAAAAGAAAAAAAAGATAGCCACAGGAGTAACTTTTAGCTTTAAACCACAGTCAAATACAAAACTTTAATGACTAAGAATAAATTTCTCAGAATACAACACATACAGTGGCTCCCAAGTGTTCATACACTTACAATTTTCAATGAAATAGGGGTCTATCCATTAATTAAAATGAATATTTCAGAATGGGTATTTAATAATAAGATCTATAATCTATTCTTAACAAAACTACATGAAATATTTTAAAAACATAGTAAAACTTTATTCTTAAGAAACCAATAATCAAAAAGTAACAAAAACTTTATCTCACAAAAGTTACTCACAAAAGCACCAGACGATAATTTTAATTATGAATTTATCCGAAAATATTTCAGTGTACGATGACTTTTGTGAAATAAAGTTTTTGTTGCTTTTTGATTACTGGTTTCTTAAAAATAAAGTTTTACTATGTTTTCAAAATATTTCATGTAGTTTTGTTAAGAATAGGTTATAGATATTATTATTAAATACCCATTCTGAAATATTCATTTTAATTAATGGATAGAACCCTATTTCATTGAAAATCGTAAGTGTAAGAACACTTTTGGGAGCCACTGTATGTTCTGTAACAAAGTAATCAAACCAATTAATAGATTGAAAATTAAAATAACACATGGCGCTCACCCTAATGTAAAGGGTCACTTATGGAAGTTTTTACATATTTTGGGGCCGTGGTATCGCCCTTGTTGCGGTAGACGTATTATTCAGATAAAATCAAAAATATTCTAACTCCAGTTTGAAAACAAATTTCCACCTCGCGCGCTGCGAATTGAGCGACACGGGTTGCCCAAGAGAAATTATAATTCCTCTTTCCGGCGCTTCAATATTTTAACAAAACATTTAACAAACATTTTAACAAAATTATCGAACGGCCTTTGCATCGATTGATTTTAATAATCAAACTAAAAATCATAATTAATCAGCAATATTAATGTTTGTATACTTTGTAGTATCTCTCGATCTTAATACATATACACGGGGAGTCTTTGCTAAGTAGAAAGAAAAAAAACTGCATCTTTGTTACTAGCTGTTATTAAATGGATAGTTTTATTTTTTACCTTTAAACTATTTTTTGTCAGCCGTGAAAATGACAACGTCCTAAAGTTTCTTGATATCAAACGAGATGAGCATCCACATAATGCTGCCATCTTGAATGGTTTGGACGTTGCCGTAGTCAACCTTCAAATTATCATCCCAAAGGTCGTAGATTTTTTTTTTTTTTTCTTTTTCAAAATTTCTCTGCGGTAAGAGAGCAGGCATATTAATCAAGAGATAACATATTAATCAAACCTGAAAGTGAAAAGTACGTTTTCCTTTAAAACATTGTATCAGAAAATAAAAAGTTTTGTCACAATATTCTTAAATATTTGAAGATGTATGTTAGATGCTGGATCTGGATAGATGAGATCGGTTATCCCCCAAAAAGTAGCAAAAGTGGAGGATTAAGCGAGAACTATGAGTTTGAACGTATTCGGGGGTCCCGAATAAACCATTACACGTGAAGGGGGAAAGTCTTTTACCACTATGCTTGGCAGCTTTCACTCACAGTAAATTAGCAACATCTTTCACATCCGAAAAAGATGGAACCTCTGCTCAACAGTCGTTTTACAAGCTTCTCCTATGTAACAGAAACGTAAAAACATTTTTTTTCTAATTTTAAAAGGGAGACAGTTTTATATCCTGAAAGTAGTATAAATATTCATACTCATTTCTGCTTGAATAAAAATGTTTTAATACCAAAAGTTTTCTATTTCATTTCATAAACCCCATGTATAAGGCCTCGTACACACGATACGGTTTCGGTTTTATAATCGTTTCGGTGTCAACCGAAAACTGTGTTCACACGATTCGGTGTTTCTTTTACCGTATACGGTTTTCCCGTACACACAGAACACCTTTGTAATCATTGCAGTGTAGTTCACTTTGCAGGATGGACGTAAATACCTCTCTTGTACTGCCGTCGTCGAAGAAAAATTTAAAAAAAAATTAATAGAACGTATTGAGTACATCCTATTGTGAGGGACAGATATTGTCTGGGATCTTTTCAAACGCTTATGATTCAATTAATCGAAAATTGATGAATCGAAAATTTTCAATTACTTCCAAATGCCGATACATACATTTGATAATCTATTAAAAAGAGTGAAAGAAAATTTGAGAAAGCAGGATACAACTATAAGAAAAAGTATTTGTCCAGAAGAAAAACTAACAATATGTTTAAGGTAAGTACATTTTATTCACATTTAAGGGGTCCGGGACACATTTAAAATTTTTTTTTATTTATTGAGTTTAAACTTTGAATTTTTTTGTGATGGTTAACCATATAATTTGCAAACAAAATCACATCATAAAACTTCTCATAAAGTTTTAAAAAAATTTTAAATTTTAAATTTTTTAAAAAAGTGGGCTAATTTAAAATTGTTATAACTCGAAATATTTTCTGTCGAATTTCAAATTTTTTCATTTAATTAAACAGAAATATATGTTTTAATTTCGATTCAGCATTTTTTTTTAAATATTAATTTTTTTTTTAATTAAAAATATTTAGAGAAAATTTTAAAAAAAAATTATATAACTTATTTTTTAAAAATCATATTTTCAAAAGTAATTATATTTTTCAAATTTGCTGAATGAAAATTAAAGTAAAATAATTGAAAAAGACATGTTCCAAGTTTGAACTATTTATCTTTAACGGTTCTTGACTTATAACAATTTAAAGATGAGAAATGGTGAAAAAAAAACCCATCATGAAGAATATCGCATTTACAGGTTTATACGCGGTCGAAGTGTGACGTCACGTCCGCCATTAGGGCACCTCCGCAATGGCGGCCTATGTTATTCTCCCATAGGACGGAAAACAAATATTAATATCTCTTAAACTAATGAATATTATCTCCCTGCACGTCCTGAAATCGATGAAGGAGCCAAAAATACCCTACCTCAAAAATTGAGGAATGTGATTTCGTACAGGAATAAGAGCAAATGGTGTTTTAAAATGTCATTTCGGTAAGCCTATCGATGTGAAACATAGGCTTAGATGAAGTGATACTTTTGAACTTTTTTATTTAGTGTTTGTGAATAGTTTTATATGTTGTTTCTGTCTATGTGGATATTCTAACATAATCTAAGATGAATTGGTAAGTAGATTTTATTCCCAGTAACACTGATTTATCCCTAGTGCCATTGTGTTTACAATTTGAATGTGTCGCTGATGGTAACGGTATTAAAATGTCACTTTCGATAAACATTATTACTGTAAAACTACGTATGTACCTTATTGTTCATTCGATTTTCCTCAAATATTTGTATGGTAACATTCTTAAAGCACTATAATCCACTTTGCAGAATGAAAGGGTTCTTGAAGTTGATATATTGGCTAGTAAAGTATACTGTATTGTTTTTTTTTTATGTGTGAGATGTATACTTTTATTAATTTCTTTACATATGTACTTGATTCCCTTCCCTTAAAACTGAATGGGTGTCTGAGTAGGATAGATTTAAGTCAATCTCTTCTATGTCAGATTTCTTTTCAGTTAAATCCATGAAACTATAAGATTACTGACAGACTTTATGGCTAAATATTTTTTCAGCCATTGATTTCATGCATCCTTTTTGTTGCTGGCTGGGTTTTATGATGGGATTGTTTGATTTAATATTAGTGTGTTATCAACCGTAGTTTAATGCAGCACTCTTAAAGTATGAAGCATGAAATAATTGATTTGTTTTGCATTGTTCTTATATTATACAGTTAGTGAAAGTGATAATCTTCAAATTCTTTATTTAATGTTTATCAACAGCTTTTTTTTAAATTTTGTATCTGTTTATGTGAATAATGTAACATTCAGTAAGTAGATGTTTTCTCCAATAATATGCCTATTAAAGCTTTTTTGTTATTGTTTTCCATTATAAATATTGAAAAGTAGTGTTTGGTAACATTGTTTCAGCTATGTATTCTTTATAACTACTTAAAAAATGAGGGGGTAAAAAATGATAACCCACATCTCTCCCCACATGATGGTGAAAGTTCATCAGAACTTGTGCAGGTACATTTTGCAGATTGTATGTAGATATGTTTGACACCATTGTCTGCAATATTGTTTGTAACTATTTACATATGTTAATGTAAAATGCTTATTAGGACAGTATTTTACTAATGTATTGTACCATTATTAGGCATTATATGGATAATGTTTTTGTCTTTTTACAATGTTGACACTGTTTGCACTCATTATTTTTAAGTCACTTAAATGAAAAGATATTACTGTCTGCTAATCACATTATGAATTTTTACAATATAAAAAGTACACAATTTCTCGTGCAAAAAAAAAAGCAGTGGCCATCCCATCTTCATTCTTTAACTGCTATTGCATGTAAACAATTATAACCCTCATATTTATAGCTACATTAAATTGTTCAGTGTGTTAAAATTGTAATAAATGTTGATTTTATTACTTTTTCTCTTAATGACATTTTTAAGGAGGGTATTATGTACAAAAAATGTTTAACAACAAGTTTTGCAATTTGAAATATGTAATAGCAAATATTTTATGAAAATATAAATCTGTTTATCTCTAAACTACAATAATGTGGTTTATCACTTTTTACCCCCAAGGTCTTCATATATATATATATATATATATATATATATATATATATATATATACATATATATATATATATATATATATATATATATATATATACATATGTATAAACAGTTGATTCTTTTTCAATCGTTTTTATATCGTTAAAGTCTGTACATCTTTGTTGGTTTAAAATGTAGCATTATTTAATAAGTAAAGATTATAAAATTCATTTGTCCATGTTTTGAGGGAATAATGTGTTTATCATTTAGATGTTTAATACAGGTGTTTTTTTTTTTAAGTTAAAAAATGGTCATATGCTTTGCTGCAGACTGCAAGTATAAAATGGTCAAAATCATTGTTCCTTCTACCGCTTTCCAAAGGATGTAAAGCACGCTCTTTGGACCTGAATGGCAAAGTAAGTTTGAAAATAGAAGTTTTAATATTCTCATTTTTAATTTATGAGTACATTTTTCCACATATGTTAATTTCACATTTCTTGGTCTCCATGTTATAGTAAATCTATGGTATTCAATAGCTATTTAATTTTTTTAAATGTTTTAGATGATACATACTGAATTTTTGTTGTATTTAAGCTTTAAAAAATTCTTAATTTAGGATGAAATTTTTTTTTATTTAGAAAATTTTTCAGGACTTCTATTATAAACAGAAATCTACAATAGTTTCTTTGTCTTAAATTTTATAGTTATTGTTTGTCAAATTGTCTGCAAACCAAATAATAATAGATTTTTTTGTATGAAAATATATATGGAGCGAACATGTAGGTTAGATTCATAAAATTAGTGAGCTTCAATTCAGTGATACGAGGGAAACCGAATAATTATAATTTTAAATGTATATGTAATAAATAAAACATGCAAATGTTTTAAAGTTTATTGATCTTGGTATTTTTCAGGCATAGTGACAGAAAACCTGGTAGAGATTCCAGATTATATAGCTACCATTTTAAAGGAGGGGATAAAAGAAATAATCCAACAATTTTTGACAGTAATAAAGTGCAACAAATTAAACTTCCTGCTCATAAAGGAAAGAAGTAAATGTGTTTTTAATAACAGCTTTTTTAATTTCACATGTTTTCTTTACAATAAGTACTAAATGTACTTGATTCTCAGAACTGAGGACATAGTCATTTTATACATTGAAATTAAACATGAGAGAAGGAGGATAACGCATCTGATCCAAATTACAAGTAATTTTATTGTTTATGTTATGTAGTAGTATTATAGATAATATATTAATCTCATAAATAATTAAAACTTCTATTTGTTGTACTTAGCTTTTCACAAATCAAATGCACGTTTTTAACAATAAATTTATTATGAGTTTTCTTAATGTTCATTTATGCTGTTATTTAATATTCTTAGTATTATTCCTTTAGAAAACAGTGTGCTGTGATGAAGAACATTGAAGGTGTGAAAGATAAAAGTAGAGTGGATGGTAAAAGCAGAGATAGACCAACTAAAGGAAAAAAATAAAGAGCTGCAGTTATTGTTGGCAGCAAAAAATGTGAAATTTCAATTTTCTCAAATCAGTGAGAATGACAGTTTAGTGCTAATGTCAATAATAAAATTCAACATTCAATAAACAACCCTGACTTCCCTAATTGCTACTTTTTAATAAACATGACAGAAATATTTATTGAAAATCTCTGCAAAGGCTCAGAGGTGAACTTTTTCACAGTATAAGAAAAGGCAAACTTTAAAAGGATTGATAGCCTAGCTCCTAATGGTGCAATTTGTTTCATTAGTAAATTGTGGCCAGGATCTACTTCTGATAAAACCATTTTCAAGGAATGTGGTTTAATAAAATTGTGGAATCCTGGAGATCTAATATTAACAGATAAAGGTTTTTTAATACTTGACCTATTGCCTCAAGGTGTATCAGTAAATATTCCCCCATTCTTAACCAATCCACAATTCACAGAAAGTGAGGATAAATTTACGACTAAATTAAAACATATACATGTTCATGTTGAACGAGCTATACAAAGAATAGAAAGTTTTCAAATTCTTGATAACATCTCATATTATTTTAATCAATACGCTTCAGTAAGTTTTCAAGTTTGTGCCACTTTGGTAAATTTGTAAAATCCATTGATGAAAAAATAAAATCTTTTTGTTTATATCTTAACATGTTTTTGTTTAATCCCTTTGGTGAGTTTTTTTAGATAAAAAGTTTACAGTTTCCATTACATGTATTTTAATAATAACTATGCTTTAACCATTTATTTGCATTTGAAGGTTACACATAAATTCTGAGTTATGTTTTGAAATCTCTTCATTTTGGTCACTTTATTTAAAATGTTACTCAAAATACGGAAAGTCAAGTTTTACAGAACTTATATCACATTCCATTCATAGTGTGAAAGAAAGAACACAGAAATCCCATTATAGAATTTTTATTAAAAATACAAAAAAATATAGACATACATTAACAACAGAAATGAAAAAACAATTTAAAAAGAATAACGAGACAAAACAAAATGTACTGGTTATAATCTCTCTCATAGGTCTATATTTGGCAAAAAGGTATACATATAAATTAACATCAGAAATTAATATAATTTAATATGAAAAGGAAAAACAATTATCTTAATTACTACCATAAAATATAAATATTAAAGAAACAAAATGTTACTACATGTACAACTTACTGTCACATTATATATCTGTCTCTCATAGAGGATTGAACTTTAGATAAAATCAAGCTGTTTCCAGGATTGTTATCAAACAACTGAATATCACTAGCCAGAGCTTTTTCTCCTCTGTCTATTAACCAAACTGGTTTGATTGTTAAAAAAGGTGAAAATTTCAAACCAGGATATCATGATGAAGTGTCTTGTATAAATTAATGAAATAAAGAAGAAAAACATGACTATGAATTTGAACAAAAAATGTTACAGTTGAAACAAATTACGAAACGTTAAAAATAAACACTACTTCATTTAAAAAAAAATAAATGAGAATGTTGCAGCAATCAGTTTATTTTTTTTTTTTTGTCTGCTAATGTAAAGTTATTGTTTATGAAGCATAAGTAGTTATAAAGAATACATAGCTGAAACAATGTTACCAAACACTACTTTTCAATATTTATAATGGAAAACAATAACAAAAAAGCTTTAATAGGCATATTATTGGAGAAAACATCTACTTACTGAATGTTACATTATTCACATAAACAGATACAAAATTTAAAAAAAAGCTGTTGATAAACATTAAATAAAGAATTTGAAGATTATCACTTTCACTAACTGTATAATATAAGAACAATGCAAAACAAATCAATTATTTCATGCTTCATACTTTAAGAGTGCTGCATTAAACTACGGTTGATAACACACTAATATTAAATCAAACAATCCCATCATAAAACCCAGCCAGCAACAAAAAGGATGCATGAAATCAATGGCTGAAAAAATATTTAGCCATAAAGTCTGTCAGTAATCTTATAGTTTCATGGATTTAACTGAAAAGAAATCTGACATAGAAGAGATTGACTTAAATCTATCCTACTCAGACACCCATTCAGTTTTAAGGGAAGGGAATCAAGTACATATGTAAAGAAATTAATAAAAGTATACATCTCACACATAAAAAAAAAACAATACAGTATACTTTACTAGCCAATATATCAACTTCAAGAACCCTTTCATTCTGCAAAGTGGATTATAGTGCTTTAAGAATGTTACCATACAAATATTTGAGGAAAATCGAATGAACAATAAGGTACATACGTAGTTTTACAGTAATAATGTTTATCGAAAGTGACATTTTAATACCGTTACCATCAGCGACACATTCAAATTGTAAACACAATGGCACTAGGGATAAATCAGTGTTACTGGGAATAAAATCTACTTACCAATTCATCTTAGATTATGTTAGAATATCCACATAGACAGAAACAACATATAAAACTATTCACAAACACTAAATAAAAAAGTTCAAAAGTATCACTTCATCTAAGCCTATGTTTCACATCGATAGGCTTACCGAAATGACATTTTAAAACACCATTTGCTCTTATTCCTGTACGAAATCACATTCCTCAATTTTTGAGGTAGGGTATTTTTGGCTCCTTCATCGATTTCAGGACGTGCAGGGAGATAATATTCATTAGTTTAAGAGATATTAATATTTGTTTTCCGTCCTATGGGAGAATAACATAGGCCGCCATTGCGGAGGTGCCCTAATGGCGGACGTGACGTCACCACTTCGACCGCGTATACAAAGATTGGCGTCTATTAGAATGTCGCCAAAAAAAAAAAATAATAATAATAATGATAATAATAATAACAATAATAATAACAATAATAATAATAATAATAACTCCTGTTCTAATTAAGATATAAACATGATTTAAACGTCGTTTAAAGAGTCATTTAAAGCAACACATTCTTATGTTTTGTCCCATATGGTCGGTCTTTCTTCAATCAAAGAAATTAAAATTTCTGTGTAGATTTTCTCCATTGTGTAAAAAAAAAACCTGCAAAAAGCTGTAAAACACAACTAAAAAATTCACTTCAAAGAATCGCTTCAGCAGCTAGATCGGCACTGGTGTACGTTTCCTTCAAAACAACCGAATCGTGTGTACTCCCCCTCTCAATTGCAACCGAAACGGTCCCGCGGCGGTTCCCTTTATCCGGTTTCGGTAGACAAAATCGAACGACACCTACTACCGATTCGGTTGTTCCCCCGTTTGCGGTTTTCGACCACAGCGTGTGAACGTACAAAACAAAATACACTGTTTACTGTAAACGAAACGACAAATGCGAGATGATCATAAAACCGAATCCGTATCGTGTGTACGAAGCCTAAGGGCCTGTTCACATAGGAGTCCGTTGCGCTGCGTTAAGGAAAAGATGACGTTGAGACGAAAATAAACCAATCATAGGCGTTAAAAATTTCATTGCTAATCGTTTGGAGGCATATGATTGGTTTATTTACGTCTCAACGTCATCTTTTCCTTAACGCAACGCAACGGACTCCTATGTGAACAGGCCCTAAAGGCTTGTTCACATAGGATAGCGTAAGCGTAAAAGATCAACGGAGTGTTGACCGATGATGCCATAGCGCCAGGGCCGGCGCTAGCAGTTTCGCCGCCCCGGGCAAAAAGGTAAAATGCCACCCCTTTATAACAAAAATTAAAAGAGATAACCTAAACCCTTCCCACGCTTAGTAGTAAAATATAACGTGAGCAAAAAAATTGGTATTAAAAATGTTGAAGTTTTGATTTGCCAAAAGCACAAATTTCTTGATTTATGATTTTGGCACTAAATTGGAATTAAGGTTGCGCAGTAAAAAAAAGAAAAGACACAAATCTAGTATATAATTATAAAATGCGTAATACAGCGATACCTCGGCGCTCGACGTTAGTTCGTTCCAGAAGGAACGACGAGTACCGAATGAATTATTCTCATAAGAGGTAATGTAAACTGAAATAATCCTTTACTGAACCCAAGAGAGACATAATTAAAAAAACAAGCAAACAATAATTAGATAAAATAAAATAAAATATAACTTCACTTAACCTGTACCGAGAGGAGTTCATGACATATTGGGACTGTGGCGAGAGGGTTTCCCTTCCAATAAAACAACAGACACTCGAACAGAAGTTCCTTTGTTTTTCTGCCTACCACTGAACCTTGCTGTAGACTTCGATTTAGGGAGTTTCACTTTGTTGTATAATTGTTGGCAGCACAGCAAGTGCATTGGAAAATACACGTCAGAGGGCGTCATGTTCGCCGATGTGGGATGTTCTCGCAGTTGCAATGTAGCTAGCATGTAGAGAGGTTGTATAATAAAGTATTTCTGTGATCTGTATCCATCTGGGTTATTTCATAAAGAACTCTCGTAACTACTTCAGTTACATAAATGGCGACGAGGATGGGATTCAGATGGATGTATATTTCAACTCTTTATTTTAAATAACTTCATAGTTTTTTAAAAAAAAATTTCGATTTCGTTTTCGATTGTGCGGCACTAAGCCTAACCTCATCTTCTGAACGGCCTCACGTGGTTCCGATGTCTTCGTATCGGCGTTTTTGACTCTGCGGCAGAGTCATGGACTCATTGTGCTGAGCGCATAGAACTTTTTATCATTGCAAACGAAATTACGGATGCGGCTCGAAAACGTGCAGTTTTCCTAACTGTCGTTGGTCCCGAGGTCTACAGCCTTCTAAGGAATTTGCTCTCACCAGTTACGCCGACATCGCAGACACTGGAACAGTTAATAGATGTTTTGAATCAGCACTACAACCCGGTACCATCGGAGATCGTCGAGAGATATAAATTCAATAGCCGCGTGCGTCAAGCTGGAGAAACAGTGGCTGTGTTCATTTCCGAGTTACGTCGGCTCGCCAAGCACTGTAACTACGGCACTACGTTGGATGTGATGCTGCGGGATCGGATCGTTTTCGGTATCCAGGATGAAGCTATGCAGCGAAAACTCCTGTCTGAACCTGATCTAACGCTAGCCCGAGCTACCGAAATCGCCGTCGCGATGGAAGCTGCAGCGCGGAATGCTGTCGACTTACGGACCGCGGCATCGTCATCGCAACCGTCGGAAGTGCGCCAAATACGGCAAAGCTCCTCTACACAGAGAAATAAGCAACGTCATGGAAAACAAGGTGCTTTTCAAAAGAAATCCGGTGCAAAGTGTTACCGTTGTGGTGAATCGAATCACAAATCCGCCGACTGCAAATTTATTAAAGCTACTTGCCACACCTGTGGAAAAATTGGACACCTTGCACTCATTTGCCAATCTAAGATCAAATCGCCAGCGAAGCATGCCTCTAGAGATGTAAACAGTGTATAAGAATGTCAACAAAGCAATAGACTTTCGTATACTCTGTTTAATCTTAGAAACATTGGTGAAGCACCTCCGGCAGCTAAAGTTACGTGTGTGGTTCAAGGTGTGAACATTTGTTTTGAAGTTGATTCAGGGGCCCCATTTACACTCATACCTCTGGAGACTTACGAAACATTTCGAGAAGTGTTACCTCCCTTGAAAGAAACTTCTATTAAATTACAGTCCTACACCAGTCATGCTATTCCAATACTGGGAGTAACTGATGTCAAGGTTACGTTCCAGAAAAAGACTCACTATTTACCCTTGTTGATAGTGAAACAAGGGCATGTTAACTTAGCGGGTAGAAACTGGATTTATCCACTAGGACTAATGCCAGCATTTGAATCAGTTCAGAACATTCCTAAACAGGATAGTGTGTCGGTGATGCAAAAAATGCACCCAGTTGAACAAACTCTGGAAGGTATTCTAAATAACCATAAAGAAGTTTTTGCTCAAGGTATAGGATTGCTGAAGGGAGTCAAAGTGCATTTGACTTGCTGTTCAACAGCAGTGCCTAAATTCTTCAAGGCTCTCCCAGTTCCCTACGCTTTGCGAGAGAAAGTTGATCAAGAGATCGAAAGGCTCTTACAACAAGGTATCCTAGAGCCTGTAAAAAGATCCGAATGGGCAGCACCAATTGTACCAGTCTTGAAACAAGATGGTAGGGTCAGAATTTGTGGAGACTTCAAGTTGACTGTCAACCAAGCTACAGAGCTGGAGCAATATCCGTTGCCAAAAATAGAGGATTTGTTTGCACAGTTGTCAAATGGAGATTCGTTTTCCAAGTTGGATCTCAGGGATGCATATTGTCAACTTGAGTTGGATGAAGAATCCAAGAAGTTCCTGGTGATCAACACTCAGCGTGGATTATTCCGATACACGCGTTTACCATTTGGAGTAGCTTCAGCACCTGCGATTTTTCAACGGGAGATTGAGAAAGTCTTGCAAGGCCAGACCGGCAGCTCATGCTATTTGGATGACTTACTAGTCACCGGTGAAGACAAAGTTACTCACCTAAAGCAGTGGTTCTTAACCTTTTTAAGCCGCGACCCAAATTTGAGAAATATGTTCATGTCGCAACCCAAAAAAAAGTCAAAATTTTTTCATTGCTTTATATTAGATCGTATTTTAAAAAAATCTTCAATCCTACGATGATGATTTTTTTTAACTTACAAATTTTTTATTTATTTTTTTAATAATAAAGATAAACAAAAGTACTTTTCGATCCATGGAAAATTTAATTAATAATCAAATGTTTTTAATAATTTTTATTGACCAAATTAAAATATATAACTTTTTGAAAATAATTGACATTTTAACTTATTCCTAAAAAAAAAAGAAACATCAATACATATGTTAAGTCTTTTAAATTTTAAATGCAAGTCATACAGTTTTAATGAGAACCTTGTGCTTGAATACATTTTGAAAGATCTTCAAACCTCGGTTGAATGCTTGTCAAGGAGCACCTTATATCTATTTCAGGATTTAACTTGTTCCGGTAATTGTTTTTGATTACACACAGAGCCGAAAAACCAGCCTCACACATATATGTTGTTGAAAAGGGCAATAATACTTTTAGGGCTTCTTTAACCATTATTGGCTTTTCGGTTTTTAATTTTAACCAGAAAGCACATAAAGATTCAGTGTTTTTGTAGAAATTGTATCGAAGTGCTTGGTCACTTTGTATTTATATTAATTGTTCTTGAAATTGATTAATATTAACAAATTCCTCATGCAAATCACTTACATCAAAATTAAATGGCATTCGAACCCAATTATATTTGAAAACATCGTCTGCAGGGAAATATCGATCAAAGTCTGCTATTAGTTTTTCTAAATGATTAATAATAATTTTCTGTATTTCAAAATCTGTGATATCAATATTATTGTCTTCAACAAGTAAATTAAGAGTCGGGAATGAAGCAAGTTTCTTTACTTCAACCTTAATTCTCCATAATTTGAGTTTATTTTTAAAACATGTAATTTTTTCAGTTAATTCAATAATAGTATGATTACGTCCTTGCATAGACGTATTTAGATTATTTATTTCAAATAAAATATCTGACAAATAAGCAACTTGAGTAATCCACTTCAACTCGGAGAATTTAGATGCTAATGAGTGTTTCTTTTCTCTCAAAAATAATTCGACTTCTGTCCGTAATGATAATACTCTTTGAACAACTTTGCCCCGGGACAGCCATCTAACTTCAGAATAATATAATAAATGTTCGTATTCTGCACCAAATTCGAAACACAGTTCGCGGAAAATTCTACAGTTAAGAGCTCTTGATTTGATAAAATTGACTACCGCAACAATTTCATCCAAAACGATACATAATTCGGGTGATAATTTTTTTGAAGCAAGATTTTGTCTATGTAACAAACAATGAATCGATATAATTTGTGGATTCATTTGTTTTGCTCTTGTCGAAAATCCCTTTTGAGATGCTGTCATGGCAGCTGCACCGTCGGTGCAAATACTGAAACACTGATTCCAATTTAATCCTTCTTCTTTAAAAAACGAATCGACCATAAGAAAAATATCTTCACCTCTAGTTGTTGTTGACATTGGTTTGCAAAATAAAATGTCCTCCTGTATATCTGTTAAACCTGGATACCGCACGTAAACCATGAGTTGAGCATCTTTACTTACATCTGTCGTTCATCCAGTTGAATACTAAATAAACCAGCAATTTTTATAGCAGAAATAAGTTGATTTTTAATATCAAATGACATATCATTAATTCGTAAACGAATTGTATCATTTGATAATGGTATCTTTTGTAATTTCTTTGAACTTTCATCTCCGCACATGATACGTGCCATGTCAATGGCAGCAGGTTTTATAAGTTTTTCAGCAATATTATGGGGTTTCTTTTGTCTTGCAATATGCCAAGCCACATGAAAAGAAGCAAGTGTAGCTTGTTTGGCAGAATTTATAAAACCACTACTACTTGGTGCATCCAAACGCTGTCTTTTTAAATGGGATTCTTTTCTTTCGAAAAAAGTACGATCTTTTCCCTCAAAGGAAAAATTTTTATGTTTTGCATCAAAATGTCTTTTAAGTTTGTTCGGTTTCATCGATTCATTACTTAATATTTCACTGCACAACACGCATTGCGGCTTGTTCACTCCTCGATCATAAATGCAAGTAAAACCGAATTCTAGAAATGCTTCCTTGTATTCACGTTTTGCCATTATTAGGGTAATTACAATTTTACAATACGCACTGCAGCTTGATCACTCCACTATTAATAATAAGACAAAATTTGTTTCTAAAATGCTTGTATTCACGTTTCACTGTTATTACACGTTTCACGTTTCACTGTTATTCACAACACAATACGCAGAAACTAGTTTTTGACAGAGAGCTTACTGAGTCTGCGCTCACGCAAAGCAATGGCGTGCGTATTACCAACACCTCCTAGAAGAGAAAGCCCCAGGACAGAAATTGGACGTCACTTCCGGAAGGCCATTCGCGAAGAGCGGTAAAACCGAAACATTGTATTAGGGAATAACTCTTCTAGGAGGTATTACTTATTATTATTGGTATTACTTATTATTTGGTGTATTACTAACTTTTTTGGTTCGACTCAGCGCGACCCAAGAAATATGCTTCGCGACCCAATTTTGGGTCGCGACCCATAGGTTAAGAACCGCTGACCTAAAGAACCTAGACCAGGTGTTGACTCGCCTAGAGGATGCTGGTATTAAGTTACATCCAGATAAATGTGAATTTTTAAAAGAATCTGTGCAGTACCTGGGACTAGTGATGCGACATCGATAACAAAACATCGATGTTTTGAAACATCGATATTCAATATTAAAACATCGATGCTAATAAAACATCGCCCAAAAACCATCGATGTTTTCAAACATCGATGTTTTAGAACATCCATTTTTTAAAACTGGTTTAGTAATCTCTAACATTAATTTTACTTCCGTTAGTCGTGGGGGGAGGGGGTGATTTAATTTTACTCTCTGATTGGGCAGGCACAAATGACAAAAACTTGGTTGCTTTGGGCTACATTGATGATTCAAAATTCTTGTTGTAAATACCGCCATGTTTTGCCTTCAAGTGTCCAGATAAATTCGCGGTATTGCCAGAAATTTTGAGGGACTTAAGGCAAATATTGTATTTTGCCAATTTGTCAGTGGTTTTGTAAAAATATTTCCAAACGGTACTTTTGGGAGGCATCTTACTAATAATATTAACGTCAACTTATATAAAACCAGAACAAAACAAAAACTTAAATGGATGCACTCGTGTATACACTATTTGTAAAATAAAACCGCATGGTAGGTTCTGGAGTGTCAGGAACATTCCAAGCGCTCTGATTGGTTCAAAGGTTGTTAATTGCCATTTGTCTGTTTGCTAAGGAATCATTCCCCCTTTTGTATTCGTCCTTTTCAGAATTCAGACTTACATTTACTGAGTGTGAAAATTATGCTACGTGGTAAATTTTTTTTATTACCGTACTTTTTCATTAAAAAAAATCATCGAGACAACCTAAAACATCGATCAAAAAACATCGATGTTAAAAAAACATCGGCTTCAATAAATCGATGTTTAAAACATCGATGTTTTTATCAAAACATCGATGTATTGAAAACATCGACATCGATGTCGCATCCCTACCTGGGACATCGAATCGATAAACAGGGACTTCATCCAATCGAATCAAAAGTGGAGGCTATCGAGAGAGCTCCAACGCCTAGGAATGTGGATGAACTCCGTTCTTTTATTGGCCTTATCACTTATTATGCTAAATTCCTACCAAACATGTCAACTGTTTTAGCTCCATTATATAAGCTGTTGGAAAAGAAACAAATTTGGAAGTGGTCGCAGCAAGAAGAACAGGCCTTCAACAATGCCAAGCAGGCTTTGAAAAATTCTTCCTTGCTGGTGCATTTCAATAACAAGGAAGAAGTGATTCTGGCATGTGACGCTAGTCCATATGGTCTAGGAGCAGTTTTGTCACACAATACAGCCAATGGAGATCGTCCAATTGCATTTGCTTCTCGTTCCCTCACAAATGCAGAGAAGAACTACAGTCAGATCGAGAAAGAGACATTGGCTTTAGTTTTTGGTGTGACCAGATTTCGCAATTATCTCTTGGGGCGGACTTTCACATTGGTAACAGATCATCGTCCCCTGATAAATCTTCTCGCTGAAAATAAGCCAGTACCTACTGTAGCAGCTGCACGAATTCAGCGTTGGGCATTAACCCTATCAGCATATGCTTACAAAATAAAATTCAGGAAGGGTGGATTGAATGCCAATGCAGATGCATGTAGTCGTTTGCCATTAACTATTCATATGACAGATCCACCTGCTCCAGCAGATTCAGTACTACTGCTACAAGAGTTAAACGACAGTCCTGTTACTCCACATCTTATTGAGGCTGAGATAAAAAAGTGTTCTTTGCTATCTAGTCTCCGGTCGTGCATTGCTAAGGGTTGGCCAAAAGAAGTACCGCAAGGTCTAGACCAGCTTTGGCCTGCGAGGTATGAACTGTCTGTAGAGAGCGGGATCATATTCAGAGGTTTCCGTGTCTTTATTCCTCAGATGTTTCGAAGATTCATCCTTGACGAGCTGCACATGGGTCATCAAGGAATTTCTGCCATCAAAGCAGTGACTAGATCATATGTATCGTGGCCTGGTATAGACAGAGAGCTAGAGTTAAAAGTTCGGAATTGTGTTGCCTGCCAAGAAAATGCGTCAACTCCACCAGCCAAACAGATCTCTTGGCCTGTTCCAAAAGATCCATGGATACGTATCCATGTAGACCATGCTGGGCCTGTGGAAGGTCAGATGTTGTTGATTGTGATCGACTCATATTCAAAGTGGCTAGAAGTGATTCCTGTACCTAGCACATCTTCAGCAACTACCATAATTGCACTCCGCAATTTGTTTGCCCGTTTTGGTCTACCAAAGAGTCTGGTGAGCGACAATGGTACTGCCTTCTCTAGTACTGAGTTTCAGTCATTTCTTGCAGAAAATGGCATTGTACATATAAGAACTGCTCCTTATCATCCAAATTCCAATGGACTTGCAGAAAGAGCAGTACGCACTGTCAAAAGTGCTCTTCGGAAGATTACTGTAGGCTCCTTTTCTGAAAGGTTGGCAAGATTTTTATTGCACTATCGTAGCACACCACTTGCAGCAACAGGGATCTCTCCTGCAACAAACATGCTGGGTCGTCCCCTACGTTGTCGGTTAGATCTGCTGAAAGACTTTGAACAGCATGTGAAACCTCCACCACATTCTGAAAACACCTCTAGATTCCAAATAGGCGATTTTGTTTGGGCACGGAACTTCAGCCGTGGTCCTAAGTGGGTGGCTGGTGTGGTGTGTGACAGAGTGGGAAACATAATGTTCAAGATTGAAACAGCACTAGGCATTTGGACACGCCACATGGACCAAGTGCGTCATCGTGAAGGTTCGTGCAATTCGACTTCACAAGATCAAGTACCATCCAGTTTTGATGTGGATATCCCTAGAGTGAATCCTTCAGGTGAACCACCCAAGTTGACACCGGTATTGGATATACCTGCAGGATCTGAGGATGATAATCCTCCAGTTCTGACTCCACAAAAGATACCAGTTCCTGGACAGTGTGCTGCAGTCGACACTGACTCCTTACAGTCAGGTTCTACAACACCAGACCGAAGGAAATTTTCAAGGAAGAGAAAACCACCCAGTCGTCTAAATCTTTAATTGTCACATTAGGACTGAATGTTTTTCTTTTTTAAGTGTGTGTAAAGTGTTGTATAATTGTTGGCAGCACAGCAAGTGCATTGGAAAATACACGTCAGAGGGCGTCGTGTTCGCCGATGTGGGATGTTCTCGCAGTTGCAATGTAGCTAGCATGTAGAGAGGTTGTATAATAAAGCATTTCTGTGATCTGTATCCATCTGGGTTATTTCATAAAGAACTCTCGTAACTACTTCAGTTACATCACACTACAAATCTATCAAGACAACTTTGTTCTGCCTACGTTTCAAAATGTTTTAAAGTCCATATTTAGGTTTGCTACCGCTTTGTCAGTGGATACTTTTAACAAAATATTGTAATTCAATCCATTTCTTGTAGGAGTGCAGTAGGGATTTCCCCCTTTCCCCCCTCCTCACTTGAAGAAATTCCCCTTCCACTATGTGTTGCTGCTCCCTTTGAAGGCTCTGCCGCTTCTCAATGCCGAGTTCTCTTTTGTGCACTTCACCAACTCTTCGATGACTTCACCCCTAACTTCCATGTCCACGAACTTCCCCACAGACACGATGTCCTCCACTATTGGTATAACCTCAAAACTTTCAGACTCTCGGAGTTACCCTCACTTTTGTTATGCAGCGAGATCAGACACGCAGCTACCGTACTTAGTTATTGTCTCATTGTGGTTCTTACTAATTTCTCCTGAGAGGTATCACCAACTTTCTTCAAACTCACGATGACTTACGCGACCAGAAAAAAAAAATAAAAAGTACATGGCGAAATATCTGGGATATTACTCGGAGCGCGAGACTAACGCGTCCGTCTTTGCTTCATTCAGCATGAGAGACGGGATTGCCTCATGCAAAATGAGGCAATCCTTACCAAAATGATATTTATTCAGCTAATGATAGAAAAAAGAAACATTTATACTCAATTAATGTAAAGAAATTTCAGAGGAAGCGCACATCATCTACGTTCAGTGCGAAAAATCGGAAGATCTAGACTAAAATCTAGATCTTTTACCATGGGCTGTCCTTTAGATTTCATCCAAGTTTTTCAATTACTCAATCTACTTTTAATTTCATTCTCAGTTTTTCGCCACCTCGTTGCCAGTGTCCTCGTTTTAGCTATTTCCTTCACATGACTCATGGAATAATTAAATAATACTGTAATTTACATTTTGTCACATTTTTTCCTTAATAAATTATAATTGACTGTCAACTTAAACTTAGTATAGAGCAAGATTGACACTGTGTAATGTCCACCCCAAGTAAAATATGATTTTTTCTTTTCTATCCCCTCCCCCCACCCATTTTTTATAATATATAGTTAAAACAAATAACTGAGACTGTGTGATCCATAGAGGCATAAATTTTATTTGTTTCTATAGAAGATTCCCTACTTGGAAAATTCCAAGACAAACAATTATGATGTTGAACCCCACACATAGAGTATAAATGCAAGCTGGCCTGATGAGCAGAAGGGGTGAAAGCAGATTTTCCAAATGTCTATGAGCTTCAGGTACGGTATAAGACTTTGGATCTCAGTAAGAATCTTTTCTCAGGGCCTGACATCGGTTCTCCTGCCCCTGTTTGTAAGATGCAATTTTCTCCTTTACATATTCAGTTACACACTATGAGGCAAGATATTAACACTACATTCACAAGATTCTCAACTGGGATTTGCAGTTAAATTTTGTACTTTTATTATTATTTTTTTTTCCTTGGTGAAACTTGTATGTTTAATTTCTTCAATTTTAAAATTTCCCATCCATCACCATAAATCTTTTGCGGTTTCTTCACAAATTCAGCCATATAATCAGAAGTATTAACAACATTGAAGTGACAATATAAAATAGAGACTTGAAATTATCCCTGAGGATCACAGATTGTGCTTTATTACCATAGCAAGAAAGCAATTTAACTCTTCAAATTTAATAGCATATGTACAGAACAGGCAATATATAGATATTCCTCATTCCAAGTGAACAACTAAGAACAAAAAGAACTAGTTGATTCCCTAATATGTTTTTTCATTAACAATTAACAATAAAAACATTAGATCTACTAAAAAGCTCCATTAGCAACAGATGAAATTTAAAAACCTACATTGTTACAGACTCAGCTTTTTTTTCCTAGCACAGTATTCCTCATAAACATCTTCAAACAATTTTCTGCAGTCTAATGTAGCACCAAGCTTTGTGCATAGTAAGAAAATACCAGACATTTTGCGATGGAGGGAATAGGTCTCATCTGGAGGAGGAGTCAACCTGTGTTTCAGCATGACAGGAACTAAATGATGGATTCTTTGAGTCATGTTTTGTTGCTTGAAGTTAAATGGTTCCTTTGATGCAAAAGCTTCACCAAGTATCATCACAGCATCAACATGGGCTTCTTCCATAACCTATGTGGTTAAAAAGAGAAAGAAAAATCATGAAAATTACCACAGCTTGATTATCAGTTTTAAGCAAATTGTTTAATTCTAGAATTCATAGTACAGTTCAATGTGACTGTCCATGATCAAAATGATTGTAAGTGAGGCACAGGAGTTAACATCCAAATAGACCAGTCATCTTAATTGTAGACCACAGGCATAGAAAAACGGGGGGGGGGGGGGGGTTGTCCTTGGTCAAATGTCCACGTAAATGTGGGGTTGTCACTAAGAGATAGCTCCCAAGCAATAGTTTCCCTTGCTTTGCAACTGATTTAACTGTCTGAAGCAGTGGTGCAGAAACAATGGGTCATGAAAAAAATTTAAAGGAGTCATAGATAGTTTGAAGTAAATTTATATCATTAAATTATTTAATAAAAGAAGTTTTAAAATTTTCTATAACATATTTATAATATTTTGATTTATATTTTCTTATATGATACGATATTGTTATATAAGATTTCAGTCTTATAATGCTATACTTACATTGCTTACACCTACCTGTGTGAGAATGGCTTTTCAAAATTAGTTGCTGTAAAAACCATACAAAGATCAAGACCTAACCTGGAAGATGATGCAAGAGTAGCACTCTAAAATATTTCAACAAATATTGAACAAATATTGTTTGAGGTCCAGGCTCACCCTTCTCATAAATTTTTTTCCATTTTAGTTTTATATAAATAAATGCAGTTTATAATTTCCAATGTCTTTATATGAAGCTTACAATTTTGAAATCCTGTTCTATTACCCAATGAAATACAAATACATATTAATATTTCAATATGAAGTTTTAGTTACATAAAAATGATTATTAATACTGTTATGTTTCAGTAATTATTACCAGTATGATTATTCAGGAGATTAATATGTAGACTGTAAGTCAAAGCGATTTCTAATAACCTAGGAGGCAAAAATTGTTTAAAAAAATTATGTAAAATAATCAATTTAAAATATCATTGTGTGTCTGTTAAATATAGAACTAATAAATTCCAGATTTTACAAATTTTGTCACTGATAAAAAGTTTAATCTTTGTTTTCACATCAAATTACCACTAAGTCATCCCACTTTACAAGATAAATTTCGCTCGATCTTAAGCTTTCATGTTCATGGTCTTGGCTAGGTCTGCTTAAGATCCTTATTGTAGATCTGGCATAAATAATTTTAGCCTTAGGCCATTTTCAAATCATTTATCATCATTTAGTACCTACACCCTCACATAGGATGCCTTTTCATTAACCCTTCAGCGGGCATGCATGGCACAAAGTGCAACGTCTCTTTCAACCTTGATTATTTCTTTTTTAATAAACTTTTTTTTTTCAAATTGAAAATAATAATTCTGCATTTTATGACAAGATATAAAATGTTTATAATATTGAGATATATTTATAATTAAAGGCCAAAGAATGCAGATACAATTGCCTTATTTCAAAACTGTCCATGTACCATGTTATAGCTGCACATTTGATCGACTACATCAACCCCTGCTTTTGTTGTATTGTAGTCCAGTATAATCACTGGTTTACCATGGTTAAATCATGTTATGGTTCATTATCAGATCTTAACTCATAATTTTTTGTGTATTTTACCCGCTAGTAATTAATCAATTTAACTGCTGAGTGGTTTGTTTCCTTGGAATATACAATGCTTTTAAGATGTTAACTAATTGTTGCAATAATTGTAAAAGTGGATGGTATAATTTAATATGTTGGCTGGTGAATTTTATTACAAATTTAAAGTAACGTAATACTGAAATGTTAGAATATCCTCGTATAGCTTTCTCTTGTGAACGAATCCCTTATCGTTATCTCTCTATGGTAACACGAAACTCCGGATTTTTGCCATATTCATCGGAACTCCACTGAACTTTCCCAAGACCCGGGCCTGCAGCAAAAATCGCAGGACATCGGAATGCGCATCTTTCCCAGGTCCCCGAGCTAGCAGCGAAATTTGCAGAACATCGGAATGTGCGTGCAAGGATACAAATAAGCTTACCACTAAAAATACATGGTGGGAAGTGGCACTACTTTCTTGTATGGTAGTTGGGCTATGGGATTCAAGAAAAAAACTTTGAAGAAAAAAGGCGAAAAAAATTTGGAGCGACACTTCTGCCGGATGCGACCTGGGCTGTAGACGTTTCTTCCAAGCCGCCCCCAGTCCGAGCGGAGCGAGATGCCCGAAGTCGAGTGGGATTGCCTTGGGGTCGAAACCTTTCTTTCCCTTCTATACTATATCTTAACTTTTACTGTAATTCTTCTCTTTAATTATGAATGCTGCAGCAGAGTCCTTGAGACTCATTTTCTTTTAGTTTTTTTTAAAATTAAGGGTAGTATTTAAGTTTTTCACCAGCCACTTCACTCCACATCATTGATATTTTTTTATTTGCTACGATTTGCTTTAAATTGAATTGTGTTTGATTTTTATCTGATTTTTTTGTTATAAGTGATTCATGATAAGAACCGATAATGTTTAACTGTCTGGATTTTGTTTTACATGATTTGATGTTGAAGATAACTGTGTGTTAATTTTGATAAGAGTTTTATGTTGGATGCTAAGGATCAGTTTAGTTTTTTTTTTTTATGAGGATGGTATTAAGGTTAATAATTATTGTAACTTTAAATCATGTTATGTCTCAATAAAATATTGTTAAGTTTAAAATATAATTGTCAAGTCCTTTTTTTTTGGTCTATTGAATTTAAGTTTATTTTTCAGCTTCCCTCAGTTTAATTCTATTTCAGCAAGTTTTATTTCTATTTTTGGAGATGTTTTTAGGGTCATTTTCAGGTCGTCTGCTTTTAAGGGAAGTAGTTTTATTTAATTTTTTTTTTGAAGACTAAAAAAAATTTAAAAAAATAAATAAATAAGACAATAAGACATAACAATCCCGACTAACAATGAATGGATAGGAATACAAGGGTCAGAAAATCAGACCTGCATTAGAAAGGTTGTAGCTATAAATAGAAACTGTTTAGAACATTCAAACCTTATATGTAAAAACAAACCATTCAAAATTATGAAAATGTTGCACTTTGTACATGGGTGTGCCTGCTGAAGGGTTAAGCAATATCATTACCATCTGTAATCCTCAACAGAATGTCAACAGAAGACAGTGTTAACCATAGACAAACTATCTCTTTAGATTTATGGCAACATCAGATAAAGCTGTTAAGTGTAATATATACATTTACCCTCAAAAAATGAATTTTTTTCAAATTTTCAGCTACAGATAATAAAGCACAGTACTCACTTTAGTTTCATAACCAGTTAGAAATCCCAACTCCTGTGAGAAACGTAACACATTTTCCCTATTTTGTTCAGCAGCACCTTTAATTATACTCATATATGTATCTACAAATTCTGGCGTATATTCATTACAGGCTCCAAAATCTAAAAGCACAATCTAAAAAGAAAAAACAATCTGTACTGATTTCAATAACATTTTGATGCTTTTAGAAAATAATTTCTAGAAGTTCTTGAAAAAAATTGAAGGACTGTTTAGTGTAGTTTACAGCTTTTCTTTTCTTTAATAAAAAAGGATTTATCATAATATTTTAAAATTTCCAATGGCAGGCTAAATACAAAGAATACAACAGAAAAGGAACAAAGAACCCCCCCAAAAAAGAATGAAAGAAAATTCAGCATTTGTCCAAAAGTTATCTACCTCGCCAATACAGCTTGAAAATATCTCCAGAACAAAGAGCTGCACAGCAGTGCAAACACAGGATGTTTATTTTCCGAGATGAATTGCACAGGGGACAGTATGGTGTTGCGAATACGCCCATCTTGATTAAGTGCTTAATGAGGCAGTCATGACCTGTGATCAGGTGAAATGATGTCACAGCATCACACCTGGGTACATCTGGTACATATCTCATGCTGTCCAGACAAACCTTACTACGATTTCCATCAATCCTCTTCCTAATGAAATACAGCCTCATAGTTTTGGAGAAACTATGAGGTGCATTAGCTTAACTCATGACCCATCCTCCTGGGACGTTTGGGATTGTTAACTATCCATACAAAAAATGGAATTAATGGAAAAGACCATTGTTCTTCAGTGGATCCCGGGTCACTGTGGACTAAGTGGCAACGAACAGGCTGAAGCGCTGGCGAAGAAGGGTGCTAGTGTATTACAACTCACACGTGATAATGTCCCATTTTTGCATGATAAAACATCTTATCAAGAATTCTATACATTCCCGACATCACGAAGATTTTAGGGCTCGAACTGCTTCCAAAACTTGGAGGTTTTTAGAGAAAATTACCATACCTGACTGGCCCTGCCGCGAGGCAGTTGCAATTTTTAAACTCTATATACAGCATGACTGTCTGGCTGGACACCTTTTTAAAATCTGCGTCTTCCCGGACCCCTACTGTACCCTTTGTGGGGACCACGTCATTATGGATGGCCACCATATTCTTTACTGCAGAGTGCTCAATGGGGCTTTCTTGGTCGAGCGGTACTGGGAGGCAAGAAGTCGAATGAGAAATGACTTTTTTTAAAATTTCGTTCTTTGTTTGTTGTTATTTATTATGTCAAGTTCTCTGCCATTGGAAATGAAAATTAAAAAACAGTTCTGAGAATGAATAATATCATTGAATGGTATGGAACTGATCTATTTGAAATCAGGGTGACTAACATACCTTTGTTAACTACATTTTCAGCTAACTTACTAATACGGATTCCACAATGTGGAGAAATCCACTGTAAAACAATATGATTTAAGGGAAACTTTAATGTATGAATCAGAGATTGACATTCAAGGATATTATTATCAGTATGGAAAGGGCTTATTAAAATTGAAATTTCAGAAATCCTACAAATACAAAAACATGATTACCAAATTAAAAATTTTAAATAACAACAATTTTAATTCACTTCACTTAAAATTACATTTGTTTTAAAATTTGAAACTAAATAATACTTTTGTATAGAGTATTTTATGTAATCAGTATATAGAGTCTACTCGGTATATAGTACATATTTAAGAACATTTACTCATTAAAGAAGAAATATATTCAAAATACTGTACATATAAATTCTTTGCTAGTTCTTTTAACATCCTTGACAGATAAGATAGGTAGAAAAGTGTAATCACATCTTTTACTTTGTTTAAGATAGGATGGGAAGAATTATATACAAAAAAATCCCAATACAGCAAACACAAAAGTAAAAATTTAAGTTCTAATTCTTACAACAGACAAAAGTACTCACTTGTTTTGTGTCATAGTTATAAAGAAAGTTAGCCCAATTTGGATCAGTCTGCATGAATCTGAATAAGAAAATTTCCATGAGGCACAGTTGGAGTAAATTTTTGCACACCTGAAATAAATACCGCTAATATCAAATTCAAAATGAAAATTTTAAACAAAGAAGTGAAAAAAAACCAGCATATTAGTCATAATTTACATTAGTTAAAATTTTATTAATTTCAAAAAGATATGATGATAAAATTCAAGTATAAACCTTTCAAAAAATTAGTCTAAGTAAAAGATTAATTAGTGTATTATACAGAGCTTAGTTCCAAATGCTTCACAAACCATGTAAATATTAATATACCTCTATATTAGAGACAAAAAATTTATATTTTGTAATATTTTCTTCACATATCTCATAGTTCTACCATCTTTTTATATGGCAGATGGTACGAGTTTCCATACAGTGAGAGTTTTTTCCATATGGAAAAACCTCCCACCTTCATCAGTACAACTACAGACAGATAGCTTCAACATCTGTGGGAGGAATATGAGGGCAATCTGAAAGGAGTTAATTAATTTTAATTCTTGTAGGTCATCATAGCCTCTAACCCCAACCCTTGACAGTCATTTAAAAAAAAAAGGTGGCATCCAGGTACTGTGTTAAAAGTATTCTGCATAGCACACATCATGCTAACCAATCCGAGCAACCAGCATAGCATTTATGTATATAATATACATACATTTAAAACAGAGAATTTATTTTGAATTAAGCATACCTCATTCCTCAACTCTTGACTAGCATCTTCTAATTTGTCAATAGGTGTGCCATATACAAGTTCTGTTGTTAAAACATTATTGGTGCATAAATTGTCATACACTTCAGGTACAAGGAATTGAGGAAAAGTTTCCAACAGTTTTCTGAAAAAGTTTTAATAATTTTGCAGTTAAAAATAACAATATACAGTTCTAGGATGAATTTTTATACCACTAAAAAATCTGTCTCAGATATTATGAGAATGCACTCTACTGTGTGTGCATGACAAAGGACATTTTATTAAATATTTTAACTACCAACAGACACTACTAGATGCTAATATGTTATCAAGCAACATTATTGGTTGCTTTTTCCCTACTACTTGCACTCTTGTGCTTCTGGCATTACATGGTAATATTAGGTATTTATAAATATCAGATAAAATTTACCAGAGTTTGTTCCGGTAAGTTTTTATGAACACTGAATACTCGAAAGTCAAGCAACATAATTATACATTGACATATGGGTAATATTCGAATAATTTCAACAATTTCAAACAATAAATTAAGATCAATTCATCCATTTAGATAAATAGCAAGTATATGTTACTCTAAGTACAAGAACTTACAGCAGCAATACATGCCATAGGTAAACAAATATACAATTAAATTACAATACTAAAATCCATGCACATATTGAAATGAAATCTCTGAATATTCCTATTGAATATTAAACAGTAGATATATTACTGCATTAGACATATAGCAAAAGAAAGAATTTTTTAAAGTGAAAAAAAATATGACAAAACCTACTTAAATTGTTTTCCTGATTTCGCCTCATGTAAGTAATCTACTTCCTTTTTCAATTCTCTTTCAGCCACAGACATTACATTTTCTAGGTATAAACCTTTTTAACGAAACAAAGTAATTTTTTTATACTTTAGTTTAATAAAAAAATTAAATAAATAAATTAGGAAATTAAAATATAAAAATACAGGATTACTAATTGGAAAAAACTTTTAAATTTCAAGTACTAAAGAAATGATACATAGTATTAATTGGATATCTGTAAGGTTTAAATTAAAAAAAAATTAGAAGAATGAAGAGGAACAAAATAAAACCTAAAGCATAATGGTAATTAGTCCAATTAGAAAAATGTCCTCCACATGAAGTTTTTTACATGAAAGATGTTCATACATATGGAAAAACGGAATAAATTGCTTGAATTTCAATGTTTTTAAAATGCAATTAGTTCTAAAACAAACCTCACAATGAAGTGGAACAAAATAGAATCTAAAGCATAATGGTAATTAGTCCAATTAGAAAAATGTCTTCCACATGAAATTTTTTTCATGAAAGATCCTCATACATATCCAAAAACAGTATAAATTGTTTGAATTTCAATGTTTTTAAAATGTAATTAGTTCTAAAACAAACCTCAGTATGAAATAATGACCACAATATAAAAGAGCAATTTTTGAGGGTACTTTCCTCTACAGTTAATTGTAACATTAGTTTATGAGCCTGTATAATGATGATGAACATTTAATGACAGCATATTTATGAAATTTAGCTTAAAGATATCCAAACTGAAAAATAATTGAAATATTTGTACAATTTCATAGAATTAATATAACAGTAAATTTAAGCTCAATTTAAAAAGAAATACAGTAATTAAAAAAAATTGAAATATCTAAAAAGCCAATAAGATGAAATTTAAAAATAGATATAAGTTCAAAATTTGTAATATTGCTGGATGATAAAAGAACTCCCATAACGGCTGTCTATTATGCCAAAATTTTCCTCTTTCAAAATTTCAGGAAAAGGGTTACTTTTGAATAAAGAAGTTCTCAAATAAAATATATGACAATACAACTATGACATACATAAAAACATATGTCAAGGATAATAATTACAAAGTTTATAAATTTTGAAAGGTAAATGGTTTTGGGGTCGTTATTACATTAAAACTTATAAATATGAATTTCAAGAAAATATTTTCAGCAATACTAAAAAAAAATTTTAAAAACATCCTGTTTAAAGGTAATTATTCAAACACTAATAAAAGTTATTTTCATCATGAACAAAATTGAGCCATTTCAATAAAATACATTAAAATGGTCAAAATATGAAGCCAATGTGATGGTAAAATTTTAAAGTAATCCAAGAGAAATGAGAGGATAAATTTTAACAAATGCTATCAGAAGGCAGTTTTGATTTTGTTTAAACTAATATAAATTCATATACAGATGTAAATTTTACTATGAAATAGTTTTTAACAATATGACACCCATATGAAAAGCATTTTTTTAAGTCATTCATTTTTATAGTTTTAGGAGAAAAGTCCTGACATTTGAGTGCAGTAATTTAGAAAAATTGCTATATTACTTTTATTAGTTGTATTTGAGCACATACCAAAGAAATATAGCATGTTAATATGAAGATGATTTTAAAAGGCTGCCAAATGCATGTGGCTATCCTAAAAACCTAGAAAAGTTTCTTTCCTTTCAGCTGCACCTTTTTTTTGAATGCTACACTGATTTATAGAAAGAGCTAGGTGTTTTCATTAAGTACTCAGTAATTAAACCAATAACTTGATGTTAATACCCAATTGCACTTGTTTATGACTTACATCCCACAGAATTTCATCTAACATTAACATATATGATTTTATTTTCTATATGATACATAGTAATGGATTGTTCGATTACCCCCAAAATAACAAATTGAATAGTAAGTCAAGTATGGCAGGTGAATAAGCATGTTTTTCTTTGCTACTTTAACCCTTCAGCAGGTGTGCCCATGTACAAAGTGCAACATTTTCATAATTTTGGATGATTTGTTTTTAAATGTAAGGTTTGAATGTTCTAAACAGTTTCTATTTATAGATACACCCTTTCTAATGCAGGTCTGATTTTCTGACCCTTGTATTGCTTTTCATTTGTTGTTAGTCGTGATTTAACCATAATAAACCAGCGATTATACTGGATTACAATACGACAAAATCAAGAGTTGATGTAGTCGATCAAATGTGCAGCTGTTACATGGTATCCTGCATATCACGAAGATGAACAATTTCATTGTTTTTTAGGCTTTTGGACATAATAGGAATCCATTCGCAAGTTGTCCTTAGATCCATTAAACCAGACAGTTTTGAAATAAGGCAATTGTATCTGCATTCTTTGGCCTTTAATTATAAATATATCTCAATATTATCAACATTTTATATATTGTCATAAAATGCAAAATTATTATTTTCAATTTGAAAAAAAAAGTTTATTACAAAAGGAATAATCAAGGTTGAAAGAGATGTTGCACTTTGTGCAATGTATGCCTACTGGTGTTCCAAAAATTAGAGTGCCTGCTAAACGGTTAAAGGAAAAAACAAAACACAAAAGCAGTGACTTGATTATCAAACAAAATTAATTGATACAAAACATTACCTTTAGGTAAAATATTCCAAAACTGGACAATGCCCATGAGACTTTTTATATCACTTTCTATACCTTCTGCAACACCAGGATACTGAAATGTATGAAATTATTTAGAATTAAATGTGGGCTGAAATCATACATAATATTACTGATTATAACAAATAAACTTATGATTTTTTCAAGAATTTTTAGTGTTAGTAAATGATTTTTCTGGAATATAAAAAAATTAAGCATTGAAGAATGATATCCTACTTACATAAAAGTTCACAATTACTAATAAGAAAATCTATATACTTGTATTTTAAGAGCAACATCTGTTCCATCCAACAGCTTTGCACAATGAACTTGACCTATTGAAGCTGCGGCAAATGGTTTTGGATGAAATTCAGAAAATAAGTTCCTCCATTCATATCCTAACTCTTTTTTAAGTACTTTCTGCAATAAAAAATAAGTATGAAAGAATTATGCATGTTTGTCTGCACACACATATACTAAATGCTTATTTATATTTAGTAAATAAAATCCAAGCAACAAAGACTCTTTTATAATTAAGATTCTTAAACAATGGAATATTTATCATTTGGATATTAGAAGAAAGAGGACCAGAGTGGATTTGTCCCTTTGCTCTTTGTTAGTTTTTTATATTTTAGAAAGTACAGTAATATTTTGCCAAAGAAAAGTTTGAACAGAGTGAAAACTACAGTTCAAAGCTGATTCCAAGATGCTACAGACATCAATGCCAACTGAGGGACTCAAACCTACAGACTTATAAGAAGGATGAAACGGTATGGTCTCCACATTTTATGGTATTTTCTGCAGGTTCATTGAGAATAACTATACAAAATTAGGTGCAGAGGTAAATGGGTTTAAAATTGCATAGGATCAATCAGAGAGGCAGAATGTTATATAAATAAATAACTTAAAGGTAGACATTATTAAATTTCAGCTCTTTAGTACATGAATTTAAACTTTTACTATTCAACTTTCACACTCTTATCATTTCTAAATATATACAAGCTATAAAAAATAGAATAACAAAATAGATTAAATGTTCTTGTCATACACTACAAAACAAAGAAGTTAAAATAAAAATTTTTTTTTTAAGTAAGCTCTATACAGTGGAATCTCAATCTATCATTTTTCAAGGGACCGACTGAACTGAATGATAAATGCAGGAAAATGATAGATGCGGAAACATAACAAAGAAATATGATCATCGGGACTGGGTGAAATAAACGACATATACAGGAAAACGATGATTCAGAGAATGATCGATCAAGATTTCACTGTACTTAGAAACAAACAAAAATAGTTTAAACTCTTCAATGCATACACTAATTTTTTAAAGGAAGGAAATAGATATTACACCTCCATTTGCCAAGATGGCATAAAATCAGCAGACTGGCGAACACGTTCAAAGACAGCAGCTAACTGAGGGTTTATCATGGCATTATCTGTAAAAGAAGAAAAAATACACACAAACTGATATTATACAATCTTGACTAATTTAGAAAGAAAAATGAATTTATACAAAGTTTCAAATACACAAAAAATACCTTATATTTTTAAAATTGTATTGAAACTGCAGGACATTTAGAAAAAAAAAGTCAATAAACAGGTAAGCAAAGTTACACTAAAGTAAAAAGATTTTAGCAAATCTAAAGCAAATTGCAGCAGTCTGTATAAGTGTAACAAACATATATTACCAGCTTAATAACATAATTGAGGACAGTTTTCACCTTCAGTATAGCCTCTTTACGTGACACAGCTAATTGACACATGAAAGAAGCAGCAACCCAAAAAGTAAAATTATTTTTTACTGTTATGTTTAAAACAGGAAATTGTATTTAATTTCCTACTATTATTTTTATAGAAAGACAAGTAGAAAAATATTTACCTATCAGTGAAAATTATAGCATTCACATATTTTGTAAATATGTACCACAAGATTTGCATGAAAGTCTTAAAAACAATATACAACAGTCTGAACATAAAATTATTTTTTATATTTTCCAAAACAAATAAATACTTAGATGTTATTAAATCAGCTTTTTATTTACTATTATAACAGCTATTGATTAAAACATGAAATTTTTTTTAAAAGGTCTAATTTTTATTTTCTAATAGTGTTTTATTATAGAAATTATACAACTATATTTAAATATTTAAACTTTATGCAAAATATTAGCATAATGTCTGGAATGTTCTATGGAAACATATTATTTCTTTAGTTTTTGAGACACAAACCAATAATCCTTAATACAGCAATTAGATATAAAAATCAACCTTCTAGTTTCCTTAATGCTTCCTAAATGTTCCAGATTTCCCATTCATCCCAGTGATAAAAATAAAATAAAACATAAAAAAGAGAATTAAAAACAGTGTTATTATCAAAATTATTTTTTGATAATTTTTGTTTCTAATTATTCCATGTCATCCTTAACTTTTCAAAGTTTAAAAAATAATTGAGTTTCAAATCTTGTACTCTTATACTAAATTGTTTAAATAGAAAATTGTTAAAGTTTTTCTCCTTTTTTTTTATAATACATTTTTCTTTATAAATTTTTTTTCTTTTCTGGTTAATTTTCCAAAATTCACCCCCAAAAAGAATTCCTTTAAATTTTGTACAAATTCTACTCCGTAATTTAAATATAGAAAAAGTATAACTAAGCTTAATACTGCACATTTAAGCAAAAGAATGAAAGCATTTTCACATAAAAGCATCTATAACTAGCATGGAAGAAACAAACATACCTTGAATGCTTAACATCTGTCCAAGTTTGAGAGCAGCACCTCGAACTTTACACAAAGTATCTACTATTCGATTAGCATTTGCTTCAGTCAAAAATGGATTTTCTGACAGAAGAGACTGTGTTGCTGAATCCTTATCAGGTTTCAAACCCAGGCTTCTTCGAGCAACTTCTGCAACTGCTCCTAAACCCATTCCTGCTGCCAATCCTGACAGAAATAAAATAATTTTTACACTAATCCATTTCCTCTTACAGTTTACATACTTTACTTACATTATAGCAGTTAATCAAGGCACACAATTAAAAGGCAACAATCAATTAGATAATATAATGGTTATAAAAACTTTTAAAATAATGAAACAAATTTGATAAAACTAAATAAAGTAAAACATGTAAATACACATATACAATTAAATAAGTCTAGTATATAATATAATAAAAGAGACTATGAAAATAGAACACTTAAAGTTATCATTAATGCTACTAAAAGTAGCATTAATGATAATTTTAAATTACCTAGGATATAATGGAATTTTTGAACTGTGTAATAATTTATCTCACAGATCAGTATTAATCACTCCATAAACTTCAGTCTTACATCTGCAAAAATATGGGGAAGAACTGCTTTTATGAATAAATTGTACTGCAATATTTATTTATCCATCACTATACAAAAAATCAAAAATGTAGCCATTAGCTGTACAATACAGCATAGTGTTACATATTTTCCCCAAGAGGAGCTTTCAAAATACAATTTTTTAGTGCAATTTTTATCTCTATTTTATCAACTAAAAAATAAATATAGTTAAGATGTGTATTACAGGCATTAACATGCACATACATACTTTTAAATGGAAATGCATTCAGATAAAAATATAGTTTATTCACATATTCTGCATTTAACTATATCTGTTTTTAGAGAATTTCAACAGATTTTTTTTTCTGTTTACAAGGAAGGACTGTTCCTTCTTAAGGCTACAGTTGTGAATTCCCTAAAGAAGCAGTTAATCATAAGTAATTTGAAAACCTTTCTTTTTGTTAGGAGGAATTCATTCAGTTATAATAGTTAGTTCAGGATATTGACTTGATTTTAGTTTTTCATGCTATAAATTATACACTTGAGTTTCATTCTTTCATGTGTTCTATTTATACTTTTGGTGTCTTTTTATTCTCATCTGATATGAATAACAGCTTTACATTAAATTAATTTATCTGAATTGTATAGAGGATAACCAAAGTTTAGTCCGAATGTGGAAAACCTGAAAATAGCAATGAGTAAGATGAGTTTACAAACCATATTTTTACTATTTAATTATTTTGTTTCATTACTATATGAATTTAGGAATTTGCCTCCACTACATTTCAGAATATACCATTTTCTAAATATATACAATCTAAAAACACAGTTTTATACAACAGTTTCCTGTAACTTATTAAGGTTAACACAACTTTCCATAGGCAGTTCTAGAATGCTATGAATAGATTGTAAATAGCATTAAGCAAGATCATAATAAGAAAATTTATTGCCCAAGGAAGAAAAATAGGTTTAATTTAAATTGGTCATAGTTCAGTTTTCTTGTTGCTTTGTAAGAAATTATTTAAATGTGTTTAGTTAAATTATGAGAAATTTGTCTTTTACTGCTTGCTTACATTTATAAACAGTCATATGTGACCTAAGTATGAAGTGCAGACATTTGCAAATTCAAAGCAGATTATTAATATTCATAATGGCTATTGGCAATTAGTTGAGCATATAATTGGTCCTGGTCAATTAATGATTATATCGATGGAATTAATGTCTTAAAATGTTAAATTATATAAAAAATCATAGAGAAAAAGAGGAATCATTTATTGTCAATTAAAAGCATGCTTATGCTTGTATTTAGAAGTTATTTAAAGTTTATGGTGCATATAAAAGCATAATATACTGCATATGACAGGTGAATGCATAAGTGGAAATGCTTAGATACTTTAAAAATAATTTTAAAAATATATCTTACCTCCATATGACATGAGACGACTGATACGTGAAGACGGAACTTTTCGTTCACGGGCATGATCACTCAACTAATACAATAACAGTATAAAGTGAATACGGTATTTTTAACTGCACTTATGAAGGAGATTAATATAGACTTAACAGAACAAAATAAAGCACATTTTCATTTTATTTAAACTGAATTAATTTTAGGAGTTTGAATATTTTGAATCATGAACAGATTTAATATATGTTCATAAGTAAATCAACAATGCTACTCTTTCTTATATAAAAAAATAAATAAACAAGAAATTTTTTTGTTATAATTTAATTTACAAATGCTCAGAAATAAGCAGCATATTTTTTAAAAATAGTTTTTAGCAACTAGAATTTCATAAGATTTAAAATTTTCAATAGTTTTATTTGTATACTGAAATAATTGCTCTAATAGCAATACATACCTTTTGAATTCTGTGAAATTTCGGTGATTTTTGCTGATTCATATCTGAGGCAGATTTATTATTTAAAAAAACTGATGCACTTATTTGATTGCTAGAAGCATTATGTCTTGTTTCAGTAACTGTAGATTTAACATCAAGATGCTGATGTTCACCCACAGAATGATGAATACTATTAGCATTTTCAGGTTTTGAATCTAATAATTCTTTCCTTTGAAATAAAGAATCAGAATCTGTACCTCTTTCATAATTAGAAGGTGAAGCCACATTTTCAGTCTCTTGTATTACAGGATGTTCAATATCAAAGTCAGCTGAAGATTTTGGTTCTGCTGAAAAATTTCTTTGTTTTGCAACGAAAGCTGAATATTGCTTGATTGATTCTGTAACCATCAAACTCCTCTCTTTAATTTCCTTAGCAATATTAAGTGCAGGCTGAAAAAAATATGGTATAAATATTCAATAAAATATTACCCTTAAACTAAAAAAGATTGACACATGAATGCCAAACGTTGATAATACTATACTACTATTTCCATCTGATATTCTACCATTAAGGAAGTCTTTCAAATTTGTTAACTAATTTAGAAACATATCATCTGTTGATTGTACTTTGTTACTTCTTGAAGTTAATAATTTTTTTTCCACCAATATCTCTATCGAAGGAGCATTAAATTATTTAAAAATCCGTCCTATAAATTCTCTAGTTAAGATATTGAAATTCAGGAATACATCACTTCATCAAACTTCAAACTGGATAAACCATTTTTAACCTTACTAATTTCTACAAACAATAAGAAGCGTAGAATAAATTCTAAGCACTTTTCAAAGGGCAGGCCATCCTAACTGCCCTCTTGTTTAAAATATCCAGTCCTAGTCCCCATTGTATTAAGAATTCTACCCCACATCACAAGTCCCTTTTGATCTAAAAGCTCTGACTAAACCTTCTTACAAAAATATATATATATATATATATATATATATATATATATATATATATATATATATATATATATATATATATATATATATATATATATATATATATATATATATATATATATATATATATATATATATATATATAAAAATTCTAACTTCCAACAGCACTATATTTTTACTACTACAAATTTTTTTCTGTTTCAATTTTGTTTCTGATGTTTGACAGTGTAAATGCCTGTCTTAGAAATCAAAATCTGCTAGATTAAATCCTACAGTATGTATGATGGTTTGTTGCTATTAAGTACTGTTTTAGACTCTATGGTTAGTTAATTCCCATATTGCAAAAGATGACCTTAGAACTATAAACCATGCAACCAACCCTTTTGTGGCTCACAAGCCAATCTTTACTGGTTTACAGTCTTTATTGGTCAATGTTTTCCCATATTATTATATCACAGTTAATTCTTCCTAGATCTTCAACATGAACAAACTTCCATAAATGAAAATTACCTATATTTTAAGTAAAACTTATAATATTATGCAAATTTCCACATTTTATCATCATTTAAAATTTTGATATTAATTACTGATTTCAACTTCCAATACTCTAAATATACAAACAATTATGTTGCTTTAAAAAAAAAATCACAGAAGGCCCAAATATTAAAACAGTTATAATTTTCTGCTTTCATAGAAAATAAAAATCAGGCATTACCATAAAATGCCGACTTTAATGTAAACTAAACAAAAGAATATGCTACATAAAAGAACACTGCACATAAGTATTTCATTAAATACCAAAACGTGTACCTTTCATTTTTAAATAATAACAACTATATTAACATAGATCACTGTTCATTTATTATATATATATATATATATAGATAGATAGATATAGATAGATATAGATAGATATAGATATATATAGATATATATATATATAGATATATATAGATATATATATATATAGATATAGATATAGATATAGATATAGATAGATAGATAGATAGGAGAAGGGGCTAGGGTTAAGCCAAAAAAATTTACTTCCTACTTTATACCGTATATCAATAGTGACCTAGAAATTACTCTGTTAATTAAATTATTTCCTTTTGTAATTAAAATATCTGTCCTTAAAAAGTTCTATCTATGAAATGCATGTGTACATGGGTTTCTCTCAAGCCACGGAGAAAGAAATTCATCCCATATTAGGATGAGTCTATTACTAAATGATTGGAGAGAAAAAATTAGTGACATTTAATTTTGTGGTTATTCTGTCAGTAGAAGTAAAAGATATTCACTGTAGATAAGATGCATGTAGATTTTTTACATATATACTTACATTTCCTTTTCCTGATGATGCTATGACTGAACTCAGAGTTTCTTCAGTTGATGATGCAATAGACTTTGATATTGTTTGAAAACTGGAATTTTTCCAAAATTTATCCAGTTCTTTCCCATTTACTCTAACAAAGGCTCGAGCAACTGTTTCCAGTCCATTTAAAATGACACTCAGATCAGATGGCTTCATGATCACACTACTCCTGCATGAATAAATCTTGATTATACTTTCATATATTACAAGAATATCATTAATTTGAAATTTTAAAATCTCCATGTACTAAATATCTTAAATTTGTACAACAAATGTACAAAATAACAAGTAGGTTAAAGTATTTTTAAAATGCATAAATAGATTTCAAATTTTTATTCCTTTGAATAATAACAGTTACATAAATTTTTCTTTTATCTAACATTGTGTTAAATTTTGAAATTTATAAAGTTGCACATACAAGTTATTTTTTTTTTTTTAAATGGTAAAATAAATTTCCTCAATCTTCACTGCGTAATATCACTGATTGCATGATATTTTAGAAATATAATAACATGTATGCGATATCTTTTAAATAATGTTTCAGCAAAAAATTTATAGATATTTTAACTTGAAAAGTTCGGTAAATTGTATTACCGAACACAAATAAATATGAAAATACACGATAACAAAGTTAATAATTACAGTTTATGATTGAAGAAAGTTAGAAAATATTGCTCATCAAGTGCATATTACTATGTGTAAAATAGTTGTTTCCAAAAAAAACTTTCCTTCAAAAAATAAGGAAATAATTCCCTTCACTTTCTCATCAAAACATTAAGAAAAGACTATCATTATTAACTAATATGTTAGCTGCAGTTTTACAGAATTCAGATTTTCATGAAAGTGAAGACAAGTCGTTCACTTTATTAAGTTCTAATTTTAGAAATTTCAATTAAAAGCTGAAACAACCTACGAGCGGATAGAACTACCTATGATGGTTACATAAGCGGTCACATCTCTCTTCTCCAAGAGCAGACCACATTCATACATTTGTTTACAACCAAAACTAAAGTAGAAGTGGTTATTTAGAGATCTTTTATTTCTGTTTCGATTTGATTTGAACTATACTCTTGAAAGGGCTAGAAAGCAACTTGCAACTTAAAAAAGAAAAGAAAGTGAAAAAAGATTTAGACTAAAATTAAGAGTTTTTTTATGCAAATGAAATTATTTAGAAATTTGTTTTGTCCCTTTAACTACTAACTGTTACACGTTGATTTCGTCTCCGATACGATTCGACGTTGTTTAGCTTAGCTCTGTGTTGTTTCTTACGAGTGACGAGTGTTAATATTACGGCCGAGAGAGGAAAATTTTTTGAAATTTGGAGAGTTAGTTATCGAAGTATACTTGTAAGTATACCTGAAAATTTCCCATTGTGCTAGCACGATATATTTCTATTTTTTGGGAGTAAATGTTTCGCTGTTGAAGGTGCACTTCAATTTTTTTTGACAGGAATGACATATCAGTGACAGATTTTATTTACATGTTCCTCCATGTAAGATTGCCCAGACCTTATTTCATAATAAGTAATAACAAATTATGTTTTGTGTACAATAATTTCAAGTTAAGTATTTTTTTCATCTTTTTAAAGGTTCATGAGCAATTTTTTAAAATACTGCGTTCGGTGAATATGATGGTAAATATATATATTTTAAACTCTAGTATTATTGCACCCTTACTGTTCATAGTTGTGTCTTGCTCAAAATGTGTTTTCACTTTTTAATCCAGTTTCAAACAAATTTATCTCTTAATAACTTTTATTTAAAAATGATATTTTCGTGTCTGTTTTGAAATTTTGAAGTTTTTAAAATGCTCTTCTCTAAGTTAAGTAGTTGGTGTTAATTTTAATTCTTACAGAATTGTATCAGCTTTAATTTGCTCATATATTCCTTATCATTAAATTATCTATTGTAATATGGCTGAAGTTTAATTATTAATCCTAATTTTAAGCTTAAAATCCCACTGTCCTGAAGAATTCAAGAAAGCAATTTGATTCACCTTGTGCTTCATAGGAATCTTGAGTAACCTGTGAAGAAATGTTATAATGATAAAAGGAGTATTGGATTTATGTGTCAGACTTACAACAAAGAAGTGGCTATGAATATAGCTTAATCAGTATCCATTTATAGGAAAATGACATTGATGAATTGTAAATGAGTTTTATAAACTGCATTTCTGAAACTAGGGGAATTTTTTTTGTTTTTTTTGTTTCCATGTCTGAGATGAGTGGACTTCAATTATCACATATTAGGAATGTTGGTTAACCTGCTGAGGTCTTTTAGTTTCTTATGATGAAAGAAAAGATGTTTTACAGGGTGGACTTTCAATTTTTTTCAGCAATTTTTTAAAAATATTATTTGGTATGGGAAAAGTATGTTAAAATATTTATAACATTTCTTTTACTGGCTTGATGCTTTTGCATATTTTTTAAAACTTTATTTACAGAACTAACATTTATTTTTGACATAGTAAATCCATTTTATAGATCATACTGATTTGTATAAATTTCTGGGCCCAGAGCTCCTTATGTTAAATATTTGGGGACCTATACTCTGATTTGTAAACTAGAAAAATATGTATAAAATGCAAATTAACTGTATTATTTTCCTTAATTTAATATTATTTCAGTACTGGTTAATAAAATTTTTCTCTTTTTGCAAGCTGAGGTCTAAAGCATAGATGTCGTAAGTTTTTTTTTCAGAATAATGATATTTTTCCTTTTTCTCCCCTGAGGTTTAATTTAAATATCAAAGGTTTGTATATATGCATTTGTATTACTGTTATTATGCTAAATAAGTGTATAATCTAGAAAAAATATTTTTCCTATAAGTGCAGAAATTTGAGGGAAGCATTCTATTTTCTATACAGCCAAAAACTTATCATTGAAGGGGGAAATATAAGGTGTGAAATCATCAACTCTCTTAACTCCTCTTCCAAATAGAGCCTCTATATGTTTAAATGAATAACTCAATATCCATGAGACACATAAAGTAAAGGGTCTTGTCATTAAAATGAAAAAATAAAAGCTTGAATGTAGTTTGTGTTAATTTAGTCATATTAGCATAAATTTTGGAGGTGTTTGAAAACATAGCTGTCCATAATTATTAAATTCCAACATTTTAATTTTTATGGTATACCTTAAATGGCATCTTTTCGTGGGAAAAAGGGATGTTGCATTTTTGCAGATTATTGTCATAGTTGGTTTTTTTTTTTTTTGCCTCTTACCTATACTTTCATATTTTTATTCTTAAATACATGATACTAAATATCCCTGCAGGCTGTCTGGGTTAGAAGACTGAGACTTTTGCCAAACAGTTTCTTTGAAAGTTGAGAATGTAATTGCATTTCCATGCTAGTGCTTAGATGAGTAAACCACAATCCTGTGCAAGCTAGTACTGATGCAGGAGGGAAAAAAAAAAGTTGAGATTAGTATAGAAAAGGTCTTGAACTGAAAATTAAAAAGCAAAACTAGGTGGGTTTTTTTTGTGGGGGGGGGGGGGATAAAACTGGATTAAAGATGCACTTAAGCATGCCTTTATAATTCTTGCAGATTTTAGAAAAGTTTTTGTTAAAAGTTGTAAGTTCTACATTGTTATGTATTTCTCATAACTGAATATCTGTCAGCTACCATGGCTCTATCACAGTATAAAATATATCATTTCAGGTTTACTAACTTGTATAACTTTTGAGCCTTGAAAAGAATTATTTCCAAACCTTTCTTATTGAAATAAAGTATAAATAGGCAAAGAATAAAGTAAATCTGTCACAGTGACATAGATGAACCTTATACTTTAAAATTAGATTTCATGACCTAATGTCCTATTTTATTGATATTTTGGTTTTGTGAATTTGTAAAATTTTATATAGATCATTTTAATAAAACCGTACTTTTAAGAATACAAGAATTAATGATAAATTCTCAATTAAACAAATGAATTTTTTATTACCTTGCTGAATATTTGAACCGATTCATTCTACAGCATTTCAAACTATAACTCAACTGACCGATAGTTGGAAATTATAGCTGTAAGTTACTTTAAAGAAAGCCCAAATTACTAGCTGTAGAATTTAAAAGGTTTTGTAACATCTTTTTAAGTTTAAAAATATGTTGGTGTAAGATTATAAAGTATGAGAATATATTCACTAAATATCTATTGCCCCTAATGAATCTTAGCAAGAAGAGGAGTAAAAATGATTAGTTTTCAAAGTAAGAGATGTAATTGGAGGTAAATCAGTATACTTATACTGTTCAAGGGATAATTAACAGTACTGGATGGTTATTAAAAAATATTGGATTGTATATATTTGTATACATTGGATTGTATAAGACTCTAATATCGCCTAATATGTAGAATTGTCCAGGAGTTCAAAGATAGAATCTGTAAGAGGCTAGTTTGGTATTTTGAATTTTTTTTATTAACAAAAGATGTGATAGTTCACCTTTTTGTTTGAAATATATAAACATATACTTCTTATCCCTTGGATAAATTTAACATAATTTGCATTGCATATTATATTCTCGTGAGACTCCCATTATACATAGGTATAAATCAGCTACTATTTTCTCAACACCACAAGAATCTTCAGTGATCTTTTTTTTTTTTTTTTTAAGCATAATTTTTTTTTTCATATGTGCTATTTTGCATCATTTTTAAGTTAATGAATGTTTCTTAAAATTTTCTCTTTGGTACCCAGATATTAACTTATTTTTAATAGTAACTGTTTTTGTGCTTTAGTAATTAAAACTGATTCTTTATACAAAATGTTTGTTTCAGTAATATAGCCATGCAATTAGCTCTGTAAAATTCTCAGTTAATATTAAAGGTAGGTTTTCTATTTCTTTTCTTTATTTTTTTTCTTTGGCAAATCAAGAAAGGGCAGCGCTTATGAATTGGTTTAGAAAATTGAGATGGGTGCAACCTTCCGAAAATGTCTAGGTGAAACATTGGACCACTGCTCACTATCAAAACTTATATCAATTCATTCAACCCTTTACATTCATCTATACTTAAATCCATCTGCATAAATGTTAACACCTTGATATATGATTGGTTATTAAAGTTAAAAGTGCTCTTACTTACACACACACACACACATATATATATATATGTGTATGTATATATATATATATATATATATATATATATATATATATATATATATATATATATAAATATAAAAATGATACTCATTTATTAAAGGATACTGGGCTAAAGGACATTAGACACCGGTAACCAAAGGAAGATTTTTCATGAAAGGGCATTATAACATTTTTATTACATTATTTTTGTTGTACATTAAAAATGCAGTTTATGTAATACAGTATGGATAAATACTATGTTTTGTAGCTTTTGTTATTTTTTCACTTATTTTTAAAATTAATGAAGGGGTTTTTAAAAATAAATTTACGTTATACTTACGCAGCCTCAGTAGATTCTAGCTACTAAATTGACAGTTCGGAAAGTAGACAGATTACAATTTTTGAAAACCAAACGGTCCATTTACTGCTGTACAGAGAAGGATGAGACAATGTACCTTCCTGAAAGAAACAGAAGTAACATTACAGAATCTGAGCTCTTTTCTGACTCTCATCATCCTGCAGCTGAGAATGTCTTTGAAATTTGTAGATTTCCGTGCTAAGCTTTCAAAAGTTTTTTGAGAACCTTCTATCAAATGTTTTTAGGATGTCTTTAATCTTCTTGGATAGGGGTAAAGGACTTTGTTCTGTGTGTTAATGCTCATAGACATAGACATCAGTCTATCTGATTCTCCTAGAACTAGTTCTGATAATAATATGGCTCAAACTTTTAATTGGCCTGTGGCATGGATGTGGAGTACTAGTATTGGATGTTTTAGACAAGGTATTTTAAGCTAGCTTAAAAAATTGTCAAGGTTGGGTATATCAGTTACATTTTAGTGAACTACAATGTCATCTGTTTCTTAATACTAATAATTTTTGAGATATTTGCAGTTGGTTTTTTAAAAATTTTTGCTTAGTGAGTTATATAAAACATGCTCTATCATTTATATATATGTAGATAAATTTAATGAAATTTAAAATGTTAATTCATGACAGGGACTGCAGTTCCTTTTAATGTTATTTCATTAAAATGATTAACATTTTGCTGTTGCATCTTAATTTTCATTAATTATGGCACTCACTATATAATTTGTATGGCTGATTGTGCAAATAGGTATCTATTTTTTACTAAATAAGTTTTTCTGTTGCATTTAAATCTTTTCTTTCAATTACTCTACAGTGAAATTTATACCTTTTTTTTTTTCATTTAAGAATTAATCCCAAGTAGCGATTAAAATATTAACTAAATTTTTTCACAAAGAAGTACTAAATGAAATTTTCTTTTACTGCTTATGTTTATCTATTATAAAACTATTTCCCTGTATTTTATTTCATAGCAATAAAATGGCCTCTGAATGTATGAAATTACAACAGTTCTGTTAGAGAAATCACATCACCTAATATTTTAATAAGGATGGTAATATGTAGTTTATAAGTGTATTGCTGAAAACAATTTTAAATTACTGCAGTTTGTGATCTGAAATGTAAAAAATACAAATGACATGAAAAGTAAGGAGTGCAAATTTTAGTATTTTATGTTGTCATACTTTTCTAGTTACTTCAAGTATTTAGCTAAAATGTTTTAAGTTTATACTCTAAATGAATATTTATTCTGTAGATGCTGTTCTACTAACTAGATGAAGATGAGGGCAGCATTGCTGAGTCTGGGGAGCATTCTCCTCACATTTGCTGTGGTTGGAAATGCTTATTACCAGAAGAAACAGTTTTATCCCTCAGTGGTGTACATTACCAAATCTAATCCAAGCATGGCTGTAAGTATTATATAATGTTAATTTAGAAAATTCAAATGGCAGTTGAAATGATCTTGTTTTTTGTAGTTTATACATATATTTAGTCATTAGATCAAAACAATGTTCATTGTGCCTGCAGTATGTTTTTGATGTATATTATTACATTTGGGTAAAAAAAAAAATAGAAATGCTATTTAAATTTAAAATTTTTGTTAAGAGCAGAGTTATTTGAGTTCTATAGAAAAAAATTTAATTATGTATTGTGATCAGGAAAAAGAAGTTGCACATTGAATTAAGTGAAAGCAAACTACATCTAAGTTTTAGTGATGTATTATTGTGTGACAAAGGGTATAGAATTCTGATTTTTCTACAAAATCTTGTCAGTAAAGGCTTTTGGTAAACTACACAATAAGTTTATCTGTCCTAGATCAGAAAAACTCATGTCCATGCTATTAATCTAAACTACTTATTGCTGTTGTTTTCACATCATTGTCTTATGTGAAGTTATCACCAGATAACTGTTTTTCAAATTGGAATTCAAAGACCAAGTTTTGGCTTTAGGTTGATGCCTCCAAACCTACCAAGGAATTTGTTCAGCAAATGTGCTACTTGTCATAAGCAATATATGACCAGGTATTGCTGTAAAGGAATCTAGCATTTTAGAACCCATATACCATTAACCTTGTTGTCTTGCAAAGCATCCAACATAGCATGTTGGATACCCCCAGTGCTTAATCCTTATTTAGACACAATGTTACTAAGTTACCACTTTGTCATCTTGACTTATGTGAACATGTGCCATGTTGATCACTGTCATCCACAAAATGAGAGATCCTTAGTGTATGCTATTGGTTCCTTACATTGATCTTTGTTGATTGAAACTAGTGGTATAATTTTGTTACAAGTTCTCTGTGCATCACCTTGTCATCATAAAATCCACAAACTTTTATGTGAGACCATATTTCTTGCCATATTTCTATTTTAAAATGTTACTGCACATCTCTTACTAACCACAAAAGTTAACAGAGGTCCATGTACCTCTAGTGCCATTTCTCAAATGTCCATTCTATCTGTGCCATTTAAGATATTGTGCATGTACTTGACAGATCTCTAATTTTTTTTCTTTTTCAATTTCCTCTCACAAAATATTCAGATCCATATTTCATGTATTCTATCGTTTATTAATCCTGTTATGATATGAAAAAACTGACAATTTAATTTCTATCTTTATCTTTTTTTTTCAAGGTGACAAAAAGCAGTTGTGTATTAAAATACTTTCTAATTATTGATTTAAATTTTTGTACAAATCAGTTTAAAAGATGCATTCTCTCTTAAATGCTAAAAAATATTGCAGGTTATTTATTTGCAAGCCTTTGTACTTGTTTTATTGATGGGTAAACTGATGCGAAAGATATTTTTTGGACAATTGAGAGCTGCTGAGATGGAGGTTAGTGTAAATTTAGTTTTTACCCAGATTTAATGAACTTTTATGTTTGTTTATTTTACATAGTTTTTAGTTTCTCAAGTAATTTTTTAATTTCAAATAATTTATCCCAAAATTCACAAATGCTCTTTTAAAATAATCTACCTGTGTGTGTGTATATATATATATATATATATTGTATGTATTTATGCTAAGAATGGAAACAAATTTATCAGTTAATTTGATTTTATTGAAATATTCAGCTCTGCATGCTTTTAAACCAAAACTCTTGAAAAAAGTTAAGAGTCGTTTAAAATTTTTCAGTTTATTTTTTTCTTTCATAAGCCTGTATTATATTTGTCAACTAGCTGAAAACCCATACTTTGCTACAGAGTACATTCAAATTAAATACAACGGTCAATGTATACAATTAATGACAAATATATAAATAATAAATACAACGATCAATGTATGCAATTGATGTAAAAAAAAAACGAAAAAATATATTTATAAAAAAATCGTATTAGATATTTTTATAGACAAAATTATGAAGAAAATATTCAAATTTAATCTAATAGAACATACTAAAGAATATAGTACAGTTTGAGGAACATTTCTTTTACTGTATTTTAATATTTTTTTGGATAATGTCCAATCATCTGCCGCATTAGCAAGAAATTTTTTTTTTCTTTTGTTATGCACATGATGCAAAATTAGTTTAAAGTATCACAAAAAGAAAAGAAACCATGTGATCAGCATTTAATAAATATAATTCTAAAAATTAATCTTTAAAAATTCACCAAAAATCAGAAAATGGAGGTAAAAATTCAAAAAAGATTTTATTTTAAAGGAATTTTTACGTTCTTTCTCGTGATATAAATTTTATAACCCTCAGATTATTATTTTAAATGCAAACTTTAAAAAAGTTACAAAAACAGCTTAAAAATTTAATTTAAAAAAATCTAAGAGGAAGTTTTCCAAAATCTTTCTATGTGCACCACTACACTATAAGAAGAATCACTATGCAAAATTTCAGCCCTTTAGGTCAAGCGGTTTGATCTGTGCGTTATGTCAGTCAGTTATAGAACTGTTTTATATATATAGATTATAAACTGAAAGTGCTTTTTCCTTATAAATTGTTTGTCATTGTTACTTCTGGTGTTAAAATTACATGCAACATTTCTGAATTCCTGTCAGTCTATTGTTAATGTTGTGTACATTTATGATAATTTATTTTTCTGCTTTTCAGATAAATTTAGTATTCATTTTAATTGAAATTTTATATTTTCAGCATCTTATTGAGAGATCGTGGTATGCAGTGACTGAAACTTGCTTAGCCTTTACAGTTTTCCGTGATGATTTTAGTCCTAAGTTTGTTGCTCTCTTCACATTGCTCTTGTTCCTTAAATGCTTTCACTGGCTTGCTGAGGACAGAGTTGATTATGTAAGTTATTAAGATGATTTCAATTAAAATTTTTTTCAGATGTTAGACCAGCACCATCTATATATATAAAACACGTAGATATCCGGCACAAAAATCGACCATATTTCTACACTCCGAATGACAATGGCTGCAACTACCAGATGTAAACATTAGCGGCCATCCGCAATTTAAAACTGCGTGTTTGTAGTGGCAACATATGTTACAACCACTGATCTTTTGACAAAATATGTTTAGACCTATCAAATCCAGTGTTTAGTCATGGACAGTTGTATGTAGGTTATCTAGAGTCTGTTCTTTTGATTCTGTCACTGTAGTATCTCCTACTTTTGAAATACTCAATTGTGTATATCAAAAAGTTTTATGAATATCATAGTTGTAATCCACACTATATTTTAGTACTTGCTGAATATTTACTCCATTTTAAAAATGAAGATATTTTCCAACAATTTATTTGATATGATGAAGTGTAGATATCTGAATTGTGAACAATAGTACATACAGAGAGTGATTTAATCCACACTATATTTTAGTACTTGCTGAATTCTTACTCCATTTTTTAAGTGAAAAGAATTTTCCCCAACAATTTCTTATTTGATGTAATGATAAAATTTAGATATCTTAATTTTGAAGAATTGTACATACAGAGAGGGAGGTAATTTTTAAAATCATTGGTGTTGGGTTTCTCAGTCTTATTTTTAACTCTGTTCTGAAGGGAAATTCACATTTTTTAATCGATGTTTTAGAATCAGCCTTATAGTGAATTTAGCAATGATTATAAATTTTTTGGCTGAGCTCCTACTAACCCTTAACAACATATATTTATCATGGCAGGTAATGGTAACATTCCTTACATAGGTTTCTTTCAGTTGAGTTGTTTTGCAAAAGAAAATATAAAACTAAAAGTGACCATGCAGGTTGCACAGCGACTAGTACACATGTAAAAGATGCAAAAATGTTTGTCAGTACTCTTTGATAATTTCTGTGTATTTTATGAAGCATTTATAAAGAATTAAGTTAATCATATGTTAAAGATGGAAGATGGCTAATAGGTTGACTTAGGAAGTTTTTCTTTTTAGCAACAGGCCTATTAACTTTCATAATTTTTATCTTATGCTTCTGTTATCAGTAAATTATGGAATCTGAAACATCCGTATTTGCTTGATCAAAGAAGAGACATTAGAACATTATATTTTTGTCTGCTGGAGGGAATTGTTTTGGAGAAATTTTGACAATTGTGTGCTTTTTCTTGATTATTAAAATTTTTTCTAATTGATGTTTTAAGTCCATTGCTTTTAGATTATATAACTGACTCCATGAAACTGAAGCTAATAGCTCCACACTCATGCTGTAAAGTTGTAGTGTATTGTATTCTGTAATCAATCATGCAGATCAATAGATCAAATTAATTTATTGACCATTGATTCACAGCATTCTAGTGAAACATTGTTCACTAGAATGCTGAATTCTAGTGAACACATTTCTTTTTTAAAAGGCATATGTTTTAGAAATTTATTTTTTTAAAGTTGCTTGCAAACAGTTTTTAGAGGATGAAAGTCAGATGCAATAGTAAACAAATATAGCCACCCCTGACGTAGAAAAATATTTGTAAAATGATTTTAATGTGTGACCTGGTGGGAGCCATGTGTTCAAATCTTCGGATTAAAGTTCAAGAAATATAAAAACAACGGCTGTAAATAATCATCTGATGTGAAGACAAGGTTTATTAAATATTTGCTAAGGTACTTTATTTTTACACATATAGATAGAAATCAGAAGAGCATCGCAATGCTGATCTTAGCATGAAGCTAAATAGAACACAACCATCTTATATCAAATCAAAACTAACTTTGCAGAAAGACAAAACATTATGAGTTGCCAATCTATGAATACAAAACTTTTCAAAATTACTATTACATTGGACTGACATCTAGGGGCGAAAGAATAAACTATAAGTACTTTTAAACAATGTGCATTAAATGCAACATATTTGGAAATGTGAGAAAAGGAATATTTTTAGAGTATTTTAAAAGAAACTAGGGTTTTACTGTTAAACAAACTGGATTGAAATACTGTTGATTCACTTCAGAATTCATTGCAGACTCTCCTGAGCATGTTATGTAATAATATGAATTTATGAAGTGATTAATGAATATTTCCTGTTTATATTATCTGCACTGAGTAGTTTTAAGTAGCATAATAATCTTCAAACTCTTTTAGAATTGGAGGCATGTTATGAGTGATACGAATATCTCCATTAACTGTAAAAGGGTCTGTTTAATATATACAACTATAGCTACTTGCTTTGAGTTTAGAGTCCCTTAGTTCCTTTCTTGATATTGTAAGAAGGTTATGATTCTTTCATTCTGTTCTATTAAAGGATGTTTTCATTCCAATACTTAGTTTTTCAAGATATCATGTGATCTTAATTTATGAATAGCTGTAAATTTTTAGAATTTGAAGCTATAGTGGTAACTCATTTTACAAACTTAATTCGTTCCGAGACTTGGTTCGCAAACCGAATAAGTTTTTCCCATATAAATTAGCGGAAGAATTAATCTGTTCACCTCTCTAGAACATAGTTATTTTTACCATGTTTTTATGGGTTTAGTTATAAAGAAATGGTAAAAATAAATGAAGACTTTTTTTATGAAGAATTAAGACAATTGTTCAGTACAGAATTTTAGCTTTGTAGTGGATAATTGCTGGTTCAGATGATTGATTGTTGAAAAGGATCTTTTTATCTGAACTAGCAGTCTCCCCATGCCTAACAACACTATGAATTCCACTTCACTTACGGAATTTCTCAAACCTTTTTAAATCATCAACTTAATCTTCACTTTCATCCCCATTTGTTCTTGGTGTTTTTGTTACCAAATCATTGTGCAACATCTTAGCCTTTTCGCATATTAAAGCCTCACTATTATTATCACCAGTAAGCTATTTTTCATGTACCCACACTACCAATAATTTTTCTACCTTTTCAATATCTCGAGGCCTTTGCTTCGTTAAAACGGTCACTCCTTTAGCCACATCAGCTGCCTTTATTGTCCCTTTGTTTTGGAGGATAGTACAAATTGTAGACTTTGCCAACCCAAACTGCATGGGGAGGTTAGAAACATGCACACCATTCTCATGTTTAGCTATTATTTCCTTCTTTTTTTAAAAAGTTAGATTAGGTTTCCTGCTAGCAATATCACTTGGCTCTTGCCGTTTTCTTGGGAGCCGTAATGACGGCTAAATTAAACAAAAATATTTACAAAACAAATCTGAAATACATGAGCAACCAACATTTAAGCTGTGTTAGAAAGTCCAACTGAGCTTGACATGTGGACTATTCACGAATCGAAGCAACTATGGCAAATGCTTGTGTCTCAGACCACCAGATGGCAGTGCATATCCAGCATTTGTTCGTTAACCGAATCGTTCGTAAACCACGGTACCACTGTATTATAAAGCATTATTTGATGAATAATTATTAGTAAAATTCAATATTTAAAAGTGTTTTAGGGATCCTTTATAATTTTGAGTTATTTATGTTTAACCTCATAGTTGACTGACCTTTTTAGCATTGTCTGTAAAGAAGCAATTGTGTTTATTTTTTATTTTTGTTTTGTTGTAATTTAACTTCTTTATTCATTTCTAGATGGAAAGAAGTCCAGTAATATCCTGGCTTTTCCACATCAGGGTTTCATGTGAGTTTTAATAACATCTTAGTTTCTATCAACATCATCAATTTAATTATGTTAATGCTAATGACTATGAGGAAGGAAAGTTCAATTGTATAATAGGATTTAGGTTAGCTGCAAAGATGCTAAATATCAGTTTTGGCAAATTTTAAAAATCAATTCAGACTAATGTAAGATATGTTTATTGAATGAAATTGCAAAATACAAATTTCATGGAATTTGAAATCAAAACTTAATTTCTCCCATAAGATCAGAGAAAGAGCATATCCAAACAAAAATTTTAAGTGTTTGACAAAACTATTGGTCTCGTTATGAAACTTTTTTAAATATCATCAGTAGTGTTAAGCCCAATGGCCAGTAATTTGTGTAAATATATATCTATGATCATGTATATATATGACCATAGATATGATCATGTATACATTTCTTGTTTCACGGTCACAGTGGCCCAGTTGGTAAGGGCAGCAGGCCAGTGATCTGAATGTCTCTGGTTTGATGCCTGTCACTGACAAATCCCCTGCCATGTACACTAATGAAGGCTGGAGCACGAAAAATCGGTCGTGGCTGCAATGTTCTCAAAGTTCTCAAATTTACCTCTAGAGGTGTGGGGTCAAATGTACCAGTCTTGTCACTTGAATCGGTTCTAAATTACAGGACTGGCTTGTAGGGGGTAGTGCTGGCCGCCCATATGGTCCCCCCTTAAATGAATGGCCAGCAGTCTTACGGAGCGAGTTAGGGTGTCCGTCCGCATTTGATGTTGACCACTAAGTGGTCTTCTGTCTGCGTGGCATTGTCAACCCCGGTAATTTACATTCAGGCAAATGTCTAGCGACAAGTGTCTCTGCATTTAAAAAATACAAAACATTTCTTGTTTCAAATAGGCCTTTTGCCTTGTGGCCTGTGCAAACCTTTCTCATGTGATTGAAATATGATAAATTATATGGCGAGGTTGGTGGTTTGTTGCAGGATGAAAGAACCAGTTCATTTGTAGCAATTGTGTGTTTTTCAAATAACAATGGTGCATAAGGATAATACAAAACTAATTACAAAATGCCTTTGGTCACAATATTGGAGGGGAAGCATAAGACAAAACAGGGGAACATGAGATATGTACACATCAAAACACCTTTGTAGATAATATTAAAATTTAAATGAGACACAAACTCATGCAAAATGTGATATTTACATTACAAAACCCCTTTGTGCATACTATTTGATTGTTCCATTTAGAGGCATCCAGGGAAAGAACTTTAGGGCCCAATTTTTCACTTCGATTTTCAAACATACAATACAATATATCATTCTGAATTAACAATTTGTCAGAATCAGAGAAATTAATCTTTAAAATGGTATCTTATTTATCGATTTTGGGTAAGTATGAAGGAAGAGAAAGGGATCGTCACAAAAAATCACCTTCTAGAAATAATATATATGGTTTTTCCATGCAAAAAGAATAATGTACACCTACGCTAATGTTGCCAATAAAGAAACTGATTAATGAAATCACAGAATAAAAGCAAATGATTTTTAAATTTAAAAGTTCAATGCGATTGATAATGGTAAAATAAAAAAAGCTAGCGTGCATGCCATCTAGGGGGAGAAAAATTGTTTATAATGTTTATACTTTGATTTTTAAATAAAGAATAAGATGTACAATGCTAAATTAACAAGTCGCACGAAGCAAAGATCTTTAAAATGGTACCTCATTTATGGATTTTGGTTAAGTATGAAGGGAGAAAAAGGGATAAAACAAAAAAAAAATCTTTTAGAGATAATATATATAGATTAAGCTTGAGAGACAGATTATTGTTATTATCCTAGAATATTTTAAGAAATGAAGAAAAAATTGTCATTTTCAAAAATTGTCAAACAATTTTTTTTCATTTAAAAAAACCAATATATTGTCATTTAAAACAATATATTAATTTCTATTTTTCATGTTTTGATAAAGAAATCTTTTGTTTAAAACTGCATTTTTTCATTTATTATATAAATTACATAAAAACTGTCATTTAAAATTTTTTTCATTTGCTAAAATGTGTAATGAAAAGTAGTTAAAAAAGCAACATTTTTATCTAAACATCTTAATCAGAAGTAGAATATAATCATGTGTTTGCATACAGAACTTGAGAAAAGGAAATTTATGTTTGTATTAGACACTTAAAAATAAAAATTATAAGAGATCAAACCATTATAGAATGAGAAATATTGCTAAGAATGACATTGAAAGGAAACTAACGAAGCAACAGTTTTTCAGGTTACCAAAGAAATTTTTTCCATATACTTGGTTGTTATATTTCTTCAGAGGTGCTTGTGTAACGTCTGAGAGTTGCATGGACACCCCTGGGGATACGAGTATCGTAATTTGACTACCACTGAGTCAAGAGTTTATAGGGTACTTTTCCGTTATAAGCACTACACTTGGCTTATTTTTAATCTTGGCAGAATTTAAAAGAAAAAGGTTAAAAAAGTACCTTGAACTGGTTTAAAAATTTTAAACCAGTTCAAGCTCATATGATTATTTACACATTTTTTCTTTATAAAGGATACCTTGTTCTTGAAGTAATGTAATAGCTGCCTGCTCATCTTTAGGCAAATTCCATATTTTAAAATCCATTATGTAAAAATACGGTCCGATTTTCTGACACTCTAAATTCATTACAATTTAAAGTAAGCGTATTTAATTACGGCATTCCATGAGCTCTCGTCATCTCCATGACCACGAAAATAATCGATCTCTTATCATCTCGTGATCCTTGAATCTCAAGATTTGTATATTTTAATATTGTAATTTGCCAATCATTAGTGTCATCGTGTTACTTTTCTCTTGCTGCGGCAATTTTTAAAAATGTGCCAAATTGGCGTGAAAACGATTGTAGTGCTTATAACTGAAAAGTATCGTTTATAGTTTGCCTCAAATTTTTTAAAACAATCAGCAGAATAAAAATTTAAATTGAGATAATGGAATTGAAAGCACAATTTAAGCTATATAGCAGTGTCATTTTGAAATCAAATAATTATATCTTAAGTGTCTTATCTCTTTCAAAATTATTTTAGTACAAAAAAGTATTTATACATAAGGACATTTTCTTTTGATACTAGTTTATTGTATGATAAATGTCATCTATTCTAGAGTTACTAGATTATTTGTCTTAAAAATTTTGGATCATGTTTATCTTGATGTATTTTTAATTGTCTGTATTTTATCATGTCTTTTAGTCCTGAACTAAAGCATACCTTATTTTATTTTTACTATTTTCCATTCAATTACCTGACACTTTCATATCATTTATTTTAATAGCTCTTCTTCTCCTTCTATTTGTATTGGATTTCTTTTTTGTTAATCTTGCATACCACAGTACAATTGCTAAAGGTGCATCAGTGCAATTGGTATTTGGGTTTGAGGTAAGTGTATGATTATTGAATCTCCAAAGAAATTCTATACTTGGAAACTTGTTACTTAGTTTTTTACTTGCAATTCTTTAATAACTGAATTCATGTCTTTTGCAGTATGCCATTCTACTCAGTGTTGTGGTCAACATTTTCTTGAAATATCTACTTCATTCATATGATCTTCAGAGTGAAAACCCATGGGAAAATAAAGCAGTATTTTTGTTGTACAGTGAACTAGTGATGGGTATGTTTTAATTTTTAAATTTCCTTTCATAGAAATAGCTTTTATGAATTTGTTCTGTTTTCTCAAAGTTTTAGTTATTTTGAATGTTGATAATCTATATCAATAAAAGAAAGACTTTGTTGGTTGGTGGAACAATTCCAGGTGGACTGTTTCTGGTATGTAATTTCCTGTATGGCATCCTTTATAAAATTCGGCCATGTTTGAAAATGTCAAAATCGATGTATTTTTTTCATGAAAGTACATAAATGTTACATATTTGGAAAGAGCTTTAAAAACTGGTTATTTTCTGTGTACATTTATACTGTTACTTTAATAGTTTTAGAGATATTTGAATTCTAAATGCATACTCCATTGATCACAATTGGCAGTACAAAGTGTAATCTGCCATGTTTTAAAAGTTAAAATTGATGTATTTTTTTATGAAAGTACATAAATTTTACATATTTACAAAGAGTTTTAAAAGCTGATAATTTTTTTTTGTGTATGCTTAATCTGTTACTTCAATAGTTTTAGAGTTATTTTGATTCTAATGAGGTGTCTTCTGTGAGATCATCCATCTTTGACGATGTAAACAAAGGGTGATTCATTCACAGTGGGATTCTCACTAAAAAATGAATTGCTGAAAAGAAATGTTTCATCATGTGTCTAATTTTTAATTCTTTTTCTAGTTTTCATACTTTTAATTTAAACTTTTTAATCATAAATAATCATTTGAAGATGTACTGATTTTGGGGATTTTTTGCCAATTAAAAGTGAAAAAAAAAAATTTAATTCAAGTGAACTGTGATTCGAGTGTCAAGTGATTTGATTTGGGTATTTGATTAATGCTGTTCCGTTAGAATTCAATTCCAGACTGGCTTGCGGTTGGTGACTTTGGTTAGTGAAAATTTATTTATCGGTGAAGTCTGAGCATAGCTGGGCTTTGCCTGGCTAGTGAATAATATATCAATATTTAAGTTTGTTTTTTCATTAGCATAATTGTTTTAGAACAGCCTTATTGCTACCTTACTGGGATACCTTCTCATGTAGCTATCTAAGTAATGAGCAGTTTTGGTATTGGGTTTATTCTGGTATTGTTAATAACTTTCCTTCCTACAGATTTTATATTAAGAGTGACAAAAAAGTAATAGATTAAAAAATTATCAGGGGGATAGAAAAATTTCTATGAAGTGTACATTTGATTGCTGTAGTTGTTCTATAGTACTTAGTTCTAGTATAGCGGTACTTTCTTTTTCATCTGAAGAATAAGAAAGAGCCAATTATATGTGTATCTATGGTAAGGTGGGTGACCCATATCATTTCTTATTTGATTTATGTAAGCGTGTAAAGGCATATTATCATAAAAATGATTGGAATAAAGCCCTGTTGTATTGTATTTATATTAATAACAAATATATTTGGGTTCAATATGATATTACATTAGTTAGCATCGTTATTATATTTTGATTTCGCTTTATTCCAGTATAAATTCTTTATTGGCTTGTAGAGTCATATGCTTATTTTGTTCATTTCAGGTTTAATATTTCATTAGATCTGTCACTGGTGATTGCTTTTTTCATTATGTATTAATATCTGAAATTTTTTTTATGTCAAATAATGAGTGCAAGAAATCCTCTTCTACAAAATGGCTTAGAGGACAGAAAGCAAATAGGATGTAACACTACCCTAATATTTTGGCTCTCTAGTGTTGGTAGTTTGTATTATCCATATGAATTTTGAGTAACACTCTGGTTATGTGATTAGGCAGTGCATTCTGGTGGATTATTTCAGGTTTTGAAAAAATTTTAGATCTGACCCATACAAAACAAATATGGGTGTTCTGAGTTAAATTTTTTATCTATTTCTCTTATCAAAAAATTTCCCTTTGTTGAAGCCAGTTTGAGTACAAAATAGGCATGTCTTGCATATTTGTAGCCATAGAACTAGGTTTTGATCTCAACATGATATAGCTAACATGTGCTTGCTAAAGGCAAATCAATTTCTTAAACAGAATTTTGTTAAATTTTTACCTATTTTGCTTTTAAATTTGTTTTAGATGTAGTGTATTAATCAGTTATGCCATGCTGAGGAGCTTGTAAGAAGGGGTTAAACCCTAGGGCCATATCAGCTGGTTTTATTTCTTAGGCCTATTTTTTGCATTAGTCACTCCACTAACAATGGAGTGACATCAGAGTGTACAACAACTAAGTGTGTTGTCAGAGTTGTTGTTGCAAATGCACCCTGGTTGGAGGTTTCATTCACCAGGTCCTAATAGGCTATTGGGCTGAAAGGGGTGGCTCCTGTTTTGAATTTGTACCACAAGGGTCGGAGTCAGACTTGGCTAAATGACCAGTCCCATAATTTTGAATAGAGTCAAGTGACGAGACTGGAATACTTGACCCTGCACCTCCAGAGGTAAATTTGAGAACTTGGGGGACATTGAAGCCATGACCTATTTTGCGTGCCCCAGTCACCATTAGTGAACATGGCAGTGGAGACGAGCATCAAACCAGGGACTTTCAGAACACTGGCCCACTGCTCTTGCCAATTGGACCACCGCCCCCACTGCCAGAGTATTGTTTACATACTAAACACTGAACTGTGACTGCTAGTATACTAGGCGAGATCCTTTGATTTCTATTGTTGGAACAAGGTGGATAGGTTGTTTTCTTAGCATGTATTGAATATACATCCTTACAAAAAGTTCTCCATTAAAAACTTCAGTATTTAGGCATGTTTTCTATGTTTCTTTTGTATAAAGTATGAAATACTTTGTTAAAATCAAAATGAAGCTTAAATTATTTCTTTCTCTTTTAGGTTTATTCAAGGTTCTTTTATACTTGATGTTCATGACTATAATGATAAAAATTCATACTTTCCCACTGTTTGCAATTCGGCCAATGTATTTAAGTTTGAGGTGAGTGCAGTATTTAATTTATTTCATGAGCATTAAAGCACTCATATTTTTTAATGCATTTGCAGCTTTTAGTAATAACCTTTAAGTTATGCTCTTAGTACCTTTAATCAATTTCATGTGTGTGTTTGATTTGATATTTAGTGTTAACACTTTATTAATATTTTACCCATAGTAATATATTGTACTCACAAAAGTATTTAATTTTTAATAAAAGCATAGCTGTACAGAAATACACTAATGAATTATATGCCAATATTAATATTAGTGTTATGGTTTAAATAATTATTTTGGATGATATAGTATGTTTGTTAATGTACCCAGTAAAACCCCTTCTTATTTGATTACATCTTTTTTGTATATAAAGTACTTCTATTTTAAAAGTATTTTTCATTTGTAGAGCTTTTAAAAAAGCAATAAATGATGTGATAATGTCCCGAAGAGCAATTAGGAATATGAACACACTGTAAGTCATTTTTAGTTTTTGATATACAGTCGATTCTAGTTAATCGTACCACTGGTTAATCAGACCAGCCGCTTATTCTGACTGAATCCTTCAGGCCAAATCTCGTCTTGTAACATAAGGCATGTTAGTTTAATCTGACCAGGACCAAAATGATCGTGTTCCGATGTGGTCCAATTAACCGGAATCGACAGTAAATTGTTTTATAATTAAATTTCTATATGCTTAAATCTAAAATAATGTACCTTTTTTTAATAAAAAATTATTGAATTATATTAAATTTATGAAAGATCAAAAAGTTTGTCATATGTTTATATAATGTTTTGTATTTATATTGATTACATTCAGCTAAGTTAATTAAAAATGGTAGGTTTGAAAAATGTAAAAGGTTTTGATTAAAATTTATTGTTAAGATTATGTGAATTTTTATATTGAAATAGTTTCTTTTCAAAAACCATTCTTTGTTGATCCTTGAATAATTATTATCAAGGATTAGGAAATTAAAGGTTTCAAGCTAAAAATTGAACTACAGTAAAAAGTGAAATTTAAAGAAATGCATAAAAATATATAAACAAAATTTTGGCTTTATATATTTATATAAAGCCATATATTCATGCATATAAAAATATATATAGAACATTCTTTCATGATTGTGTATATTTCTTTTTAAAAATTTATTACGAAAAGGGTTGATGTGGCACTTTCTTGAAGGAGAAACTATTTGTGTGTAGAGCATATTTTAAGTCATCCATGAAATTCAAATTTTTATTTCATTCATTTTCATACAATGAAAGATGTTGAAATTGTGCTATCACATTTAAGAGAAGGTTAATATTCAAAATATCTGTTTATATTGCTAGCTTTTAATATTCTTCTTCAGTATAGTAATTTCTTGTCTTTTGGAAGTTTATATTGACAAAACCTTTATTAAATCAACAATGAATCAGAATTTATTATCCTTACAGACCTTCATGTGAATACATCAAGCTCAAAAGCATTCAATGTGAAAGTTAAAGAGGACATTTGCAAATCCTGTTGCTTTGACTTTTTTCAGAGAATTTTTGGTTTTAAAATTATTCTTAACTTAGTTAACCCTTCAGTGGGTGTGCCTGTGTACAAAGTGCAACATTTTAGTAATTTTGAATGGTATGTTTTGACATGTAAGGGTTTAATGTTCTAAGCTGTTTCTATTTATAGCTGCACCCTTTCTAATGCAGGTCTGATTTTCTGACCCTTGTATTTCTTTCCCTTCATTGTTAGTCTTGATTTAACCATGGTAAACCAGCAATTATACTGGATTACAATGCGACAAAAGCAGGAGTTGACGTAGTTAATTCAATGTGCAGCTATTACACGGTATCCTGCATATCACAAAAATGGACAATCTCATTGTTTTAGGTTTTTGGATGTAATAGGAATCAATTTGCAAGTTGTCCTTAGATCCAATAAATCAGATAGTTTTGAAATAAGACAATTGTATATGCATTCTTTGGCCTTTAATTATAAATATATCTCAATATTATCAACATTTTATATCTTGTCATAAAATGCAGAAATATTTTCAATTTGAAAAAAAAAAGTTTATTATAAAAGGAATAGTCAAGGTTGAAAGAGATGTTGCATTTTGGACCGTGCTTGCCTGCTAGTGTTCCAAAAATTGGTGCCCGCTGAAGGGTTAATAAAGAGGGGTCCTTTTCTAATGTAATTTTGTTTTATTTAGCACTGGGTTTCTTAAAATAGGCTACGATAAATCTTTTAAACCAACAAGTATTGTACAAAATTATTTTGAATTCAAATTCAACTTTATTACTTTAATAATGACTCTTGTGGGAAAAATATTTAAAAACAAAACAAAAATGCTTTGTAAATAGAAAAGTATTTTTTTTTTTAAATAAAAATATTGAGAGTAATTATGATATTTATCCTCTAGATACCCAGATGCGACTGCAGAAGAACTAGCAACAGTGGATAATGTCTGCATTATTTGTAGAGAAGAAATGTCTGGCTCTGGCAGCAGTAAAAAACTGCCTTGCAATCACATTTTCCATGCTTCCTGTCTGCGATCGTGGTTTCAAAGACAACAAACGTGTCCTACTTGCCGTATGGATGTTTTAAGAGTCACTACACCCCCGACTGTACAAAATACACCTGCTGCTGGGGCAGGTGCTCCTCAGCAACCACCTCAACCTGCAAACATGGGAAACTGTGAGTACATTAAAGTGTTTTATAGTCTTCTCCAATGTGGCAGACAGTTACTTGGACATTATCCTTACCGTCATATGACATTGCAGTTTTGCTGGCCACTTTTCTGGGAGCACCATATAGGTGGACCAGCATTACCCCCTATTGGCCGGTCCCTTAATTTTGAACCGAGTTAAGTGACAAGACCGGAACACTTGACCCCCACACCTCCAGAGGTAAATTTGAGAACTTGGAGGACATTGCAGACGCATCCTATTTTTGGTGCCCCAGCCACCATTAGTGAACACGGCAGTGGATTTTGTCAGCGACCGGCTTTGAACCGACAACCCTCAGATCACTGGCTTGATGCCTTTGCCAATTGGGCCAACACACCCAAGTGTTTTATAGTATTTTTAAAAAGAATATAGCTTTTACTTATGATGAAATATGGGGATGTATTTGAGGCATTTGACTTTGCTATTTAATACCTGTGGACTATCTTAGTCGGTTTCCAACTGTGCATAAATTTCTCAAAAAAAATCAGGTAGTCTCTTCTAACGAAACTACTGTGGGTTTTTAATGTAGGATTACTTATCGTTGCTTACCTCTTTTGTATGTGTATATGTATGTATGTTATGTATATATGTATCTATATATATACATATATGTATGTCAAAATTTTAGCGAAATTTGGTACTTTTCTGTTGAACTATTTACTGCTCGTTGAAGCGTTACAGACTGGGTTTGGCACGCTGCCAAAATTATAACTCGTGAGGACGGATGGACGGACAGTTTTAGCATCTGAAATTTTGTTTTCCGAAGGACCATTATGGAGGAACATTATCCTACGTTAACAATTACATATATATATATGTCGTATTAACAGTTTGTTAAATCCATGGATCTTAGTCTTACTGAGAATTTAGTGATTAGGGGTTTTGCAGAAACTCTGGAAGATATTTTCTCATGGTTGAACTGTGATGACATGGCAAATTGTCGTAATATTTTGTCACAATTAGCAAAAACAAAATGACATGAAGTCATGGAATGTAATAGGAAATAACATTATAGAACAGATATCAAGGCATTACATATGAATATAAAATGAAAATGCTTGATTTGGCAGAAAGAGTCATCGTCTTTACATTTAGAATTTTTTGTAATCAAATGATATATTAGTCAATTTAGATGTAGATAACATTTGCAATTTCCAGTTATTTTTGTTGAATGTTTCTGATCCTTATCATTGACCATATTAAAATAGGCAGCACAAATCTAGGCTTTTAGCTTTTCAGTGGGAATGGTTGTTATTTGATCTTAACATATATAATATCAGAGTTGAAGTCATGAAAAACCAAATGACAATTTGAAACTTTGTTAAACAGGGACATCCATTAACTAATAAAGGAAAAATGCATAACAGGAACACAGCTTCTTAATATCCACAGTGAAAGATAAAAGGGTAGCAACTAGTTTTGAACTTTTTTTTTTAAAGTGGAGGCACTTGTCATCAAACATTTGCCTATACTACACTACAATATGCTACTTTTGAACTTATACTGCGATAATTTTGAACTTATTAACAGTATTTATGTATTGTCCATAATGATAATCATATCTAATGCTTCTCACCCGGATGAAGTTTTAATTAGTTTGAAACCAGTTACCACCCTTTTATTTTTTACTAGCTGGGCGAAGCCCAGCTAGGCTCGGGCTTCACCTAGCTACACTCAAGCCATCCGTGTAACATATTTATGTACTTCGGGCCCCACAAAAGAAAAAAAAGGCCTACAAATATATTAAATTCAAGTGAATAAATTCCTTTCAATTTTCATTCCTGTTGCTGCCGACAGATGGCAGCACCACTGCACCAAATGATTTATTTGGTTTCTCAGCAGTGAGTGATTTTAGAATGAAAATATCTCTAAAACTATTGAATTAACAGAATAAGTGTACGCAGAAAAAATTATCAGTTTTCGAAGCTCTTTCCAAATATGTAACATTTATGTACTCTGAGAAAAAAAATTGCACAGTTTCCTGTATATTTGTCGGCCATTTTTTTTCGAGGAATGGCCCACCCGGATGAGTTACGGTCATATGATCTCTCAACATCCACTTGTCTCTTTATTAGTATAGATTGGGGATAACAAATGCACATTGGAGAAACTGTTTCTGCTTTTTCCTAAAGTATAAGATTTAATGAGAGCATGTTGTAAAAGTGCTAGGAAAATCAATTAAACTTTCTCATAGCATTTTTGACTGATATTCTATAAAAAAAAGTTAAAAGGATTAAATTGAAAAGTTTATTTCAAGTGTTATGCAGATCTGATGTATATGTTAAAACCTGATTTATTCTGATGTGTATATTATGTGGCGACCCTAAAAAGCAGAGTTTGATTGTTTGATATTTCCCTTGCAACATTACTATGCCCTCCTTAAAACCAAGGTAAAAATTTAGTAATAAACTTATTCATAAACAACCATGCCTTTAAGTAGGTCTGTAGTGAACATTACTTTTTACTAAAAGCATCCTGTTTATAGTCTAGCACATGCATTTATTTGAACTTATATTAGCATTTGATTTTTCGTGTTATTTAAAAAATGTTAAACAAAACTCTTTAAAGTTACAGAAGTAAAAAAATAAGTTTGGATAAAGTTCAGTGCTGCATCTACATTATTTTGAATTCTAGCAGATGTAATGATGTGCCTTTTCTGTTGAATTTTTTCAAGCCTTTTTTTTTTGTCCTCGTTGTGTTATTGTCGCGCAACTATGTTTCTAAAACTATTCTTCAGTGGTTCAGTAGGAGAAGACGATTCAATAATTCAAGAAGAATGCTCATCTAAAGATTTTTAATGTTTAACATGTTTATATTTACATATTTGCATTTAAAATATTCTAATGGTCAAACCAAGAGGTCCAAAGTGTCACATCCTCTTCCCTCAACTGATAAAGTTCTTCTCATTATTCGACCCTCTTTTTTTACAAAAGAAGGCACTACTAGTTGAAAATACTTACGTTTCTCGACACTTACTGTAAAATCTTGATTATAATATCGTCACCTGATTGCAAGAACTAGGTAACTTGATTTTTCAAGTTCTTGAAGATCTAAAGTGCTTACTACTTCTAGTGAGAAAATACTCATCGTTCTGTTTGTCTAATTATTACACTAGCTAACAGATGGCATTAGGTTAGCAGCAAAGTGAGCTTTCTAGTTATTGCATTCACTTCTTATGTAATCTAGCTATAAATAGCCAGATATCTCAAAAATAATTTTTTTGAGTTACCTAGTTCTTGCATTCACGTGACGATATGCACACGTGTGTAATACACATCCTTGATTTTGTGCAAAATTTTTGGAAAAAATTAAAATTCAACTATAATACAAACCCATAACTTTACAATATTTCATTTAAAAATCGAACAAATATTTATTAAAATAAATAAAATTTGTAATAAAAATAAACAAAAACTTCAAATTTGGTAAAAAATAACTTAAATTTTTAATTCGAAACAAACAATACTGTGAAATTATCAGTCTTAATCACTTTCACTAGAATACAGCTTATCTATTGTTTGTCATTTATTCAGTGTTTAAAACTAAGTTTTTTTGTACACAAATATAATATGCACCCTCATTTTTGGGGACTAAAATGTGAAAAAATGTGTATTATACTCCAGATTTTACGGTATTTCTCTAAATTTCTGGTAATTTAGTTAGTATTCTATGCTTTGTAGATGTTATCTTGTGAAAAGGATTATTTCTGAAAATCAGTTGTATGTTATAGGGCCAGCCTTTGTACCAGGAGCATTTCCCGGAGCTTTTCCATTTATGTTACCACATATATTACCTCAGCAACAAGCTCCTGCTGCAGATCAGGCATCTGCTCAACCTTCAGGATCTCAGCAGCAAGCACAAGCAGGTATAATTTCTCAAATTATTTTACAGAAATTATAAGGTTTCATGTGTTAAGTATTAACAAAATGTTTGCTAGTTCACATTGTGTAGTATCAAGTTCCAAATGTCTATATTATAACATGCTCGTAAACCATTAAATGTACTCATAAAAAGTGGCTGTTTATTATAAAAAGTGGCTGTATATTACTTAATGTATCTATTTTATAGTTATATTTTGAAATTATCACTTTTAATTCAAATTTTTTAATCATATAGTATAAAATTTTTTAAGGCTTTCCAAATATGTAACATTTAATGAAAAAAAAATTATATCGATAAAAACATGGCCAAATTTCAAAAGGTCAGTTTGTAACTCGAAATAAAAAAGATCTATTTATGATTAAAAAGTTTTAAAAAATTACACACGATGACACATCTTTTCAGTGATTCATTTTTTAGTGAGAATCACGCTGTGAATGAATCACTTTGTTATGACTCAATCGTTCTTTACAACTTCGCTTCTGTCCACCCCTCCACCTCCCCACATATGGGCGAAAAATTCTTCCTTCCAGGCTTCCGCATTTGAACGAATGATAGGGAATTTGTGTTGACGTATTGTTCTTTAAAATTCAATTAAAAATCAAAATTTTAAGATAGACTTGAAATGAGGTTTATATGAATGAGAAAGCTTTCATTTTCCAGATGTAAATATTTTCTTTGTAAGATAAAAACACGAAGAGCATCAACCGTAGATGCTAAAAAGTGCTCAAATTTGTCGAAAAAGTGGGTTTAATATTTTGATGAAAATATTAGTCTGTTTTAAATTATTTTTAAACAAATGAGGTCTTGTTTGAAGGAGAAATGTCTGTAGTCTTAGACTGTAAAAAGATCAAAATTCTATGATAATTTTTTGCCGAGATATCGTAATCTGAAGTTAAAAAAACATAAAATATCCCACAAAATAAAAAATAAAAAAATTTTCTAGAATAAAATTTAAAATTCGAGCTTCGAGGTGCACCTTCCCATAGTCTGCACTACCCATGTGCCAAATTTCACGGCTGTAAGTTTCACAGATTCGCCTGGGGGCCACACACACACACACACAAACACTTGCTTTTATTAATAAGACTATCTGAATACCTGTGCTTTGCTATGGAGTACATTCAAATTAAATACAATGGTCAATGTATGCAATTAATGCCAAAAATATATATATATGTATATATATTTATAAAAAAATCATAACGGATACTTTTATAGACAAAATAATGTAGAAGAAAATATTCAAATTAAATACAACGACCAGTGTATGCAATTTATATGTTTAATGTCTATAAAACATACTAATTTGAATTAAATTCTTAAACTTCCATCTCAATTAGTCTCGTGGTTAAGTTTTATCTTTTACCGTATTTTAATATATTTTTTTGTCAATTTGTTTTGTTATGCACATGATGGAAAATTAATTTAAAGTATCACAAAAAGAAAATAAACCCTGTAATCAGCATTTAATAAATTAAATTCTAAACATTAATCTTTAAAAATTCACCAAAAATCAGAAAACAGAGGTAAAGATTCGAAAAAGATTTCATTTTAAAGGAATTTTTATGATCTTTCTAGTGATATAAATTTTATAACCCTTAGATTATTATTTTAAATGCAAACTTTAAAAAAGTTACAAAAACAGCTTAAAAACTTAATTTTTAAAAATCTAAGAATTTTTCAAAAATATTTCTTACTACACCCCTACACTATAAGAAGAATCGCCATGCAAAATTTGAGCCCTTTTAGGTCCAGTGGTTTGGTCTGTGCATTATCTGTCAGTCAGTCAGTCTCAGAACTGTTTTATATATATAGATTAAAATATATCATTGCATTTATTTTATTATGAATGTACTATAAAGTAAATCGTAAAAGGAATCTATTGGGTGTTTATTTACAAATTTTGTCATTCATTTCTATATTTGGATTTTATTTTTCATTTTTTAAAAATTTTGCTGTTTTAGAAGTTTAGTTCTTAATCTTTTGTTCAATAACATTACACCCTGTAACATTTTATTAGTCGAAAATTTTAGAAAATTTCATTTATGATATGATTTGTTTTTATTGGTTATTCAAGATGACATCATTTGCTGACATCATTCATAAAGTGATGTCATTTCATGACATCACAGCTGTGATGTGGCATGCATCTAAACAAGTGTAGTTTTATTTTTTTTTTATTGGGATTAAATCTTTTAAGATGCAACCACAGAATTTTGGTAATAAGGTTTTTCTTTACTTGTGCATAAATGTTTGTAAAGTTTCAGTCAAATAGGTTTATTTGTTTAAAATATACTTTCAAGTCAGATCACTCCCAGAAAGATAAAATTCTTTGTTTGATTCATGAAATATTGGGGAGTGGGGGAGGGGGCTTAAACAGAAGTCACTGTGTGGGGAGTCTTAAGAGAAAAAAACCCATTTTATCTCTTATGTTTAATTATTTGAATGCAAATTAATATTTTAATGCAAATCAAATGTAAGACGTGAAATTTAGTTATAATTTTATGTGAATGTATATTTCTAATGTTCAAAGTTATAAACATAGATTCAAAGTTAAAAATGAAGTATCTTGTACATTATTGATGTTAGTTTGCTTATGTCTTAAATTTTAAATAAATACAATGCATTATTAAAATTACTCTAAACTTTAATGCTTACATTAATATGTTAACATTAATATGCTTACATTAATGTTAACATTATTTCTTGAGCATCTTTTAAAAAACATTTTTAATAGATTTTAATGCACTGCCTTGTTGGCAACGAGCCAAAACCTTTTAAATGCAAAAGAAAGGTTTGGAATTTATAAATTAAAATTTTTAAAAAATATCTCTTTTGGGAGAGTTGAGAGGCTGGAAAGGCCTCAGTCATACTTTGCATCCCCAAATGATTTTCATTCATTAAAGTTCTTTTCAAAGTTTAGAATTCTGGTAGTACCATGTAATAGAACTAATTTGTTTCAATGCTTAAGATACTGGTAGAGATAAGGGATGTTACAACATATTAGAACAAAAGCTCAGAATGTTTTAAAGATTACTTATCCAAAGGCTATGTAGATTAAAAAACACCAATATCTCAGGGCTCTTTTCTCTGTTATACTTGTTTAAAATAATAGCTATATGATTGGACATGCTTTAGAACAAAGTTTATATTCCCTTTATGTTGCATTTATGATGTCTTAAATTTTAAATTGTTTTTGCATTTGAGGGTATTATGGTATGTAAATATTTGTTCTTGGAGAAATTTGGGGGCAGAAACAGACTACTAACACTGATCCCAAATTTCTCCAACACTGATAACACTCTTCAAATATACCAAGTTTCAGTGATTTTTTTTAATGTATAATTTAATGATAATGTGTACATTAATATGTAAACCAAGCTATTTACTGCTGTGGGGGCAACATGGTTATCACAGTCTGTTACATCCTTAAATCTTTTAGAACTACTTGCTTTTAGGCACTAAAGTGCTGATATTTCATGTGTTCATGAAATATCAGTACTTTGGGTCCTTAATTTTTGGTCCAAACTATCCAAATTTTTTATGTTTACACTATCTGGTACAGGGCTGATGTGCTTTAGTTCACATTTCATCCATTTTATTGAAATCAGTGTGTATTTAAGAACCTATTTTTTCTCAACCGATTTTTCTCCTTGTGCATTGGATGGAATATAATTGCCTATTCATCCATCAGAGAAATGTACATGCAGAAATTTGATTGCTGATTCCTTTATGTAGAGAACTTTTATTTTTCTCACAATTTTTATCTATCTTTAAGAATAGTAAATGTTTGCAAGATGCTAAGTACTCCAGAAATACTTGCACTTATGAGATCAGATACATTAGAATGGCAGTAGGTAAAAAATAGGGAAATATGCAGCAGAATTTTTTTAAGCAAAATGAAATCGCATATACTGTGCTGTTGGTAATGGAAAATCTCATTGGACTGGTACTTCATTTTTGCTATCTTGATGTGTTAATTAGCACCTCTAAGGAGCATAATTTAAAATTTGAGGAAATGGAGAAGGCTGCAGTTATGGCTTGAGTTCAGTTGAACTCGAAAATTTCTCTTGTAAACACTGCACTAGTGTAAATGCTGTAGATGAAAAATGTTTAGCTTTTAAGCCCATCCATAGCTTATCTAGCAGCATCTACCTATATATTATGGTGAGTCACAAAAAAAAAAAAAAAAAAACCATCCTGATCCTGAAGACATGCAACATGAAATAACCTGAAGACTAGCCATAGCACAGAAATCTTGAATATGCAGCAAGGGGTCCACCTGTTTGGTAATGTAATTTAGGACTTAGGGGCCGTGTCAAGCAGTACATTTTACCTACTTTTGGCCCCCCTATCCCCATACTATAATGGTAATAAATACTCATGCAGTGAAATTTCTCTATAGTGGCCAGTCATGGTTCCAAAATATGTGGCTGTTTGGAGGGGTGGTTTCGGAAAAAGGGATAAAATAACATCGGCACTATGGATTGCATTTAGTTGGTTCTGAACAAAATATGGCCTTTTGTCGAGGTGGCTGTCTAGAGAAGTTTCACTGTATATACCAACAGTGGCCAATTGGTGGCTCACGAGTCGCATGCAGCTCTTCAAGAAGTTTATTGCGGCTCAACTAATAAATGAAAAATGTTATATTTTAAATTTCTTAAAATGTATAAATACATACAGCTCTTAGGAAATGATTCTTACAGTCGTTCAGTATTCTTCGGTTTGACTTGTCTCAACCTTTGTAAAAATATAGTTGTTCTAATACACTTGTTCAGACCTCGTGTAGGCCGAATAGGGATCCCAGTCATTAGTGTATTTAAATCAGGGCTTTGAACCAGAACTGAACTGAAAACTGGAAAAAAATCATTATTTTGGTCAGAACAAAAACTGGAGCTGAACCGGAAAAATTAAAAAAAAAATTTTTTCTATGAAGAATTTTAGGTGCGGCTCCCAAGATTTTCAGGTAGGTAACTTTGGCTCTTGCTGAAAAAAGTCTGACCACCCCTGGTATATACTCACAGATAAGCACTTAAATGAGAAAGAAAAATGATCTGGAAAAATGTTAGTTTCCTACTTCTGAAAAAAATTCAAACTCTGGAAATTGCAGAACCTGATTAGTATTAGAGCTAATTTGAGATTAGCATCTGTTTTCACCTGATCTGAAAGTGAAGGTGGAAGGGGAGAAATATTACTAATGTAATTATTGAAATAAAATGTTTATTGATTTACAGAAAAATGTTAAAATTATTTAATCATTATTTTTCGAATCTTTAATAAAATAAAGTGTAAGACTCCAAATATTTAATGAGACTCCCTGACCCATATATTTGAAGTCATTGATATCTAAGATTAGCCAAAGGTGGACAAGTAAGATTTTTTTGGGTTTGTTTTTAATTCTCTCCTGTGTTTCTGAATGGTCTTTGAATATACACACCTTTTTATGAACTTATAAATAACATTTTTTCCACCATATTTGTTTACTTTATCTTACTAGCTGGGCTTCACCCGGCTAGGCTCGGGCTTCGCCTAGCTACGCTCAAGCCATCCGTGTAACATATTTATGTACTTTGGGCCCCACAAAAGAAAAAAAAGCCTACAAATGTATTAAATTCAAGTGAATTAATTCCTTTCAATTTTCATTCCCGTCGCTGCCGACAGATGGCAGCACCACTGCTCCAGATGATTTGGTTTCTCAGTAGTGAGTGATTTTAGAATGAAAATATCTCTAAAACTAGTGAATTAACAGAATAAGTGTATGCAGAAAAAATTATCAGTTTTCGAAGCTCTTTCCAAATATGTAACATTTATGTACTTTCATGAGAAAAAAAATACAGATTTTCCTGTATATTTGTCGGCCATTATTCTTCGAGGAGTGGCCCGCCCGGATGAGTTACAGTCACGTGATCTCTCGACATCTACTTGTCCCTTTATTAGTATAGATTAATTCTGAAAGTGCAGCATAACTTTATTAATGAAAATTACTGAAAAAAATTACCAGTAAAATCTCAATAAAAAATTATTTTGATAATTAGCCTTAGGAATCCATAGAAACCTATAAAAAAAAATATAGTAATATTTAAAAATAAACCCATAAAGCTTGTTGATATCTCGTCAGATATTTTTAGCAGAGTATTTGTCAAAATTGAAATATTTTTTCCCCATTATTTTTAATTGTATAATTTAGTATTTCACAATTGTAGGTTGAATAACATAAGATTCTAATAGCTTATGATTGCAGGGCTACCCAGAGACTTTATGGGGCCTGGGGCAAACTTCTGTTGGGGGCAAGAAAAATAAAAAATGGAAAGAGATGAAAACATACATTCAAATTAAGTTTCTCATACTTAAAATTTTATTACATGAATGATTAACATAATTATTATATTTCATTGCACTGCTCTCTTGTCATATTTATTGGAGAATATAACATCATCCATCCACAAAGCTTTTAGTAGTTAGTACTATCCTCAATTCATTAGAGAGAATGTAATTTTATAGCAGTTAAGACTAAACAGTTATATTTTTCATTAAAACTAAAACACATTTTTCAGAAGACTATATTGGAGTAAGAGAAATCTAATTAATCTAATAATTTCTTTTATATTTTTTGGGGGGGCCCTTTTTTCAGGAGATTATTTGAATTTTGAAGTACAGAACAAGTTTCAAAATTTTCTTTTGGATGAAATCTAATAAATTAATTAAAAAAAATTTTTTTGGGCCCCTCCGGCAGTTAGGGGCCTGGGGTAAAGTGTCCCAGTTTCCCCCCTCTCTAGGTGGCCCTGTATGATTGCTAGCTATATCTTTTTAAAATTTCTTAAAAGAGTTAATTTTTTAGTTAGACAGACATTACTAGAATACTTTTTAAATTATTTCAAGAAATTTTAGCTGAGAGGGCCCCCAAAATCAAGAAAGTCAATAAATTGGCTTTCAGACATTCAGTAGATGTTTTCTTGATATAATCAAAGAAAAAAAATTTTGCTTTGAAATTGATCAAATTTGTCAAATGGGAAATTTTTATTATTTCAGGTGCAAGCCAAAGTAGTAATGTGTCTGATAGTTCAGCAGCCTCTGCTTCACCCAGTACTAGTACTTCACAGCCTACTGGTACTACTCCAAATGCTATGTTCATGCCACCTTTTCCTTATATGCCATTCCGTAAGTAAATGTTCTTGTCTTTTTTTAATATCCGTTGTCTTTATTTAGTTGAAATAAGATTAATCAAAACATCTTTCAGATAGTTTAATAACTTTAGATTTGTTTCCTCCCAACATACTGTAACTATTAAGTTAAAAATGAAGAAGAGAAATAAAACATGTTACTTCATGTGAAATGTTACTTCGTGTGAAAATATCATGTTACTTCATGAGTTTTATTTTTTAGGTGTGCTTTACTTTTAAGGAAATTGAAACACATGGTAATAGAATATACTTTTAATTTGAAAATTTATCATTTTTTGAATTTTTTTAGGAGTCAGCCCTAAGTTAGATACAGAACTCCAGCAAACAAAATCTGCATACTTATCTGGAAGCAGCCCCCCCCCCCCCCCCCAAAAAAAAGGCCTTCTAACGAAACTACCACGGCTTATTAACGTAGGATTACTTATCGTTGATTACCTCTTTTGTATGTATGTGTTATGTACATATTTATCTATATGTATGTATGTGTGTGTATATATATATATATATATATATATATATATATATATATATATATATATACATACATATATGTACATATATGTATGTCAAAATTTTAATGCATTTTGGTACTTGTTTAACTGTTCACTGTTTGTTGAAGCGATACGGACTGGGGTTTGGCACACTGCAAAAATTATAAGGGCCTGTTCACACAGGAGTCCCGTAGTGGAAGGGTTAAAGTATTGAAATATATTTAACCAATGACAAACCTCCAAACGATTAGCAATGAAATTGTTGATGCCTATGATTGGTTTATTTCCGTCTCAGTGCCGTCTTTCCTTTTATGCTTCCACTACCAGACTCCTATGTGAACAGGCCCTAACTCGCGAGGATGAACAGTTTGTGTCTGAAATTTTGCTTTCCAAAGGACCGTTATGGAGGAATGTAATCCTATGTTAAAAAAATAACAAAAACTTACCTCTGTGTATCTGCTAATTACATTACTGCTAAAAATTCTTAATATTTATTGTTAATCTGTCTTTATGGTTTTTTAAGCTTTTGAACAAATTCAAGATGTATTTGTTTTCCTTCCATGAATGTATATATTGAACATATATGTATTTTTTCTTCAGTATTACCACCTCCACCTCCTATACCTGCAACAGATTTGAGTTCCTTATCATTGGATGAATTGCAAGCTTTAGAAGGGCAGGAAAGAGAAAATATTGAAGCAAGAATAAGATGTTTGAGAAATATACAAACACTTTTGGATGGTGCTGTTATGCAGATGCAGCAGTACAGCTCAATTATAGCATCTTTAAGGTAATTTTAGAAATCTTATAAAGTAATATGGTAACATTGTATAATGCTTGTCTAAGATGTAAGACTACTCATATGATTTTTAAATAGCTTATTCTTCAAACTAAAGTTCAATTCAGCTCATTTTGCATGTTAAATTTCTTATGTGTTTAACTTCTTAGCAACTAATCTTTGTTTCTGTGAGTAACAAAAATTAAAAAATGGTGGGTTTTTTTTTTTTTTTAAATTTAAACTCATCTCTCTTTCATGTTTACAGGACTGTAAATGTAAGTCCTGCAAATCAAGCTGCTGCAAATAATTCTAATCCTTCAAAATCTGAAAATGTGCCAACCATGAATGGAGGTATGTATCAGATGTTTCTTGAAAAATTCTATATAATTTGCAATATTTTAGTGAGGTTATTTGATTTATTAGCATTTGTCAAAATTATCAAGTTGAAATAAAGCCTTCATGGGCTTGAAGTATCCAAAATTTATATATGTAGACAGAGTAAGAGAGATACAGATTTTCATTCTCTGCTTTCATTTGACAGTTAAAAAACAAAATTTTGTTTGATAATGACTATCTGTTTATAAATTTTCAGTTATCTAAGATACAAATACAGTCAAACCTCCATATATCGAAGTAGCAAATAGTGCGAAAAAAATTCGATATATAGAATTGAGCTTTGTGTTATCATAATTCTCCTAAAAAAAATTTAAAGCTAATTTTCGTATATGAAACTCCATTTCTAATTTATATGCGAATCCCATTAAATGAAAGTTAAGAAATAAAAAATGAATTAAAATGAAAGATTTATTGATTACTACACAACTTGTATTGTTTCAAATGCCAAAAATTGGGAGATTTTTTCTAAAGTGGAATAAAATCTCGAAAAAGTGGAATAAAATTTGTCTTGAAAAAAATTTCGATATATAGAGAATTTTTCGATATATAGAAGCAATTTTTCTATGTAATGAACATGGAGATTTGCTAAGAGTTCGATATAGAGAAAATTTCGATATAGGGAAGTTTGATATATGGAGGTTCGACTGTATATGATCATGGAATATTTGCATGTGTGGCATAAAATATTATGAGCTTATGTGATTTCTCCAGAAAATATCCTTTGTTAGTGATAATGTTCTGTTCATATTTGATCTGAGAGATGTTTCAGAAAATTTTCATTTTGCAGCATATGTTTACTTGTATTTCAACCATACAATGCAACTGCTCATCCATGGAAAGTATTGCCATCTTGTATTGCTTATACTTCAGATGATTTAATTTCCATCAAATATGTCAAATATACTGTATTTGGATTGTATTTGCTTAAATGTATCAGATATGTTGTCGTGTCTGCGGATAGAAGCACTATCCGCAGAAGAGGGGGTGCCATTTCCTCAAGAGAAGTTGGACTTCTATATGCCACACCCTTGTCCAGTGTACATATGAATACAAGGAAATAGAAACATAAATCACACAAACACAGAATTTTTATTAACAAACGATGACACCGGCGATGGATGATAGGTTTCAGCTCCCCTTTCTAGACGGGGCTCCTTTTGCAGGTGGAAGACTGATGAATTTCCCAGAATACAACTAAGTCTTATATGGGAATTGAACCTGCACACCTGGCATGGCAGGCTGATACATTAACCACTTGAAATATAGTAGATTACTTGAATGCTGTGCCAGTTTAACATATTTCATTAAGAAACCTAATGGAATTTGTATTTTATTAACTGAAGAATTTACAGTTTGGAAATTATGAGATTTAATGCTGCATCTGTGCATTGCACTGAGTTGAAAAATAATACAAGGATGGTTCAAAAAGTAACAGCTAATTGACTGTTCCTAAAACGAGAACCCAAGGCCTTTCAAACTCCTGAACAGGGAAGATTCATTCTTACTGAAGATGCTGAATAAATGGCAGAGTTCTTAATCGTAAAGGTAGCATATGAGGCGTTGAAAGGCAAAGTGGTGTAAGTCACATTTTCAACTTTTTTTATTTGGGGGCAAATATGTAATCTCCATGTTCAATTTATAGTGGAATTGTAAATAGTTATTATTTGCAATATTGTAGTAATTGTTATGAATTATAATTTGTTCAATTTATGAATTTTTTTGTAGTTATTGTAGTTAAACTCTTGACTTACTGACTTACACCACTTTGCCTTTCACCGCCTCATATATGAAATGGTGTGACCTTAGCAGTTCCAGGATCAGTTAGCAGTCCTTAAGATTTTTGTGGCTGGAGGATTTGAAATCTAATGTAATTCACATTAGAATGCTGCAACCTATAAAGACGCATGCATTGGCAACAGTAGAGCATAAGAGTGGCTAAATAGACTTAAAAATGGGTGAACATCAATGTGTGAGTATTGCTCAGGTTGACTGCCAAAAAGCAGTACATTCCTGGCTCAAAGCACAATCCAAAGTATTTCAAAAAGGATATTGATTTCAATTAAAAATGACATGTCATTTGTATCTCTTATTGAATTATATTGCTAAAAAAATTCAATCTACTGTTACTTTTTAAGACACCCTTGTATTATGTTTATAGCTAGTCTTATGTAAAATAAAATCAAAATTGTATGTTTTGCAACTGCTTCTCTTAATAGCTTTATTGGACTGGGCAAAAGTTTATTTATACTAATATAATAAAATTTTTATCAAATGGTACACACTAAATGCAATTTAGCACATTCTGGAACTGTCATTATAATTTTTTCTTTATTTTTGTTCCTTGGTATCAGATATATAACAGCACAATATATATTTAGTATTTCATTCATTCAATTACAATCACATGAAATCTGGAACTTTATTTACTGATTTTTCTTTACCAGGTCACATTAAAACAGATCATCTGCAGAGTCCAACTGCTAGCACAGATGAAGAAGTTCGTCGTCGACGACTTCAGAGGTTTCATCCTGATGCTGAGGTGAACACCCCAGCAATGGATCAAAACAATGACAACCAAGAGAGACCAGCATAATCCCCTTACCCCAAAGTGATAGATTTTGAAATATATTCTGTCCAATGTCTGAATGTTATGAACACTTTTATGCTGCACAAAATTGCAGGAATTGTAAAGTTAATGGACAACATACATTGCAGCAAATGTCAAGGTGGATCACTTTAAGATATCTTGTCATACATGTACATATTGTAATACTGAAATAAAATGCATCCTTTTTTAAGTGTTAAAAATTGTTCAATTTTTTTTTCTTTTACTGTAGCTGATTATGTGTAGCATCTTTTTATAATCTGGTATATACTAATTTTTAACACTAACTCTCCTTTAAATGCAGTCACTACAAAATTTTGTAATGTTAATGTTTTAAAATGGATTTTCAAAAGCTATTATAAGCATTGATCATTGAAACTTTTCATCGATGGAAAAAGATTTATAAAAATGTTTATTAACCCTGAATAAATAGTTAGGTGTGTATCATCTTGTTATTCATAAATTCTGAACTTACATTTAAATACTGAAAGGTTGTTTAAATTTATAGCTGTGCAAGTGTGAAGTATGTTTGGTTACAACTGTGTTGGTATGTGGATGTATAGAGATAGATAGCACAAGAATTTGGCAGCAGAGAGTCATGCTTGGGGCAAACATTTACAAAGGGTCATTTGATAAGTTTGTGCAAAAATGACATTTTTAGAAATAGTTTTTAGCAATTTTCAAATTTATCTCCCTTAAAATTAATATGTTTGGTCTAATGATTTTCAAGCTTTTTTATCCCCTTTGTCTCAACTCTGCAAAATAAGCATTTATTTCACTGATCTCATTGGAATTTGATGTAAATTTCTGTACTGGAAGAATTTTTTTCATGTTTGGGAACATGTAGTAGCACAAGGCCAAATCTGGAGAATATGGAGGTGGGGGAATGAACAATTTCATAGTGGAATTCTAAGTTTTGTCACTTCAATTGCAGATGAATGAATGATCTGGAGCATTGTCATGATGGAAAAAAATATATTTTTTGGCTTTTAAATAATGGCCTTTTGGTCTTAATTTCATTACTTAAGTAATTCAGTAAAGATGCTTCAAACTTTATGGTGATTGTTTTACCCTTTTCCAAGTAGTTAATAAATACCATAACCATGGGTGTCGTCCCCCCCCCCCCCATTAAAAAAAATTGCAAGATTAAAAGAATTTTTTATATACCATGTTTTTAAATTTTCTGTTGAATCATATAAACTTGACAATTCTGTGTATTAATAAATACTTCTGCGTAAATATTTTTTTAATGTATTTATTAATTCTGCGTATTAATAAATACATTAAAAAATTTTTTTTAATGTATTATCTCTTCAACTTGAAGTAAATTGGAAGTAAAATTGCATTTAACTTTTCGTTGCCGTTCCAGTCGATAGATGGTTGCACCGGTATACAAAACAAAATGAACTGAAATTGAATTCAATTCTGCTTAAAGATGGCTTAAAATAATGTATTAAAATAATGCATTGTCATCATGTTCTGAGCTATTCTAAAAGTTTCAAATGTCTAGCTAGTCAGGAAGTTAGTTAAAAATCGATTGCAAGATTTGGACTGGACACACACACACAAACAAGAAAGCGAGGTAATAAAAAAAAATTGCTATAAAGTTTCCTGCTGGTGGAACTGTTAACTTTTTTTGGGTGTAGATTCACTTGCTTCAACCCACCGTTTCGAATATTTCTTCATTTCTGGTAGTCATGTATTCTTGTTTCCATAACTGTTACGAAACAAAATAAAAATTCATCTGGATTTCATTGAAGCAGCTCCAAATAGGGTTATGAAGATGCATTGTACTCTCCAGTGATTGTTTTGCCCTTTCCAGTCATTTGTTTTTGATTATCTGCAAGCAGCACCAACCTTGCCAACAGCTTTCTTGTATCCAAATATTCATACAAATTATGTACAAGCTGTGATGAGAAGCCAACAGTCTTACAAATCTCACACACTTTTAATAATCTAACCTTTATCACTATATCGTGGATTTTAATGTAGGATTACGTTCCTTCATAATGGTCCTGCGGAAAGGAAAATTTCAGACACTAAAACTGTCTGTCTGCCCATTCTCGCGAGTTATGATTTTGGCAGTGCACCAAACCCAGTCTATCACTTGGATATTTTAAACAGAGTAGTACCACCAAGATGTGTCTTAATTTTGACATACATATATGTATATATATACATATGTACATATATATACATATATTTATACAAAAGAGGTAAGCAATGATACATAATCCTATGTTAATAACCTGCGGTAGTTTCGTTAAAAGAGACTACCAGAAATTAATTTTTTCAGTAATTTTTGGCGTAATGATCTCAGTAAGATAACCAAAACATTTATTGTTGCTTGTGCTTATTTGTCCGCAGTGAAAATCAAACCATTTTATATACCATTTCAAGCAAGGATGTAAGTTTGTCACATTAAGCCTGAATTTAATTTCTGCCATTATTTTCTCTTAAAAAATCAACATTTCATCAACATGTGGAACTTAGGAGCAGTAACAAGTATAGACTGCCTGAAATGGCTGTCAATCACAAACTAAGTATCAAATTTATTTACTATCCTGATATGCATAAGTATGCTAAACATGAAAGTGCTAACAATTTCAGTACATTATCACTAGGATTTTGCACAGACTTATCAAATGACCCTTTGTATGTTTTGATGTGTCTTGGGACTGGTTGTACTTGTAAAAAAGATTACTGTTTGGTTATATTAGGTAGGTTTAATAATTAGGTGGCTCATCTCTCCTTGCTGGATTACTCGGTGTTTTTATTATTGGTATATCAAAGATCCCGTGGAAGTTAAAAATTAATATGAGCCGTTCTGTGATTAAGGAGTGGCTTTTACAGTCGAACCCGGAGTATAATGAACGAAAGTTTTAGTCCCGGCATTTCCTATTGTACGTAATTCAATTAGTATTGTGACAGTTTAATGTAATCGATTTTAGTCTATTTAATTCATTAATGATCATTTTTAATAGATTTTATTTTTTTAATACATCATTATTGAATATACATTGCAACTAATGAGTTATACATTGTGTGAACTCTAGCATTTTTCTTAACAGTTCGGATATAGCGAACAAAACCTTTGGTCCCTTGAAGTTCGTTATAACGGGGTTTGCTTGTACTGCATGAAGTATTTGATTTTAATATTAAATGAACATGCAATATATACCGGGTGGTTATAATTAAACTTCCCCTATAAATGGCATCCTACAGTGAAAACGGGTGAACGGAATGCAACGAAATTTTGTATATGGGCTATACACGAGATGCGCTCATGGAATTTCGAAAAAAAAAAAAAAAATTTAGTTCCAAAATGTCCACCAGAGGGTGCCTTTTGGGGAAAAACATGAAATTTAACACAATAAACGACCAAAACGGAATACAGAAACAATATTAACATTTATTGACTAGTTTCTGATCACCTTGTCATCGAACCACATTAAGTAAAGGTAAGAAAGATTGAAATTAATGAAGAGCAGCCTATATTAATGGCTAAAAATAATTTTTAGGATGAATTTAAAGAGTATTTATGCAAGAAATTTAAAAATATAATTAATGCGAAACATTGTTTTTAGTTTCTTCCTGGAAACAGATTTCTTCAAATTTCTAGTAAATTTTGTTAAATGAAAAAAATACACAATCTCCATTAAGTAAAAGAGCTAATTCAAAAGAAGTTATAAGACATAGTGTCTGTTTATTTGCTGAATATCAATTGTCCGAGAAGCTATATTTGAGTGACAATACTATTTTAATATTGAATAATTCATAAAAATATACAGTAGGGTTTCCAATGTCAGAAATTAAGTGAAATCTGTATTTGGAATAATTTATTCATCATATGCTTTGTTATAAATTTTTCACAGCAATCAGTTGAGTGTAATTATACCTTTAATGTATTTAATAATTTTACTCTTCAGAAATAATTTTTGTCATTTGAGCAAATAGGCAAAATTTTCTGTTAATATAGTAATAAGTTGATATAGTAATTTTCTGTTAATAAGTGTGTTCTATAGTTTACAAAAATTTTATTTGTGATAATTTGGTAAATTGTAAACTAAAAAAAACATATCAATATCATTGTAATTTTTTAACTTTTTTTAATTCCACATTAAGAGTCTTTTTCAATATCAGCATTTCATAATTTTTTTTTTTTTTGAGAAATATTTCAGAAAATTGAGTGTTTTTGAACCTTAGTAGCAATACCTGCAATTTTCTAGAACCTTGTATGAGAATGATTATTTTTCTATTAATATTTATTTATTTTAAAGTTTTCAACATAGCAGTACACAAGAGTTCCCTACTTTTAAAAACATTTTTATATTTAGTTAAAGGAAACTTTAATAGAAATTATTATTTTGAATAGAATTTATAATAGAATGTATTATTGCTCATTAGTTTTTTTTATATACTATACTGAACTTTTTAGGCATAGCATTCATTGAAACTGAAATATTTTTTAAATTATTTTTTATCATGTAACAATTGTAAACTAAAATTTGATAGTAGTTTATTTTTTTTAAATTTTTTTTCCAAACAAAACATTAATAAAAGATTTTTCACAATTATGTGCATAAATTTTTCTAGAGAGTTACCAGAGTCAAGAAAAAGTGACAAAATTGACTTTCAGACACACAGTAGTCATCCTGATATAGCTACATACACTATACAGTAACAATGCTTAAACTTTTTCGGAAAAAACTTTATTACTTTTACAACAAATTATAAACTCAAATACATTTTGTACAACACAAACTAATATTTGCCATTCAGGTAAGTAAAAGTTTTTTTAGGAAATTAATGACATGATCAACATAATGCACTATCAATTAAAATATTGCACACATATTTTGGTATGACTAGATGACAAGTACAAACAATTACAATTAAATTCTCTCAAGCAAATAATAAAGCAGTAAAAAGCTATGTACAAGACTAGATAAACCATTGTAATCCATCACACAATTCTGATTTCTCTCATTTCAGATACATCAAAAGGAGTAGGGAAAAATAAATGTTTATAAAACTGCAAAATTGATAGTATAATGCACTTCAAATTTGAAACACCTATATTATAGTGGATGAATTTATCTCGCTGATAACCGATTCTGGGATCAAATTTTGGAACTTCAGTTTGAATAGGATGCTCATTCTAGGCAGTTACACTAAGCAACAGTTGACTTTTGCTTTATTACAACACACTTGATATATACCCATATTATAACCATCTTTATTATAATACACACACACACATATATATATACAGTCAATTCTGGTTAATTGGACAACATCGGGACACAATCATTTTGGTCCTAATAACCAGCTGGTCGATTAAACAAACATGCCTTATGTTACAAGACAGGATTCGGTCCGATTTACTGGTGGTCAAATTAACTGGAATTGACTGTATATGTGTGTGTATGTATGTAAATATATATATAATCTTGAAATTTGCATTTTATTCTTTCTAAAGGTAATGTCAGAAATTTCACAGAATGTCCGAAATATTCAGCATAGTACCAAACTATTGTTCAGAAATAAATTTCATGTACTGTTCAGAAACCAGAAAACAAAAATAGAGTTATTTAGATTCCACACACAAAAAATAATGCCCTTTACCAGGCATGACTAGATTTTTTTTTGTGACCAATCTCTAATTTCACAACATTTTTGTGACCAGTCAACATCCTGTAGTTCAGTGGTTCCCAACCAGTGGTCCGTGAGAGCCTCGAGAGTGGTCCGTCACCACATATTAAAAAGTTGCCAAATAAATGGGAATTTTGAAAGCAATGTTCACTGAACTAGACATTCATCTGATGACGATCAGGTGTTGAATTAAAATTTCTTAAAAGTTTAACAATTATTTTATTATTAGAAAATGATACATTAGAATTTGAGTATTTTAATCCTGTATCCCTTTTGCCTAAGAGATATTGTATACCCTCATATCCCCCAGGAAGGTTTACCCCCTCAAGTTGGTGGGGGATGGTGGTGGTCTGCACATGGTTCAATTTCTGGCTTAGTGGTCCACAGACTTCTACAGCTTGGGAACCACTGATGTAGTTGTTGGATGCTTAGCGAATAAATTACTCTCATATATTTCTATTGATCAGCTTTTGGACATTTGAACAAGCGACAAGAATTATGCTCGAAAGTCAAAATCAGCCTTCATTTTATTTCCCCAAAATATTAGCATTTATTTTGCGGTATTTAATTTATAACTGAGATCATTAAATTATTAACAAAAAAAAATGTGAATTTTTTTTAGATCATAGGGATTTCTATAAATCTGATTTTGAGACTCAATGGTACAATTTTTCAGCCATAAACTATTTATTATAAATATATATATATATATATATATTAATTTTTTCCTTTGAACAATAAGTAGACTGGAGAAAATTTTTAATAGAGTTCAGACTGTTATTTGAACAAACACAAGTAGAATCTTATTCACTTTATATGCTCTGAGACAAACAGCAAGACAGTTTTCTGATGCTTTTCAAAATTTCATTTCACTGGATTCTTTGGAGGTAGCAAGTTGATAAAAATGATTTAAAAGTTAGTTTTTGATATTTTTAAAATTTTATTAATATTTGTTTCCTTGAATTTTTAGTAGGAAAAATCTAAAACACAAAAATGTAATGAGCAATGATAACTTATTTAGTTTATATGGAAGAATCACTCTTTAACCTAGAAATTTAAAAGGTAAAATATACAGGATTTTTCCTCTGTTGAGTACATTTTCAAAGGTTATGAACACTTAAACCACTATTAGTTTTAGAAACATGAATAATTCATTACAAATGTATAAAAACATGAAGAGGATTAATGCATAAAAGATCACAGATTGCAAATAAAAAGTGAACATTTTTTCTCATGGAATAAATTATTTTATCTTTATTCAATGACTAGAATAATCAATGACTAGACTAAAAATAAAAAATTAAATAAATCATCCAAAAATTCAATTTATCTGTTTAAAATAATAAATAAATACCTCTTTCCATTTACAGTAGATGGCACATTTTACTCATTATTCTGAAAAGAATATTATACGGTACCCAATTCACTTATTTAATTTAAAAGACATGTAAACTTGCCACAAAAGTGAGAAAGTAAAAGTAAGAAAGCTAAATTAACCCCAACTTACAAAAAAAGTAACTTAAACACTGGCCTGAAAGCATAGGAATTGATCAAATATTGCTAAATACAATTCAAATTATAAATTTAATTAAATTATAATAATGATTTTAAAAACATTAAAATTCATTAATTAACACACAGGTATATTAAATGAAAAATGAAGAGAAATAATCTATAAACACATTTAAGTTATTATTTCAGAGTGATCTTCTGAATATTAGTCCATACACATGAGCTAGATGATAAAAGTGCACCAAAACCAACCAATCAACCATACACATGATTGTGGGAATCAGGATAAAAGATTAAATTTATGTATTAACAAAAAGGAATTAAATAGATTTTTTTATTACATATGTCCATGACTTAGCACACTGTAGATCAAATATCATGATCTTAATTTGAGCATCAGATGGCACACCATTTGCCTAGCCACTAATCTTTGGTGGTCAGACAACTTGCAGAGTGTGATGATAAAGGGAAGGGTCAAAGGTTACGTAGGTTTTAACGTAGGATTACATTCCGCCATAACGGTCCACAGTAAAGCAAAATTTCATACATTTAAACTGCCGTTGTGAGTCATAAATCAAGAGTGGCAGAATATCATTGATCTTAACAAATTTGAATGTGCAAAGCTTAGTCGCTCATTCTAGCCATGTTGAAAGTGATGAAATTATCAAGAAATCTTATTTCATAGCAATGTCAGAGACTTTGTTGCCAGAAGACCAGCCAATAGAAGTTAAAGGGTTTGAACTAAAAGCGTATATGAATAACATATTAAAGGTTAGCCATCAACAGCAAAAAGCATGTGGTGTAGCAATCTACCAAAATCTGAAAAGCATAGCTGATTGTACACCCATTCATTTCTCAGAAGACCATCGAAGAAAAATAGAAGATTTGGGAGCTGGTGATATTTCTATGGTAGATATCACAATAAATGGAAAATCGTGTTTCATACTGGCATCCATATATATACACCTGACAGTCAATTCAGCTGATCTAAAATTATTTCTGTTTAGTGCGCTCATGAAATACTCTGAATCAAGTTCACTTACAGATGAAGAGTTCGATATTGATGCCAATGTGCCGACCATCATGATTTTAATATATATGCAAAATGCAACAAAAAGGCATTTGATTTCCTGAAACATCACTTTAATTTAGATATGGTTCCATCTAACTATCCGAGTATACTGGGAAACTCATTTATTGACTTGACATTTACATGACACATTACCCCTGATTTTTTGACATATATAACTTATTTTTCTTACCATCGACCTATTCTGCATAGGCTTATTACTCTCTTCGTATGTAGGAATTTTATTGTTAAAAAAAAAAGATGTACGTAATGATAAGTAATCCTACGTTAATAACCCACGGTAGTTTCGTTAAAAGAGACTACCTGAAATATTTTTTTTCTCCTAATATGGATAAGTAACCCAATGACAGTCTGCAAAGAAATGTATACTTCTTAGGAGGACTTTTTATAGAGTATGCATTTCATATACTGGAGGTATAGAGGACTATACTCGACAAAAACTTGTATGTAAAATAACTTTGCAGTACCACTTTTATGAATGAAAACAGAATACTTAGTAAAGCAAAAATTCACTTACTATTAATAATCACTCAGTATTGTAGTATGTTATTCATTACTTATGTATTATAATATAATCACTTCATATATAGGAAATTTCACAACATGTGAATTACTGCATATTTCTCAAGTAGTAATTGAGAATAGTTCTTAAAATATTTGTATTTAAAAGGAAAATAAACATTTTCTCCTATCTTTTTCTTTCACATTTAGACATTATATGGCTGATTTCTGATAGCTACAGTAGAAGCTCCTTAGTCCGGCATTCTACGGTTCGGCACATTCTGTAATCCGGCACCGATTGAGTCACACGTGTTTGGGTTTTTACAGGTGGATTCGTTGTCCCCCACTGCACTGGTTGTACCCGCTGCGTTTTTGCGTACTTGGCTTTTCAGTTCGTCAGTGTTTCACGTAGTTATAAGGTGTTGTCTAGGACCCTTGTTTTTGCGTGTTTAGTTCGCTCAGTGTTTATCGTAACTAACTGTCAGTTCAGTGTTCATTTCAGTACAGTGTTTGCCATTTTCTAACGGTTACAAATCACGTTTGCACAATGTTCTCGAAGTCCAGCACAAGTTCTTTGGGTGTTAATAAAATTAATAAATGTAAGCATGTGACTCTCCCTATACAAGAAAAACTAGAGATAATTAATCATCTAAAAAAAGTGAAAACAGAAACTTCATAATGTGTGATTTCAACATTGGTTCTTCAACTATTTACGAAATAAAAAAACAAAAGAGGAACTTAAGAAATTTGCTGCTCAAGTTATTACAGCAAAGAATATGGAATCAAGACACACACTGAAGAAAAACAATAATGCTCATGTGTTTTTTTGTACTCTATGTTTTTCTTTAAACCCGCAGTTGCTAGAATGACGAAATACATATGAATGTACTTTGTCGGATATTTATATCGTCTGAACAGGTTCAGAATGTACATAAAATACATGTTTTAATCGTCTGCATTTTTATCTAGAGTGCTTTATCTTTGGTATTCCTGTTAAAATTACTGACGTTCGATAATCCAGCACAATCGCTAATTCGGTATGACTGAGGTCCCAAACATGCTGGATTAAAGAGCTTCTACTGTATATAGAGAATTTACAGATTATAAAGTAATTTAATGATCAGTTTTCCCCAAAAAACTATTATACTCTTTGACATACTTAAAAGCACTTTGAACATTGCCTCATAAATCAAAAAATCTAAAGAATGGTTATAATTTAGACTAAACCTACTAACACTTAAATTTCAGTCAAGCAATATATACACATATATATACACACACATACATACACACATTTAAAAAAACAAGTCTCTCTTTAGAAATCTTTCTGTCTCTGTGCAGAAGGTTTTTAACAATAAATTTTTAAAATACTGAACACTTTAATATTCTTTAACTGTAAAATATTAACTGATAATAAACCTCTGACAATAATAAAATTGTAACTACTTATAAGACACTTGCAGAATATACGTAACAGAGACACACAACTTCTTAAAATCCACAAAATTTCAAAATTGCAACTAAAATTGTGCCATGGAATGCTAAGTTCTTCATCAGCCTAATGAGCCTTAAGTGTGATTGTATCTATGGATAATTGCGAATTGTCCATGGAGAAAATCCTACTTAAAAGTCCCAGACATAATGCAGAACTAAACTCATTAGTTCAAAACTAGTTGCCAGTCTTTAATTTTTATTAGAAGCAATGTGTTCCAGTAATAATTAAATCATTAATCTGTATTGTTGAGTCAACACTTAGGCTATTATTTTACTATTATTTTATGATGCTTAGTTAGTTACACATATACCGTAAAATCTTGAGTATAATACGCACTTTTTTTTCACATTTATGTCTTCAAAAATGAGGGGGCGTATTATACTCGTGTACCAAAGGGGGAGGGAAAAAAAAAAGAAAAAAGAAAAAAAAAAAAGATTTTTTAAACATTGAATAAATGACAAACAATAGATGAGCTGTATTCTTGTGAAAGTGATTAAGCCTCATAATATGACAGTATTGTTTGTTTTGAATTAAAAATTTTAGTTTTTTTCCTATGCCAAATTTGACGTTTTTGTTTTTTTACTACTTTTAATTTTATTTATGCTAATAAGTATTTGTGCAACTTTTACATAAAATATTGGAAAGTTATAGGTGCGTAATATAGTTGAATTTTATTTTTTCCCCAAAATTTCCCACAAAATCAAGCATGCGTATTATACACGTGTGCGTATTATAGTCAAGATTTTATAATAATTAAATTATGCATGTAACAAATATGAACTGAGTTATATATGTTACATACATATATAATAATATACATTACATGCATATATAATTATATGTTACATATATACATAATTATATATGTTACATGCATATATAATAATACATGTTACATACATATAAAATTATATATGTTACACACATATATATTTAAATTATTAGTCTATACTGTCGAGTCAACACAGATTGGCTCTTTAATATTATTTTATGATGCATTGTTAGATATATAATTAAATTATTAGTCTGTACTGTTGAGATAACTTAGTTAGGCTATTTACTATTATTACCTTATGATACTTGAGTACATATGTAATTAAATTAAATGTTTAGCACAAATAATTTAATCCTTCAGCAGGCGTGCCCATGTACAAAGTGAAACATTTTTGTAATTTTGTATAGTTTGTTTTTACATGTAAGGTTTGAATGTTCTAAGCAGTTTCTATTTATAGCTACACCCTTTTTAATGAAGGTCTGATTTTCTGACCCTTGTATTGCTTTCCATTCGTTGTTAGTCGTCATTTAACCATGGTAAACCAACAATTATATTGGATTACAATACAACAAAAGGAGTTGATGTAGTTGATCCAATGTGCAGCTATTACACGGTATCCCGCATATCCCGAAGATGGACAATCTCATTGTTTTTTTAGGTTTTTGGACATAATAGGAATAAATTCACAAGTTGTCCTTAGATCCAATAAACAGGACAGTTTTGTAATAAAGCGATTGTATCTGCATTCTTTGGCCTTGAATTATGAACATATCTCAATATTATCAACATTTTATAAGTTGTCATAAAATGCAGAATTATTGTTTTCAATTTGAAAAAAAAAGTTTATTACAAAAGGAATAATCAAGGTTGAAACAGACGCTGCACTTTGTGCCACGCGCGCCTGCTGGTGTTACAAAAATTGGCATGTCCGCTGAAGGGTTAATGTGAGTTATCTATGTTACATACATATAAAATTAAATTAATAGTCTGTAATGTTGAGTCAAAACAGTGAAGCTATTTATATTATCATGCTTGGTTACAATTTCAAATCTTAAAACAATTTTTTGGTTAGAGTTCAGAGATTTTAACTGACATCACTATGAAACAAACAATTAAAAAAAATTCAGATAAGTATGAGCAAATTTATCTGTTGAAAGACGAGACGAACAAACATTTCTATCTTTATTCCTGATGCTATAATTCCTAACTTCTCTGCTCTTAGAAAAAATCTTTTATCAACAGGATATGCATAGTTCAATATCATGAAAACTGGGCATATATTATTTGGTACAATACAATGTTCTGATATTGAAAGTAAAATAATGAACATTTCTCTTTCTATATATAAGTGATTAAGCAATTTGAAAGATATGCTGAAAATTCTATTTAGTAAAATATTCACAAACTTACAATAAATAACAATATATTCACTCTCTCCATTTCAAAAATGGGTAAATTTGAAAAATATAGTGACAATGCGCAAAATTATTCATCAGTAAATATCCTTTTATGTAGTCACTGTAAATGGATGGACTTGACTCCCTCAGAGAAGGAAAGCATTATATAAAAATGGACCAATCACTGTTAAAATATTTACATAGTCCTACTAAGAAGACCATTTCGATATGTTTCACTTTTTAAAGTTTTTGCTGATACACCTTCTTTTGGCAGTTCACCAGGACCCTAAAACAAAAATTAAAGTATAACTTAGTCATTTACATTACCATAAATTTTGGTACCTATAAAATGTTCCTTACAAATATTTTATAATTTCTATTACTTTGAAATAAATGTTTAGAAAAATAAACAATTTTGTAAACTCATTGGAAATTTAAGCTACCAATTAGCATAAGAGAAAAATGAATTAACGATGTTATTATTTTCTTTTCTTAGTTTCATTATTTTGGAAAATTCCAGTTTGTTTATAATATATATATATATATATATATATATATATATGTTGGTAATTTTACTGAAAAGTAACTTACCTATAGTTTTCCCATAGTGTAGTATTGCCCTCACACTACTATTTTGATTTTGGCAGTTGCCAAATACATTTTCTTAATAAGGTATTAATCAGGTAATCAACCGTGTTAACCTAGTAAATTCGTTTGTAGATGATGTCATTACACCAGATTCTGTTATATGATGTCATTTGCATTCATCAACTCTTAGTATGGTTTTATTTATTTTACCCCATGATTTATTGATTATGAGTTGGGATAAACTCGCTGTGTGCTGTCTATAATTTATGCAAATATTCTGCTTATATATATCGACTGTAGCGAGTTTTGTTCCCTTTGCTTTTGCTCTTGCCCTCTTTTCTCTGTTTTGCCGGCTGAGGTAGAGCCTATTATAAGTGAGATGTCTCTTGGACTGCGTGCCTGAGACAGTTTTATTTTATTACTTTTGGATGTAAATTAATATTTTAGTTTATTTATAACTTCGAATAAAGAAGTTTAATTTTATTTCTGTTTCTGTTGTTATATACTGCCAGCCACACTCTGCTTATTGTCCCTATGTCTGACAATAATATATATATATATACAGTGGTACCTCGACTACGAGTTTAATTTGTTCCACGACGGAGCTCGTAACTCGAAATACTCGTATCTCGAATCAATTTTCCCCATTGAAATAAATGGAAATGCCATTAATTCGTTCCGGGCTCCCCCAAAACACCGCAATTTTTTGTTACATGTTTTTAAATAAGAAACATGTGCTTATAAACGACGAACATTGTATAAAAATGCAATACAATAGAATGTACTGAAAAAAATTTGTTTTATTAAGTGTAATGTACATTTACCATTTACCTTGGAGATCAGACTTGAAGATGCTGATGGAAGGGGAGGAAAAAGGCTGAACTGAAAAATTAAATCTTATTCATTAATTTTTTACCTTTTTGCCCCACTTTCCTCATTTTAGCTTTTATTACCAGCTACTCTCTTAAAGTGAACGAGTGAGACACGGAAGCTGGGCGATTGTTGCATCGGTCACTGTGCCTGTAATGTCTAGATTCTTCTTTCTGAGAATCCGAAGAACGTTTTCTCAGAATCCAATATCTCGGTTTAAGACTGGATAGTAATCTCAGAATAATATTATACAATTGTATAATAATTGTACATAAAGGTTGTAAATATTATATGCTTCTTGTGTTCTCATTTGATGAGCATGTAACATGGCATTCGCTGTTCAAGCTAGCGGTGGGATATTTGAAGCTTGCTTGTAACCCGAATTTTAGCTCGTAACTCGAAGCAAAAAATCTATCGACAGAATGCTCGTATCTCAAAAAACTCGTAAGTCGAGGTACCACTGTATATATATATATATAATATCTTAAATATGCCCTTCATTCTACCAGTTAAATTCCCTTTCCTAAATCCATCCCCCAGTAATATTAATTTATCGATTTAAAACCCTTACCCGCAGAACTTTCCATGAATTGCATGCCTTTGCATTTCTACACATGTTTATGTCTGAATTCAGAAGTGGGTTAGTTTTGTAAGCCCCCAAAATCTGCTGACCATACAAATAATAGACACATTTTTTTTTGCCCTCTTGTGTTTAATGTTGAAAGGTGATATTATTTCTGAGCTGTTCTTCTGGAATGAATGGATGTAATCGCTCTAATAAATGATGTATGTATTTCGCTACAATAAATGATGTACTAAGAAGTTTGGCCCGACAGCATTTAAATCTAATTTTTATTCCTTCCAGGCAGAGTCTAACTCCAGCCATGTAAATATGAGCTAGTTTTCCCTTTCAGATTATAATTTAAGGATGTGATGTAATGAGGATATTATATACATATAAATTTCCTTGTAAATACAGAGGCTGTTCACACATTTTTTAGACGATGTATATTGTATTCACAAAACTAAATTACATAAAATTCTTGTGTTTTAAATGTTCTATTTGACATCCCTTATTCTGAACTATCTTTCGACACCGCAGTTTCCAGGATAATAATGCCTTTTGAAGTGTCAGAAGAGGTATTCTATCCCATTCCTCCTGAACAGCTTTCCAGAGTCCTGTAAGGGTTTTGGGACGACGTTTGGATAATGCAGATTTTTAAAGTCCGAAAGCACAAAAATCCATAGGTGATACATCGGGAGATTTAGTAGGGATATCAGTGAAGGGTAAGGCCTTGATACCAGTTTTTTGTTCCATTTCTTTTAGGAAATTTACAGTGGATTTTGATGTGTGACTGCAAGCTTTGTCCTGATGGAGTCTCACAGATTGATGGCACTGTGGGTAAAGCGATCGTATTTCATTCAGAAAAATTGGCGATAAAATATGTTCCTGATAGTATTTGGAGTTAATCTTGACATTTTTTCCACTCTCTTTATTTTTAACTTGCCATTATAAGAAAAACCAGCAACAATCAACAGTCATCTCTTAGAAAAACTTTCTTTCGATTCTTTGAACCATGTACTTAAATTTTTTTCTCCCCTTTTATGATAATAAATGGCTCTTTTTTTGTTGCAATCATTTAAATACACCCATGATTCATCTATTATGACAATTGTTTTACATTTTTCTTTGGATAAGTGTTTCTCATATAGAATTCTGCAGCGTGTTCTGCTTTCAGCGATATGATTTGGAAGAAGACGATGCACACTGCGTTTTTTCGCTTTCTTAAGATTTAAATCAACGTTTATCATTTTGTTTACAGTGGACACTGAGCATTTTAATGATTTTGCAACTCTCCTTTGACTAGGGGGATTTTCTTTTAACATTAAACAACGTACCTTTGCAATAGTCGAAGATGTCCATTTTTTCCTTGGATACTTGTTTGGAATTTTTGTCCCACTTGAGGCTCCAATTTGACGTTTTTTTCCTTTCTTGTTGACGATATTACCTATCGACGCTTTAGATATCACAAAACCATGACTCTCACATCTTTTTTGTATAACGGAGTATGCATATTTCTCTTCGGAAAGAGCATAAATGTAGCCTTTGAACCACTGCTTTGTTAAAAACGACATTTTGAATAAAAATAAAACTTTCAAGCCGCAGATGATAATTTTGACTTTTAAAAACATAGTACAATTGCAATTATTTCTTTTGCAGCAAACGATTTTTTATTACCGCTTACCAAAATTGTCTAAAAAATGTGCGAACAGCCTCTGTAAATATATATATATATATATATATATATATATATATATATATATATATCGACAAAACTAGAAAAGTTTAAGGTAAAACTAAAAACTCTTATTACAATTTAGTTTAATTTCTATTTATTATGATTACATTTTTGAATTTGGGTGCACGTTGCACCCGAGTAAATACGTTATTGATTTCGGTGGTGTTTACGGCATTCAAATTCAATGAATTATGATAGTTATGCTAATTACACAAATACACAATTACATCTGTTCATTTGCAATATTAGTGCATCTGATTTGCACTAATATTGCAAATATAACATTTGTGATTGAAAGTCAATCACTAATGTTATATTTGCTCATATGTTTTTGTACTTTACCGCTTTTTCAATCTTTTTCGGTTAATTCAGGTAAAGTTTAACTAATTATTCATATTATTGAACACTGCTTTGTCTACAAATATTATTTATAACATTACTCTTCCGTTTAAACGCGGAATAGTGAAACCGGAAGTACTTTAATCTGTCATAAGCAATACTAGTTTTAATATTTAAAAGTTCTTTCCTAAATAACTTGTTACATTATGCATTTATCATTCAGTAGATGTAATTGAAATGGATTCAATTGTGCAAACTGCTCCGAAATACGGGGAGTTTTTCCAACAAAAATGTTCAATGCATGTATACTCCAGGTATTTTGACAAATGAAATAGCAGTGCTGAAATGTGTTTTGCCACAAAATATTTCTTCTCGTCTTCACTTTTACTAATGAGAAATTAGTTTTAAAAGGACTAATCTCAGAAAACGTCGAATCTCATGATTCCAGTAAATTTTGGGGCCATATTGCAAAGATTTCGATTTCAGTCGGATGAGTTATTTTCCCAGTCAAACGCAGAAACGCCCTAACATAATGGACAGAGTGATCTTATGTTATCCCTCACACTAGTAGAACCAGATATAAAGAAGTTTATATTTGGCGCTCATGGGACGTAACTTCTTTGCAGTAAAACACAACTTATAATATGTATAGTAAGTGCGTATAGTAGTGCTTTTAAACATTCTTAACAACCATCGTACATTTTTATAGGTTTATTAGAGGTATACAAAGTGTTCAATTTATAATGAAATTTTTCTGAAATCAAATTATGATAAGTCAAGTACATTCTAATATATTTATGTGCGTATAGTTTTATTTACTTAAAAATATTTCATTTATTTTTTGTATATTTTATAGAAAATCTCAAAATTCAAAAGTTTTTTTATACAAAAGTTGTCACGAATTTTTATTTCAATCTTTCAAATTTTGCGCCCCTATGAGTTGTGCGCCTGTAGCAGTTCGCTCCAACTGTTCCACGGTAGCTACGCCCCTGCTGGAATCTGAATCTCGATTTTTAACCATATGGGAATAGAAATATAAATTGCTGTTCATAATTTTCACATTTCAAGAACCAATAATGTAAACTAAATTGGAATGTCCAATATCATTTATTTATTTATTTATTAACTTTTTTTTGGGGGGGGGGGAGGAGCACATGTATTGTTATACAGAATAAACAATTTATAATAAAAGTTTCCATCAGCACATACCTTTTTCCTTACAGAATCAAGGATACTGTTAATGTTTCGTAATGTGCTAGGCTGAACGTACCGTAGCAGTAACTTATCAAATGATGGATGCTGCATTAATAAATGGAATATCCTACGACCATAATACCTGAAAAAAAAAACATAGATATATATCACCATGTATTAGTGACTATTTCATTTAATCACTTTTATTGTTCCTAGTTTACCTTATAGGCATAGACATAATTAACTTTAGAGGCTCCTGGGAGCTAGAGCTCCATATCCTCTGTATTCAATGTGGAATGTATCATGATTACTGTTCTCTAAAATTGATTATAATAGTACTGAGAGTGTGTGTGGAAAAAAAAAGTGAATTGAATTAAATTACAAATAGTTTAAAAAGTTTATTAGGTAATTAGATGTAGAGAAAAGATTAATAAAAGAGAGAGGATTTTCGAAAAAATATTTAACCTTTCTTCCCAACTGTCCGAGAGGATAGGCTATCTTGTGACCGTCTACTAGTTCAACTTTATACGGGCCATGGTAACTTCCCGGTTTACCTACACAGGTTTAAAATTTTGGACACCGACTTATGCGCCTGCGGGGAGGTTGGAGACTGGCAACATTACTTACTTTCTTGCCCTCTCCATAGCTGCCTGCATCTTAAAAGTCCAACGGATAAAAATTTAAAGCTGTGGTACCAACAAATAGCAAATAATAAATGGGTCAAAGAAAGGGTTAGGAAAATTCTGTGGTGGTTGCACTCCAACATAGACAACATAGATACTTTTCATAACAATAATGCAAACAACTTTAATTAACACTTAATCTCATCATGTTAACAATTCAATTACACTTCACAATACATAAACTCACTTATTAACATTAACCTTCCTTTTTCAGCTCCCCGGCAAATAACTTACTAACAATTAACATCTTTAGGCTCCCAAGTTTCACTAACATTATTAAAACACTAACGAAAAAAAAAAAAAGGTACTAAACCACCAAAAATAACTGGCTAGGTTTCCCTCCCTCTTTCTTCCCCATTCAGGTTGTGCTCTGTTGCTGGCCCAACAACTACTTCTATGATAATGTTCTTATGGCGCTTACACCAGTGGACTTGTTAGGTGCGCCTGCCGGGGTCACGGCAGAAGAGGATAGTGTTCTACTAATCTCCTAAGTGGAAATTCTTTTTTTTAGGCAGGGGTTTAAAAATTTCAGTTTCGGTTGACTAAGTAACTATAGGAGAACAAAATGGCAACAAAGTCCAAACTAACATGCTAACATGTTTATGTCGAAACTTCCAGCAGGATTATTTGCAGTAACTTCTACTTCAACGCCGGGGGTCGTTTGTAAGTATTTCTTTTTACCATCTCACCCATTAAATTATCCTTCCTGCTGCCAAACCTACTTAGTAAGCCGTAGTTGAGCCTAACTCATGCTGACTAACCCCTCTCTCTTCAACACCATTTTTCTGTCAGCGTTAACTTTTAATTCTCCGGCTTAAGCTTAGCTCAATTTGAATTCATTAGTTGATCTGAATGGTCCAGATTGTAAAGATAGGATTCCCTGAGGAGGAACTACTCAGCACTTGTGGTGAGTAGGGATTCCAGAGGCAAGGTAGGGTTAAGGTTAGGACCTGCTATGATGAGCGAAATGGCACGGGACTTGCGTAAGCCAGGAGATTTGGTCTTGTCCTAGGATTCTGACCTATCGACTGCAGCCTTGCTAGGTTAGCTGGGCCTTCCTTGAGATGGTCCAACCCTAGAGGTCACGGTCCTCGTCATTGGGGTGGTGCCCTTTGGCGAATACAGGATACGCCAGCTCACGAAGGTTCCGCAGGGTGGGTTGCACAGCAACGATGAGGTTTTTACCATGTTGCTGGTTCTGCGCCCAGGGTTGCGACTGTTCCCTCTCAAAATTGACCATTCCCAATTTAGACCAGGTCGTCTCCTATCTGGGATTTGTAACGATGCCGTCTTCTCTTAATCTTTTTTCTTAGTCAGCGCCAGCTCTGCTAATTCTTAATTCTGGTAACTTGTCTTCGCATAATCGCTCACAGCCACTAACGTTGTGCCGTCGTTTCATTTGGGCCATTTTTCTCTTTTCCCCACCTTCTATGTTTACTATTGTCCTGTTGGTTGGTGGTTTCGAGTGTCCTCCGGCAGAGCCTTCTAGTCTTCCAAATTAAAAGTTAATTTTCTTCTGGCACATCCGTCTGTTCTGCTTGGAGCCCGACTGTGCGGCTTGTCTTGTGGTGTGTGTCCTGGGGCCTGTGTGTGTGGGACCTTGTCTGGGTCGTGCGTGGAGTGGTTGCCAACTGCGGGTCTATCCGCACCATCAGGATTTATCCAGTGGGGCTTCGGCCAGGTCGGGCCTGATGTGTGCTTTTTGGGAGAAAACCAAGTTGCAGTAACTTGCAACACTCCTTAGCAAGAACATCAGCTCTTTTCTCTCTGGAGATTTTGCAGTAGCTTAGGATCATTTGATAAGCCATTTTCCAACCTGAGTGGATGACTGCATAGATCAAAGATGCAAACTCCTTAGCACAGGCACAATCGCTCTCCTGGAAAGAGCACAGATGACAGCTTGGATGTCTATTAAAAAGACAGCCTCAACAAACTTATTCGACCTTACTGGACAATTTGACAGCCTCAACAAACTTATTGGAACCTACTGGACAAGTTAAGTTTAGCCTGTATAATATCCTCAATTTCACTCTCAAGGTTGGAAACAATGAGTCAGACAGCATGAGAGTCCTCAAAAAATATCTTTACATTAGAAGCAAACACCACTAGTTACAGAGGAGCCATCACTGTAAAGCCATTCATTGTGTGGGTTTTTGTTGAAATAACTTCTACAGAGTAATCTCTGAGCATCTTAGGATAAGCTTCATATTTGGTTTCCACGTTGTCAACTCATAGGTTGCGAGGTAGGATCATTCATGAACAAGCTAATCTAGGTTACACTTAACATAACAGTCAGCTAAGGACATGGTAGTTTTAAGGGTTTTTAACCATTTCCAACAAGGTAGACAAGTTTTCCAGTGATCTACTGGAAGTCTCTAGCATTTTTCTGACAGTTTTAATAACTGTTTTTCTCTTTTTGTTGGTAAAAGCAAAGCATAAATGACTGTAACTACCATCACTAGTTATAAAGTAAAATAATTTTGTAACAAAATGATTATTCTAGGTTGTGTTCATTGATTAAAATTGCAAAGATCATACAAGGTATGAAATTGGTATATGAGTGTATGACTGAAAGTACTAGAGATAAAAATTATGATACTGAACACTTACTTAGACATTGATAAAGTTGATATATAAATATTAATTCAAAAGGAAATGCTTTAGCAAATTTATGAGTTAAAAAGCAAAATAAATCTATATATTTAAATTGCTAAGCTGATTCTTTGGATAGTCTGTGAGAGAAAACTACTGCATGAATTTACTTCATTTTCGTCTTAAACAAAGATTTTAACTTATAGATGTGCAAAATTTGATTTTTGTAACTGCAATTTCTATTAATTAGCGATAATTTACAATTAAAAATTGCTTTCTGTGCATGCTCAGTGACATGTTTAAATCTAGCTTTAATACTAACTAAGCAGGAGGCCGCAAAAACACATTAATTTCTTTCTGCACATGCTTAGTGGCATGTATAAATCTGGCTTTAGATACTTACTAAGAACGAGGCCACATAAACATGTTAAATTTGTTTATTCCAAAGAATCTCTCTAGCTCTCTCTCTGCCATTTTTATGTTTAATTATGTTTGCGAGATATAGAATTAAACCTGATGGAAATTGTTTATTTTGTGCTGTTGAGTAACCACAATTCTTTTTATTAGGTTAAATAGTAATATTTTAAAGTGTATTTCTCTATTCTTAATATTATGATTTTCAACATTTGGCAATTATGTGTTGAGTACAGTCTGTGTATTAGTATATTTATTTACTATCCAGCCATCATGTTTTGATGGATACCAATAAGTTTTATTATTAATTCACTATTAGAATAACTTACAACTTAATGGAAATTATGAAGGGATTGTACAAAATTGTTAGGAAAATGAACCCTAAAAAGGCTACCTAAACTTCAGTTTATAAGACTTGGTTTACTTGTATTACTTTCTTGGTTTACTTGTATTACTTTGCTATTGTTTAAGACTGATGTAGCACTTGTTACCTAACAGCTATTGGCATTACGGCAACTTTGACATCATACATATGAGAAATGGGGTTTTTAATTTGTTTTCCCCATGGTTTATTATTTTTTCTTTCCAGTGTATTTTATGCAAATATATGTTAATGTTATCTTACTTGTTCGTATAAATACCGCTTGAGTTAGAACAAAGGTACCCCTGGCATCACACACAGTCAGACTCACAAGCTAGTGAGATTTGTGTATTAGAAGTCTCTGTGTGAGATTATTTTGGTTATACAAATATTCTAAGTTTATTGCTTTTAATATTTTTAACATTTATTGAGGATCTGAATAAACTTTTTATTTTTAACTTAGGTCTTGCTTATTCATGAACACACCCCATGCCAGACAACTGCAGACTCTGTCATATTGCCACTCTCTGTGACTTATCAAAATATATAATTCCACACTGCATAAAATGAAAATTATTTTAAAAGCATATTTTAAAATTAACACAACTATTGCTTTTCTCTAGCTGCTTTTTGAAATATTTAGCTTCCTAAATTTTGACAGTGGCATGATTGGATGATCAATAGAAGTACTTTAGATTTTTGATCACATTAATCAAACCTAGATATGGTGTGATTGACTAACACAAGGCTTTAATTTGTTTACATGCATACAATATATACATCTACACTTTGTTCATATACTTTATACGAGGTCATTTGAAAACCAAATGCACTGTTTACCTTGTCAAAGGCATTCCATCCATTAAAAACTGTGCTGTGGTGGGTAATAATCGTTCAGTTACTTCTTTTGCAGAAGTAAGGATACGAGTAGCTCCCATTTTTTCTACTACAGCTAGCAGTGACTGGGATGCAACTTTTCGAACAGCTCCATTCCTATGGCTAAGATAGAAATATAGGACTTTATCCAACTTCTAAAAACAATGTGATTTACTTATAATTTATTGTAACTCTAGTAGTGTAATAATAGTGATATAAAATAGAAAAATGTTTTTCCATAACTATCAGCATATTTACTTTAAAATGATTACAGTCCACTGACCTGTTTTCTCCTACACATACATCTATATATATAAAACAGTCCCATTACTGACTGACTGACTGACATACAACGCACAGACCAAACCGCTGGACCTAAAGGGCTGAAATTTTGCATGGCGATTCTTCTTATAGTGTAGGGGTGCACTAAGATTTCGAAAAATTCTGCTTAGATTTTTTAAAATTAAATTTTTAAGCTGTTTTTGTTAAAGTTAAAGTTTAGTTTTTGTAAAGTGTTCCTTTCTTTAAAGTTTGCATTTAAAATAATAATCTGAGGGTTATAAAATTTATATCACGAGAAAGATCCTAAAACTTCCTTTAAAATGAAATCTTTTTTAAATCTTTAAAAATTCATCAAAAATCTGAAAATGTAGGTAAAGATTAATTTTTAGAATTTAATTTATTAAATGCTGATCACATGGTTTCTTTTCTTTTTGTGATACTTTAAGCTAATTTTGTGTCATGTGCATAACAACGAAATAAATTGATGAAAAATATTAAAATATGGTAAAAGATAAAATTTAACCACTAGACTAATTGAGATGGAAGTTTTTTAAGAATTTAATTCAAATTAGTATGTTTTATGGATATTAAACATACAAATTAATTGCATACGTGAACTGTTGTATTTAATTTGAATATTTTTTTCACATTATTTTGTCTATAAGTATATCCGTTACGATTTTTTTTATAAATATATTTTTTTGTTTTTCTTTGGCATTAATTGCATACATTGACCATTGTATTTAATTTGAATGTACTCCATAGTGAAGCATGGGTATTCAGCTAGTGTACATATAAATTAATGTTCACATTTTTACCTTGCACCACCTGCAATTATAGCAAGAGCTGCTCTTGATGGAGTTATTGTCTCAATTAGATGATTCATCACTTTTTCAATATCTTCTCGGATAAATCCAACAGTTTCTCCACATTTACTTAAGAGAGTACTTGTAATAAGGTCAAGATCCTAGAAAAACATTAATATTTATTTTACATTAAAATTAAAGAGAGTATAAGAAATTAGATACAAAAAGCATGACAGATATAAAATTCATGCATAACTGCTGAATGTTTATAAGCCATGGATAATGCACAATTTTTTATTACAAATATAATATAAAAAATTCATAGAAGGTAAATTTAGTTATTATACATAATGAAAAATTCACATACTTATCTCTTGCTTACATTATCAATAAGAACGGTAAAAACAAAACTTTTAGAAAATATTAAGAGTAAAATTTTATTAATATCATTACAGGGAAACATAATTAAGGAATACAAACAAATAATAATGGTTCTAAAAATATTTTTTAACTCTGACATGGCCAAAAATATCTCCAATCTTATGCTCAAACAAGAGACTATTTAATTGACCAATATCTGAAGCAAAACAATGGTAAATAAGTTGAATACCACTCACCGGCTCAACATTTTTCTTTAGAGATACGAAAAGGTCCCCAACTGCTAATATAGCTGCTCTAGCAACAGATGACCTCAAGTTTTTTACCTCAGTGAGTAGAGCAAGAACAACAGGATGTAGTTGCGCTTGAATAATTTCAGGATGGCTTTTTGCAAGTCTTTGAATTGTACGTATACCTTCAATTTTCCCCATCCTACAGGTACAAGATACATGAAATTTTTAAATACTTCATTTGTTTCAATACCTAATATTCAGCGGAAAAAAAATTACTTTGAATAAAGACATATCGCTCACTCCTTTCAACAACGTCATATCTCAAAAATCCGTGATTTTTAGTTATGCTTGTTTTCAGAAAGCCCTGAAAGAGTAGTATATCCCTGCAAGATCGTCCTATCTCACCGCTCAATATTTAGCCGCTAGAAAACAGAATTAAAATTTATTTTCAATACATTTCAATGTACTTTTCAACTTTCAAATCACTCTCCTGAAAAAATCTTGTTTTTTGAGATATGACGTTATTGAAAGGAGTGAGCGATATATGACAATAAAAAAAAATAAAAGAAAAAGTGCAATTTAAAAAAAATGCAAAGTATATTTTACTCATGAGAATATCAACCATTACTAAAATCATATATATATGTGTGTGTGTGTTTGTTTGAGGAAAATAAAAAATAAAAATCTATAAATGTAACACACGCTATAATACTTCCAAGCCTCAAATGTAGATGTTGCAACCATACGGATAGACTTTGCATGCAAACTTCCATCGTACTGTCATTTATTTAAGCAGAGAGAGTTTGGATTTTGTCGAGAGTGGAGACCTCCCATCTGATGCCCAATTTTGGTTGTTAGGTCAACTTACTTGTTTTTCTCTAAATGTTTTTCACTTGTTTTATACTGTGTAATGTACTCTATTCTTTGCAACTGTGATTTCTAGAGTAATTAAACAAGTTCTAAACTTTACCCCGAGATTTTCTTGATTACTTTTAGTTTAACACCAGTAATTACATTAATGACAGTTACATAAATAAATAAGCTAACACTAGTAATATTGAGTTCTGCCCCCCCCCCCCAAAAAAAAAATCATCATGCAGAAAAGAGGAAATATAATTTATAAGTACTATAATTACTAAGTTCCAGTCAAATCATAATAGACACTTACCATGTATCTGTAGAAAGAGATTTTAAAGCTTTTTTCAATGCTTCATTTGGATTAGGGTAAGTAGCAACTTCATCACTAGACTCATCAAATAGGGCTAGAGAACTTGCAGCTAAACTATACTTGGCAGTTTGAGAGTTCTTTCCAGCTGTTTGATTCCTAAAAATTGGAAGGAAAAATAAAACTGTTATTAAAGGACCAAAACAGAGAGATAATGTAAAAAAATTGTAAAAAATAATAATAATCAAGTAATCTAAATTTTAGCTTATAAAGAATTAAAGCAACAAAGTTTACAACAAGTGCATTTATTTTTTAAAAGCGTCTCCAATGTTTTGTTAGTTTAAGCAAATTTGCTTTGCCTATAAATAAAAATTCTGCTAATTTTTAGAAAAATAGTCCTAATAGCCTGGCATTATAAAAGGATAATAGAATAAATATTTTATTAAATCAAAAATAAAGTTAAGTAGAGGGTCATATATTGAAATATTAAATGTTGATATGAATTATTTATGAATTTTTTTTTCATTTTATTCCACAGATCAATGCCTATTATGTAATACAAGACAAAATTTCCAGTATTTTTTTTATCTCAGTTAATATTTACATGTTATAAAGCATTAATTCGAAAAGACAAGAATTATTTGCTTCTATTTTGTTACAATTGAGATAGAATTTGCAAAAATATCTCAAAAGATTACAAGTTGGATGATTTTTTTATAAATAAAAAACTGATCTTCAAAAATAAAATATTGTTGCAATTTATTTAAAAATGAACATTATATAAAAGGATATTTTTATTATTTAGAAGAGATTGATCAAATTACTCAAAATGGAAATTAAAAAAATCAATGTCTCTGTACGTTTTAAAGGCCAAATCCAAGAGCTTTCATTAAAATAAATAAATAAATAATTAAATACACACACAGAAAAAAAAAAATTACAAAATTTAACACTATACTTACTGAGAAAATTTCCTGAGAGTGCTAGGAGTTTTCAAGGAAGATGATCGGGAAAGTGGCTTAGCAGAACCTGAAATGTAAAAAATGGAAGTGAAACTAGAATACTCATCTTTATTTTAATTCTGAGGAGCTGTGATCTTACTATTTTTATCAAAGAGATGGACATATGACAGTTGTCAATGATAGGTTCCACATTGAATAAAGTAATATAAAAATAATTATGTAAGCCTTAGCTAAATATAGAATGAGATACAAAATTCTTAGCTAAGTGAGATAAACCCTCTATTTGCAATTAGTGCCATCCACTGTAAATTACGTCATTGAGAAAAATGACCTAATTTTCTTAAAAGTTCAGCTTTAAATATTTTTTTCTTTTAAAATAATCACTGAAATACAAAACAAAAAAATTATATTAAATACTTTTTTTCCATTTAAAAAAAAATATTGAAGAAAAATAAGCCCCCCCCCCCCCCCAAAAAAAAAAAAAAAAAGAATACATCAAACTTGGTAAAACTATCTTAGCAAAAATATATGGATACAAAGTCTGATCATTAATTTCTGAGACTAATGAAATATAAAATACTAAAATAAAAATCAAGAAAATGTCTATTTAAATGATTTTTAAATATCTGGTTATGCAGCCAGTAACATAATTTTTAATAAATGGCTTTTACAGTAATTTATGAAGTGTCTGAGAATGTTTATCTGAAAATTATAATGCAATGGATTTTATTATTATTATTTAAAAAGAAAAAAAAAATCTAGTTCAGTTTTATTCCTGCTTGATATTTTTCGACCTCACCCATACTGTTTTGACAAGACATAATGGCAGTACAAGAAACATTCTCAAGTTTTATATACATCATGTTTTTCGTGATGATCACAGTTATAAACATCAAAATTAAGAAAATAGCAGTAAAAGAATGATTTAATATGAATTCATAATATGAATATTTCAGGTTGCCATACCCTGAAAAATTCTAAGAAATATGGATCTTAAATATTTACGATTATTAACAGAAATAAGAGGGTATTCGTCTCAATTTGAAAGGTAAACAATAAGATTACGCACAGGAAATAACATATAACATACTAAAAAATTTTGATGAATATACAGGCCCTGTTTTAAGCATTAAATCATTGCTAATGATAAATTCTGAAAAATGTACATTGGTGGTCAAAAAAAAAAAAAAAAAATTAATTTGAACTGTACCTTGTTATTTAAAGTGAAAACATACATAAACAGAGGGCAGATAATTAGGGTAGAATGTAGATGAAAAGACGGTTTATAATTCTTTAAATATTATAACTCACAGCACTTTGAGTGCTGCAAATCTATGATGATTTGTTATTAATTCAACAGCGTTCTTTATATCCTTTGCCAGTTATTTTGAATTTTTAAATTCAATATTTAAAACATTATCAAGGTAAGTGTGATTGATTGTGACATTGAAACCATGAGAGGCAAGCATTATTATTTCATCATCCTTTAAGAAAAGTCAGTTTGCTCATAGATATGAATGTGGTGATAGCAAGATGCTTTCATCATGATTTTTTCTTTTAGAAGTACAGTGAAAAAGACTGAAATATGCAACAAATAACTTTGAAAAATGTATATTAGCAAGAGATTCATGAATCTAAGTTTTATAGTACATATCCAGCCTGCAAATGAATAACTTTTGGAAAAGAAATCTAAATTTACCTTTCCGTTGAGCAGATTCTATCCTCTTTTCTTGTTGATAAGTCTGAGGGATTTTCACTGGTATTTGTTTGACAGGAGTTTGGGGTTTTACTTGAGTGAATGCAGCCTGAACTGGCATTTCAGGTTTAGTTTCATTTTCACATTCATTTTCTGGAGTATTTTGTTCTTTTAGTGACACATTTAAGAGTACTTCTGGAGGTATTTGAGATTCAGTCTCTGTATATTTTGTTTGTTCTTGTAAATGTTGTTGTTGCATATATTGGTCTCTTTCTCTACTAATTCTCCTCTCATCAGCTTCTTTCATAATTTCTTGTTGTCTCTTTAACATCTTTTCACGAGTGATTTTGGCAATAGATATGTTTCCATTATCCTGTAAAAAGGAAAGAAAGTTATACTATACAACTGACTAAATTAACCTGCATATTTCACAGAATTGAGCAAAAAAGAATTGACATGAGAAGACAAAGAATTGTCAACAGAATTGAGCCATTTGTAGAAGCAAAGAATTTTGCTTCAACAAATTTAATTTTTGAAAACCATATAAAAAAATTTCCAGTCTTTCAGAAACCGAAAAAATATTCTATGAATAACTTGTGCATTATTACATAAAAAGTATGTTCTTTAGAATGTTCAATGAAGATTCATCAACAAGAGCTAGTCACTGAACACAGAGACATGGCAGTAGTGTGTGAGGAGGAATTCCTGAAATGGTGAAACAAAAATTTGGCAATCTTTGCCAGACATAGATATTTGCTTTTCAATGTGAACTATATACTTTGTTGATGAGTAATTTATTTATATGTTTGCATTAACCATAAAATACCCTTTTTTATGAAAGGTTAAAAATGTGGGCTGAGTTGGCAAAGAAACACTTGATTTTCATAATAAACCTAAAGCAGATTAAGCCCAGATATAAATGAACAAGTAATATAAGTAGAAAAAGCAATAAAAAAATAATAGTAACGGGACTTGAATGTAAAAATATAGTTGCAAATTTAAACTTCTAGTAACATTCAGCTGAATTTATCTGCTATTCAAAAAGAATTCACTATTGTAATGAGATATTATTTATATATTTTAGATCAGTGGTTCCCAACTGGTGGTCCACGAGAGCCTCGGGAGTGGTCCGACACCACATATAAAATAGTTGCCAAATAAATGGGAATTTTTAAAGCAATGTTCGCTGAACTAGAAGGGTTGAATATATCCGATGACTATCAAGTGTTGAATTAAAATTTCTTAAAAGTTTAACATAATTATTTTACTAGAATATGATACATTAGAATGTGAGTACATTAATCCTGTATCCATTTTGCATGAGGGATATTCTATACCCCCCAATTCCCCTGGAAGGTTCCCCCCTCAAGTCGGTGGTAGTGGTGGTGGTCCGCACATGGTTCAATTTCTGGCTTAGTGGTCCGCAGACTTCTATGGGTTGGGAACCACTGTTTTAGATAAATCAAATGTCTATGTATATAATCCAAACCATTGGCAATTTAGCTATGGAAATGGCTACAAACATTATTTTAATACAGTTATAATTTATTCAAAAATTATTTACATACAATCTCACATATCAAAATATAACTGAAATCTAAAAGTGTAATAAAAATACAAACTTACTACAATGTTTAAAGGAGATGTCACAACTTTCCTACTGAAATTTGTTGGGGAATCAACATGCATTTCATAAACTTCAGGCATGCTGTCAACAGATTTCTTCCAGTTCTCATCTTTTGGTCCATTATGTGAACCAGTGTGTATCATTTCCCAACCATCAGCTACTGAGCTAGCTGACAATTTTCCAGTACTTTCATCTAAAACAGCTTAAAAGAATTGATTAAAATTATGTTCAGTTTTTATTAATTTTAAACATGAGAAATATTTAAAATTTTAAATATAAGAGATATGAATACCTAATGCATATGTGGTTAACGGAAATTAGAATATTTTCTTTCCAAATATAGAAGAAAAAAAAGCTTAATAATTTGATAACAAAAAACATTTCTATTTTGAAAATTGAAATGTACCAAAACTAAAATGGCAGACTGTAAAATTTGCCATAACACTCTGTTGTATGAGTCTGTTTGGTTTGAGTTTTAAAGATATCAAAAACAGATTTCCAACTATTTGAACATCCAAAACATTGATGAGAACTTAACAGGCTATAAAGATATTAATATATTCATCTTTCCTTATTTTTATACATGCTATTACAGCAATATATCTAAGATTGTAGTATAAATATTGAAGCTCTACAACTCATCAAACCTTTTCTGCCTTTGGACAATATGTTCTGTTTTCACCAGCTTTTTTTTGTTTGTTACCTAATTTTTCTTATAAAAATCTTTTTTTTTACGCAATATACAAATACTTAAAAAACATACAAATAACTTTAAATTACAGACAAATGAAAAACTATCAACCAAAACACTTTATTAACTGCCATATGACACACACTAATGGTATAGTACATCTTTGTAGGATGAGCTAAACTAATATAACAGGTATCTTCAACATAATAATAGACTTAGATTTTAATAAAGTCATAGACTGTGGACTAATTTATAGGCTTTTAAGTAATATATATATATATATATATATATATACAGAGGCTGTTCGCACATTTTTTAGACGATTTTGGTAAGCGGTAATAAAAAATCGCTTGCTGCAAAAGAAATAATTGCAATTGTACTATGTTTTTAAAAGTCAAAACTATTGTCTACGGCTTGAAAGTTTTGTTTTTATTCAAAATGTCGTTTTTAACAAAGCAGTGGTTCGAAGGCTACATTTACACTCTTTCCGAAGAGAAATATGCATACTTCGTTATCCAAAAACGATGTGAGAGTCATGGTTTTGTGATATCTAAAGCGTCGATAGGTAATATCGTCAACAAGAAAGGAAAAAAAACGTCAAATTGGAGCCTCAAGTGGGACAAAAATTCTAAACAAGTATCCAAGGAAAAAACGGACATCTTCGACTATTGAAAAGGTACGTTGTTTAATGTTAAAATAAAATCCCCCTAGTCAAAGGACAGTTGCAAAATCATTAAAATGCTCGGTGTCCACTGTAAACAAAATGATAAATGTTGATTTAAATCTTAAGAAAGCGATAAAATGCAATGTGCATCGTCTTCTTCCAAATCATATCGCTGAACGCAGGACACGCTGCAGAATTCTATATGAGAAACACTTATCCAAAGAAAAATGGAAAACAATTGTCACAATAGATGAATCATGGGTGTATTTAAATGATTGCAACAAAAAAAGAGCCATTTATTATCATAAAAGGGGAGAAAAAAATTTAAGTACATGGTTCAAAGAATCGAAAGAAAGTTTTTCTAAGGGATTCATGATTGTTGCTGGTTTTTCTTATAATGGCAAGTTAAAAATAAAGAGGGTGGGAAAAAATGTCAAGATTAACTCCAAATACTATCAGGAACATATTTTATCGCCAATTTTTCTGAATGAAATACCATGGAAACTGCGGTGTTGAAAGACAGTTCAGAATAAGGGATGTCAAATAGAACATTTAAAACACAAGAATTTTATGTAATTTAGTTTTGTGAATACAATATACATCGTCTAAAAAATGTGTGAACAGCCTCTATATATGCCAATATGCTATGATTTTTTTCCTTATGTAACAGAAATATAGATTTACATTCAAATTAATTTCTTTCCATCATCAGTAAAAATACACGATAACACAGCATTAAGAATTATCATGTATCCAATATTTCAGCAGTTATGTTGTGCAAAAAATTATATAAACATAGATGAGATCTAGATCAATCACAACTGTTGAATGTGCTGGAATTTCAAGCCACGATCCATCATGTTTGCTTAATACCAGTAATGAAATTAAAAATGTCATAAAAAAATGTAACATTCACAAGAAATAACAAAGTTTGAATGTATTCAATGGTTTAAAGCCATCTGAAAATAACAGCATTTTAGACTGTTGAAAATGAAAACTTACCAACACCAAACACATTAACATCATCTAGATGAACTGGAGTGGGCTGTGCTACTACCACACCACCTGGGCTAGGCCGGAAATATGATCCAAAGTTGCCCATGCTCTTAGTTGGTGTAGTGTAGGCTCCGTAAAGGACTTGATTGTTGGAGTTCACTTCATTAGGAAGCTGTGCTAAGCTATTCAGAGATGGGGAGCGAACCAGTATGGGTTGTCGGCCAAGGGGAGAGTTGGCTGGGGAGATTTTTCTCCTAGAAAAAAAAATAATAAGATAAACCAAATGTTAAATTAATTGCAGATACAGTTTATATACATACATGTGAAATTAATTAAATAATTAGCTTTTATAAAGCTTCTCTCATTTTATACCTAAATTCAACTTAATTGAATAAATCCAATTAGACAAGATATTTTAAAACTGGGTAAGACTTAATATGTTCTAATGATTATGAAAGTGGTCTAAGTCATGTATTTTTTATTTCAAGATAATTAAAGTTTTGAGTTTTGAACATGAACTGAATTCTGTTGAATGACCCAACAATCATCTCAATCTAACAGTTCAATTTTTACAATTTTGCAAAGATTGATTCAGATTATGGTAATGTAAAAGATTTCAATGCGAAATAACTGATAAACACTCCTTTTTTTTTAGATTCTTGACTTAAGCCACTTTCACAATCACTGGCACATAATGATGAATTTTTTCATTTATACTTTTTGAATAATACTACCTGCAAATAAGTCTTTTAGTGATTTATTTTTGCTAATTTTTTCAAAATTATTTCTATTAATTTCAATCTGTCTTTTTTTAGGTTTCATTTAAATTTTTTTCCATTTTTATTGCATAACTGTTTTTGTCATTTTCTCTTTATGTCTTGTTAGTAATGTTTAATACCAGCTCTTTGTGACTAATCTTTTTGCAGATGGAACATTTTTGTAGACTAATCTTTTTGCAATAGAACATCAATGTCTTCTCATTGTGATAATTTCTATATCTCAATTCCTCGTGTTCATGCTAATCACTTCTCCTGGAATTTTGCAGTGTCTCCCCAAATGCAGAGATCTAACCTCTGAGACACTACCTATGAAGGTTCTTTTCGTTTATTTTACTGTAGATTTTATAAACTTTCATCCAATTGGGTATAAATGGAAGAATCCAAGCATATTAAAAATAAAACAAATTTAAGATCTTTAGATTTTTGAATGATTTAATATTATTATACAACACCAATTACTGCAATTTCGCCCTGCTATCCGAAGTCATAAATTCCGCTGAGGGGGAAAAAATATATATAATAATAATTCTCCTAATCAGCAGCGGCATATAATACGCAGAGAATTGAGTCCCCATTTACCTGCTTTCTTTCAACACATCCCATACTACCATAGGAGTAGCATGCTTCTAACTTTTGAGGGGGCACGAATCGAATTCAGTTAAGGCCCTCCTCAGCACATTGACTACCGGACGATCTTATGAATATTATGATTTTTTGAAATTGAATAACAATAGAATTAATGTTTGAATAGTATTCAAAAGTTATACAATGAGAAAAACAAAAATATAATATAAATAAAATGAGAAAAAAATATAGCATCGAATTTTTAATATGGATCATATAATTGTTAAAAACTATGTTAAGGCTAAAGACATAATCGGAATGTTCAGTTTCACAGTTTGAAAAGGCGGAAAAAACCCAACTTTCTTAAAAGTTTTCTACAATTTTCTGATTTTAACTGAACTTATATTAACATTTTAATTTATTTCAAGTTAAGTTAGGGGGAATGTGTCCCCCCCTCCCCTCCGACGCTATGCATATGCATACTACAGAGTTAAAGCACAACTTGGCGTTTAACTTTCATTTAGAAAACGCATATAACTAGATATTAAACATAATCATGCACAATTTTAGAATTTTCAGTAGTAAAATTTTGAGTAACGACCTGGGTATACTCGTATTATGTATTAACGATATATAGTATGATATAATGGTATATTATATGATATTCTTGTATTAATATACAATTCCTCTACTACAAAAAAAAAAACCAGTAAATTACATTAAAAAATTAAAATGCAATCCTGTAGTTTTAAAATAACAAATACTGTTTAAGCAATAAAACCAGTTATGTAATAAAGTTTATAAGAAAACAATTATTTTTACAACGAATCCCTGATTTTGGAGTTCTTTTTATTCCGGCTAGTTATAAAAGCACAATAATTTGTAAATGCCATAAGTTTAAGGGCAAAAAACTTTTTGAAGCTACTGAACTACATTACTTCAGCGAATTGAGCATAAGTTTTCTTCTCCCCAGCTGCTTTAGTTTCTTTATCGATAGCTTTTAAGGATGCCTTTCACGCTTTTATACTCTCCCATTGTTAACAATAAGCCAGAGGGGAAAATATAGATTTATTTACTTTTTTTTTGAGTTGGATGTCAATATATATCACGTTTCCGGGTATTTTAACAAACGAGACTTTTTCCGGGCTGGATTTCCCACCGTTAATACATTTGTCTGTTTACATATCACATTAGTTGTGCTGTATATAGAACTAAAGTTTCAGAAACAATTGTTGCTTCCGTTTTTTAAAAAAGTTCTCAAACTGAAGCGTCTTTCGTAACATCCACGAAAAATTGTTATACAACTAAAATCATTATTATTCGAAGTAAAACTTCGCAGCCCGAATTCATGAAATTCGACGCCTTCCCACTATAAAGTGATCCAAAACAAAATCCGACCTAACCGGAGGCATGCGGTGTAATGGCTGAAATCGCAGATCGTTGCGTCGTAACCTGTAGGGTACGGCCCGCTTTCGGAAAATACTTTAGGGCTAATATGACCTATTAGTACATACTCAATGAAAAATATGACTAGGGCAAAGACCCATTCCTATTATAGAGTAAGTCCCAATAAAGTCAGCGGAGATAAGAATCAATCTATTAAACCGAATATAATAGATTGATTCTTATCTTGGCTGACGCTATATATCTGTGGCTTGGTACAAAAAGTGCCTAGGTCAGTTTTCTCCAAGATGACTTTGTTTGCTTATGTCTCTTTAAAAATAATATTATTTTCAATGTATGAAGTACCCAAGTCTGTACAATGGTTTAGAAAACACTTTTAAAGCATCGGACAGACTTGGGTACTTTTTACATTATATATATATATATATATATATATATATATATATATATATATATATATATACAGTCGAACCGCGTTATAGCGAACCTGGTATATAACGAACTCCCGGTTATAACGAACGAAAATTTTGGTCCCTCCGTTTTCCTATTGTATTTAATGCTAATTTACCCTTTTATAGCGAACCTCCGAAATCTTAAGAATCAGCTATAACGAACATTTTTTTCAGTCGACAACTGAATTTTTAAAAATTTTTAAACTTTTTAAGAATGCTGAAGATACAACGAATGTTGAAGAAGCAAAAAATGAGGAATGAAGAAGACGATGATGAAGATTTACCTATCGCAATGTGGATAGAAAAGCACAAAATTTCATCATTATCAGATTGTGGCGTGCAATTGTTCAAAACATGTGATGATGAAATCATTACATGTGAAAATCCGACTGATGAAGATATTGTTGAAGAAATTACAATGAATCATTCTGAAATCGAAGATTCTGCTTCTGATGCTGATGAAGAGGAGCACATAAATGACGAAATCCCCACCATCTCAGATGCTACAGCAGCGATGCGTGTAATTAATAAGTTTTTGTCAACACAAGCAGTGGATGAAAGAGTGTGGGGTCATTTGATGTATTTGACAAAGAAATTCATAAAATGTTTTTGAAATCGGCATCACGTCGGCAGAAGATTACCTATTATTTCTGTATCAAAACAGTGAGCAACTATTAAAGATAAAATCAATTTATTTCCAATTGTCTTCATTTTTAGTTAATGTAATTAGTATTGTGTCAGTTAAATGTAATCGATTTTAGTTAATTTAATTCATTAATGATAATTTTTAATAGATTTTTTCATTCTTTCATTACATCATTATTGAATATACATAGCAACTAATGAGTTATACATTTTATGAACTCTAACAGTTTTCTTAATGGTTCGGATATAGCGAACCACCGGATATAGCGAACAAAACCTTTGGTCCCTTGAAGTTCGTTATAACGGGGTTCAACTGTATATATATATATATATATATATATATATATATATATATATATATATATATATATATATATATATATACATACATATATATATATATATATTGATTGATTGATTGATTGATTGAAGACTCGGAATTGAAACAAAACACACAAACAGAGATCAGACAGTTGCGTATTATCATGGGCAAAAAAATTCAGTCCAAAGGTATAGCGTGAGCCGCGTTACTTTCATATATACTCATCTATAAAACTGAAAAGATAACCAATTCTCAAGCTCATTCGAAACCAAAGTCTAGTGATTCCACTGGTTACAGACGATATAGAAGATTAGTTCGATGTAGAAGACGGGATTCCCATACATTTTAATGAGCTCCGTGACTTTGAATTTCTTAATCGTAAAATCAACTTAGTGCTTTATTAGCAGTTTATATCCGTGCATCGATAAAAATTTTGAATTCCGAAATGATTTACTACAAATTATTCCCTACCATAAAATTTATGGTAGCATTTTGAGCTTCAGTTAACTATTAACGCGAACAGCCCCCCCCCCCCCCCCCCACACACACACACACACACCCAACCACCAAACAAAAACAGTCGAATTGGTCATTTTGAAAAGGAGTCATCTCGACTTTTCAAAAACTCATCACTTTGCGCCAACTTCTCTGCCCCCCCCCCCCAAGTTAAAAAAAATATTAACAAATTTAATTTTTGCATCAAGATTGATGCCTTGTAAACATAATAACTACTAAATTTAGTCTAACTAATAATACATGAAGTTGAGTTATAGTGTTTTAACTCTCTTAAAAAATTTTAAGAAATGGAGATGACTCCTTTTCAAAATGACCGATTCAATTAAACCTATCGGTTTAATGGTACAGTGCCTCCTCGCTTAGGCTAGCAAATGATACAGAGATAAAAAAACGTAATCGGTAATGTTGGCTCGTTTACATACTACCATTTCAAAATTGGTACGGAAAGGAAGTTAAATCGCACTCATTGTACCTAATATGCATGTGCCAATACATATAACAATTAAAAATTGATTAGAAAGGGAAAAAAACACAAAGATAAGTGGTTCATCCTACAAAAATATTAGATAATATCAAACATAGATTAAACAGAAAAAAATATGAAATATTTACTTTATACAGAAGAATTCCGAAGAAGGATTATCTAAAGGTTCTGTACAGCACACAGGTTTAGCACAACAACACATTTTTATGACTCGGTATCATTTCCATGCTATCCCACAGCAGTACATTTTACAGAACAACGGCAAACGCTAGGATATGATTGCAGTAGAAATATTATTACATAAACAAAGTCCGGCACTTAACAAAAATCCTTTCTGAGAAGTCAACTGATCGATGACACCATTGACAAAGAAACAAACGACACTTTTACCAGTCGCTTAACATGTTCTATAATTCTGATATAAGTATTACATCTATTAACTATACTCAAAGAAAAATCACTTAATGTTTTTCATGAATGGACTTACACAACGTATCTTACAATACGTCTTTTAGTGAAAATGCCTTGTGGTAAACAGCATTTGTTTGCTGGAAAGCTATGGAGACGCTAACGATTATTTTACCTTGGAAATAAATTACTTTTACTCTGTCTGTGGAGAGAATGGAAGTGGATAGAAGCATACAAGAACTATTATACGAGATTCAACAGGAAGATAATACACGTTTGAGAATTCGATAATAACGAATATAAATTTCTGAATAGAATTTTTTACCATGGACATTTAAGCCCTTAAATTGTGGCAAGTTTTTGTATTTTCTCGTAATTATGCGGATCGGTTAATGACTGGAGTGAACTTTGCAATTAGACAAAACGGAGAATAATTCTGTGACAGAAATTCTTGTGCTAGTCAGTATTGTTATACTGGAGAAGCCATGATGGCGAATCTCAGGTCACTGATTTCTGGTAAAAATGCTGGATATATATTTTATTTGTTAAATATTTCTTATTATTATACGACGCATGATTTAACATGACGACGTTGCACAAGTGCATTTTTCATCACCTCATAGGAGAGGATCTCCCAAGTTTTTCCGGATCCGATTTTCCGGAGTTTTTACTATCGGCTTTCTCATTTGACCAACTTACACAATTTCATTTGTACTCGACCTAGTAGCTATACTGGATGATTCCCTCAGCTAAATTTTAACCCATGGAGAAAAATTTTCCAATAATTGTAGACTTGGATTTTTTTTAAAATTGTGCTTTGTAATATAGAAAGAAATTTTTTACTCGGGTATCTCTTTCATTTCAAAGAAACTCAAATTTAATTTTTTTTTAAAATTTGAATTATTCGGCGAAAAAAATCGGGTATATTGCGTTTTAAACGCACATAATTTCCTTTGGTAGACGAAATTTCTAAAATGCATAAGATAGTAGAGTAAAAAACTTTACTCTATTACGGAGTACAATTAAAAGAAAATCTTTAAATCCAAGTCGACAACTATTGGAAAATTTTTCATAGTTTCCAAAGGTTAACATTGAGCTGAGCGATGAATCCAATATGACTACTACCCAGCCTTAAACGCAGGAGAGGCAGTTTTTAATTAAAGTTATGATATGATAAAAAGTTTACAAGCACTTTAATTTGCCAGTTCTCTGTCAGGCTATATTCAACAGAATGTAGGAGAAGCAAAAATTCTGTTTTTGTTTATTACCATTACTTTAATTAAAATTTTTTAATTCGAATTTTTTTATCGAAATTAAGAACTATGTTTTATTCTCTAAAAAATTAAACACCTTGCAAATAAACTGATTAAATGCTGATTCGTTAGCTAAGAGAGGAACTCTTGAACATCAAGACAACAAACCTGTTCCTCCAGAGTCACTTAAAAGATACGTTTGTGGGAAAATTATGGAAACGCTCAAATCTGATCAGGCAGCAAAGTCAAGAGGTAAAACAAAAAGGATGAACAGACTCCAAATAAAACCGCCATCTCTTATTCTGGTTAATATTTATTCATTATCCAATCGTCCATTAAACGAACGCCATGCTCGATGGTTCTAACAAAAATAATACTGAACAGCAATGTTGAAAATACATCAAAAACATGGATGATCCTCTACACATGAAAAACACAAATAATTTCCGTTACAAAGGGTAAATCCTGGGACGGTATCCAAGATTGTTGGAAAATTTTTTGCCACAGACCCCGTAAAGAGGCTGTGGCAAACTTTAGATTAAAGACTGGTCACGATTAAAGACTGGACCAGAATCTTTCCAGTCTTATCTTTTCCAGTCCAAATCTTTCCAGTCTCAGCATTATCAGAGCATTTGAACAGGATAGATATCTTTCCAACAAACGCGTGCCAGATCTGTAAAGCGGGCATCATGAATGTTGCACATCTCTTTGTGTACCAAGGACTCGATCAAGAGTCTTAAAGACGTGGCGACATTGGAAAACTGTACTGGGATGTCAGGACTTTTATGAATTCTATATGATCGAACTCTACTCCTCCTTGTTTTGTTCCTTTATTTTGCTTTGTTCCCGATGTGATGTATTGAGTTACCTGTTTTTATATGGATTCAATTCCAAAATAAAGTCATATGTAACAGCAAACTGATTGAATGACCACTTTAAATCTGCGGGTCCCAACATTTGCGCAAATTGAATCTTAGGATTCCTCCCGATCAGAGAAATAATCTTGGCATCAGCCCCTCGATGAAATGGATAAATTTTTGAATAATCAATAATTAATATACACATTATTCTAATGGTTTTAATAAAATGATTGTTAACAGGTACACCTGAAAGTACGAGAGTAAGGAAAAAAATACTACTAGAAAAATCATAGAAACTTTTATTGAACAAATAAATTTTTGCAACGCGGCAGGCACATTGTCTTATCAATATATATATATATATATATATATATATATATATATATATATATATATATATATATATATATATATATACATACAGAGGCTGTTCACACATTTTTTAGACGATGTATATTGCATTCACAAAAGTAAATTACATAAAATTCTTGTGTTTTAAATGTTCTATTTGACATCCCTTATTCTGAACTATCTTTCGACACCGCAATTTCCAGGATAATAATGCCTTTTGAAGTGTCAGAAGAGGTATTCTATCCCATTCCTCCTGAACAGATTTCCAGAGTCCTGTAAGGGTTTTGGGACGACGTTTGGATAATGCAGATTTTAAAAATCCGAAAGCACAAAAATCCATAGGTGATACATCGAGAGATTTAGTAGAGATATCAGTGAAGGGTATGGCCTTGATACCAGTTTTTTGTTCCAGTTCTTTTAGGAAATTTACAGTGGATTTTGATGTGTGACTGCTAGCTTTGTCCTGATGGAGTCTCACAGATTGATGGCACTGTGCGTAAAGCGATGGTATTTCATTCAGAAAAATTGGCGATAAAATATGTTCCTGATAGTATTTGGAGTTAATCTTGACATTTTTTTCCACCCTCTTTATTTTTAACTTGCCATTATAAGAAAAACTAGCAACAATCATGAATCCCTTAGAAAAACTTTCTTTCGATTCTTTGAACCATGTACTTAAATTTTTTTCTCCCCTTTTATGATAATAAATGGCTCTTTTTTTGTTGCAATTATTTAAATACACCCATGATTCATCTATTGTGACAATTGTTTTCCATTTTTCTTTGGATAAGTGTTTCTCATATAGAATTCTGCAGCGTGTCCAGCGTTCAGCGATATGATTTGGAAGAAGACGATGTACATTGCGTTTTATCGCTTTCTTAAGATTTAAATCAACGTTTATCATTTTGTTTACAGTGGACACCGAGCATTTTAATGATTTTGCAACTGTCCTTTGAATAGGGGGATTTTCTTTTAACATTAAACAACGTACCTTTGCAATAGTCGAAGATGTCCGTTTTTTCCTTGGATACTTGTTTGGAATTTTTGTCCCACTTGAGGCTCCAATTTGACGTTTTTTTCCTTTCTTGTTGACGATATTACCTATCGACGCTTTAGATATCAGAAAACCATGACTCTCACATCGTTTTTGGATAACGGAGTATGCATATTTCTCTTCGGAAAGAGCATAAATGTAGCCTTCGAACCACTGCTTTGTTAAAAACGCCATTTTGAATAAAAACAAAACTTTCAAGCCGCAGACGATAATTTTGACTTTTAAAGCATAGTACAATTGCAATTATTTCTTTTGCAGCAAACGATTTTTTATTACCGCTAACCAAAATCGTCAAAAAAAGGTGCGAACAGCCTCTGTGTGTGTGTGTATGTATATATATATATATATATATATATATATATGTGTGTGTGTGTGTGTGTGTGTGTGTGTAAGTAAGTGTAAGTAAGTAAGTAAGTAAGTGTATGTGTGTGTGAGAGAGGGGGGGGGGGAGATGCTATTGTTCCTTGAAACATTCTCCTTCGACAGATCTGTACACTTTTGGAGGTGTTTATATCTCTGCAACTATTCCTAGAAGTATTCAGAGCATTTGAACAGGATAGGTATCTTTCCAACAAACGCGTGCCAGATCTGTAAAGCGGGCATCATGAATGTTGCACATCTCTTTGTGTGCCAAGGACTCGATCAAGAGTCTTAAAGACGTGGCGACATTGGAAAACTGTACTGGATGTCAGGACTTTTATGAATTCTATATGATCGAACTCTACTCCTCCTTGTTTTGTTCCTTTATTTTGCTTTGTTCCCGATGTGAAGTATTGAGTTACCTGTTTTTATATGGACTCAATTCCAAAAGAAAGCCATATGTAACAGCAAACTGATTAAATGACCACTTTAAATCTGCGGGTCCCAACATTTGCGCAAATTGAATCTTAGGATTCCTCCCGATAAGAGAAATAATCTTGGCATTAGCCCCTCGATGAAATGGATAAACTTTTGAATAATCAATAATTAATATACACATCATTCTAATAGTTTTAATAAAATGATTGTTAACAGGTACACCTGAAAGTACGAGAGTAAGGAAAAAAATACTACTAGAAAAATCATAGAAACTTTTATCGAACAAATAAATTTTTCCAACGCGGCAGACACATTGTCTTATCAATATATATATATATATATATATATATATATATATATATATATATATATATATGTGTGTGTGTGTGTGTGTGTGTGTGTGTGTAAGTAAGTAAGTAAGTAAGTGTATGTGTGTGTGAGAGAGGGGGGAGGAGATGCTATTGTTCCTTGAAACATTCTCCTTCGACAGATCTGTACACTTTTGGAGGTGTTTATATCTCTGCAACTTTTCCTAGAAGTATTCAATTCCCTTGATATATACCAGTCAAACCTAATGCTTTAATGATTGTAAATTGAAGGCATTTTTGTGGAAATGAAATATTTCTTTTTTAAATGTTAAATGTCTTTTAAATGTTAATGCCTCAAACAAAACACTCATGATCAAGATAAAATTTGCTGAAAGCAAAAGAAAAAAAATCCAGAAGCAGCATGCTACAAAATCAAACTTTTACTCTGTATGTTCCGAAGTATCAGTTTAATATAGGGGTAGAATTGGAAGAAATATCTTCAACTTCTATGGATAAGCCTGTTCGTCGCAGAAAATCCTCCGCAAGAGGCTTGAAAAAATTATATTTGGCGATTTCAGCCTCAGAGATTAAAACGACTTCGCTTTTGGAGCTCAATGAAAACACGTTGAAGGGATTGTTGGATATGAATTTCAGATTATTAGAGAAAGAACTTGCCTAATCTACACGTATCAATTCATTTAACTGACCATCGTCCTCCCTTGAAATAGAATAAACGTGTCAGTCCAACCAGTGGGTTTCACAGTTTTCGTCCCAAAACCAGAGGCAAGATTATCGCAAGAAATCAGTATCCGCCTCTCAAAGCAAAGCCGTCAACTTAAGGAATCATTTTTGAATTGAACTGCGACAAGGGATGAAAAAAAATATAAACCTTTATACTAACGTTAAGCATAAAAGTAATTGGATTGAAGGTTGTACTGTGCTTGCACGAGAGGTGGTTTTCAACCACGGTAAGTAATATTGGATGTATGAGGAATTGAGGCCCAAGGTGTCCTAATGGTTAGCACGTCAGATTCCGGCAACGAATGTGCTTGGTTCGAATCCCAACAAGCGCCAATGAATGCCTTCGTGTCTATGTCGGGTATGACACGTTAAACCTGCAGATCAGGAAGTCCTACCGTGTGGTGGTAGAGATTTGGAGGAGGATACGAGCCCACCGGAAATCTACCCTGAGGGTGCTTGGTCTAAATTGGGGTAACAGCATATAAACCTGCAGGAATATTTCAGAGCAAGCCACTTCACGGAGGTTCTGCACGGTGGGCCACGACTAACGACGTTGATTAATTTGAAGTTGCGAGACACGGGCCCAGAGTTGCGGCTGTCGCCTCTCAAAATTGAGCAGATACCGGTTCAGGCTTGGGTGGTTCCTAGAAAGTCAGTTTGCAGGTTTTGCTACGCAGCTCTGGTCTTTAGATTCACATTGTCGTATGGACTAACCGTCCCGCCGACGTAATCTTGTTGAATTACAACGATACCCAAAATCTTCTTTGTACTGGTGTTTGCTTCTTCCGGCCTCGCGCTTTCCCGTAGGGATGCGACATCGATGTCGATGTTTTCAAAACATCGATGTTTTGATAAAAACATCGATTTATTGAAGCCGATGTTTTTTTAACATCGATGTTTTGTGCTCGATGTTTTACGTTGTCTCGATGTTTTTTTTTAATGAAAAAGTACCGTAATATAAAAAATTTACCACGTAGCATAATTTTCACACTCAGTAAATGTAAGTCTGAATCTGAAAAGGACGAATACAAAAGGGGGAATGATTCCTTGGCAAACAGACAAATGGCAATTAACAACCAATGAACCAATCAGAGCGCTTGGAATGTTCCTGACACTCCAGAACCTTCCATGGGGTTTTATTTTACAAATAGTATATACACGAGTGCATCTATTTAAGTCTTTGTTTTGTGATGGTTTTATATAAGTTGACGTTAATTTTATTAGTAAGATGCCTCCCAAAAGTACCGTTTGGAAATATTTTTGCAAAACCTCTGACAAATTGGCGAAATGCAATATTTGCCTTAAGTCCTTCAAAACTTCTGGCAATATACATGAATTTATCTGGACATTTGAAGGCAAAACATGGCGGTATTTACAACGAGAATTTTGAGTCATCAATGTAGCCCAAAGCAACCAAGTTTTTGTCATTTGTGCCTGCCCAATCAGAGAGTAAAATTAAATCACCCCCTCCCCCCACGACTAACGGAAGTAACATTAATGTTAGAGATTACTAAACCAGTTTTAAAAAATGGATGTTCTAAAACATCGATGTTTAAAAACATTGATGGTTTTTGGGCGATGTTTTATTAGCATCGATGTTTTAATATGGAATATCGATGTTTCAAAACATCGATGTTTTGTTATCGATGTCGCATCACTACTTTCCCGTCACCCATACTATTTGTGCGTCGCTGGGGTTTCTTTTCCTCTTGCCTCTGGAGCATCCATCTTTCGGCAACTTTATCTAAATTATCTTATTCAAAATTACTTCTCTCCACAGCCTAAATGGCTACTTCTCGCCTGCCGATATGTGCGGCTCACAGTTACCCCTGGGCCTGGGGAAGGGGCGCCCGTGCTCTAGGAAAGATTAATGCGGGGGGGGGGGGGTAGTCGCCTGCTGCGGTCTAATCCCATCGATAGAGGTTTTCATCCATGAGAGCCTTTAATGCTATGTCGGGCCCCATCCGTTGCAATGGTAAGCTGCGGGAATTCAACTAGGAAGGGTTTAGTTGCTACGTCGGTTACCGCGTACTTCTGGTTTAGTTCCGGCACTATTACAGAATCTTGCCTCTGGTGCGTGGATGCCCTGAGTGCTTGATTTCTGTATTGTTTTTGTCTACATTCTTCTTATAATTATCTAGCTCTGTTAAATTTAGTTATATTTGCCTTTTTCAATGTAAAGATATGCAGCAACTGCGCATTCTTTTGTTGAAAAGTTATTTATGTTTTCAATGTAGGGTAGGTTTTGAGTTAATTTGTTTGGCAGTCTATGCCCGCCTTTTTATTTTTTTATTTTATTTTATTCTTTAGCTTATGTTATTTTGTTTATATATATATATATATATATATATATATATATATATATACACACACACACATATATACAGTCGAACCCTGTTATAACGAACTTCAAGGGACCAAAGGTTTTGTTCGCTTTATCCGAACCGTTAAGAAACTTGCGAGAGTTCACAAAATGTATAACTCATTAGTTGCAATGGATATTCAATAATGATATATTAAAAAATGATAAAATCTATTAAAAACGATCATTAATGAATTAAAAAGACTAAAATCGGTTACATTAAACTGACACAATAATAATTAAATTACGTACAACAGGAAAACGCCGGGACCAAAATTTTCGTTCGTTATATCCGTGAGTTCGTTATATATCAGGTTCGCTATAACGGGGTTCGACTGTATATATATATATATAGCGTTTTAAAATCTACAATGAAAATTCATATTGGCAACACGTTTTGCGCTAATAATTAGAGCCCGCCATCAGGGCGGGGAGCGTTAGATTTGATTGCCTTTGGAGACATTAAAGAATTGTTCAGAGTTACAATCGTACCTAATGCTTCCCGACGTGAAGAATATTTTATAATTCACACTGACTAGTGATACACCAAAGAAAACATTTATATTAAAGATGCTAATTTCCACCCAAGGAAACCTGAAATGAATGAAATCTGAGGACAACAGAGAAAACTAACAGACCACGCGAAACAGAGAGATTTTAAAAGTGAAGTAATAAGACTCGAAAGATAATGAAAAATTCAACAGTGTGAGGTGAGAATACCACAACACGTAACCGAAGCACAATCTCGGTTAAACATTCCAACATCAACCCCCTTATTATTATTATTTTTTTTACCCACTCATTACCTAGACGACAAATCTGTTACCCCTTTCCAATCTATTTATCTTATGACTCTCTACTATTACGACAAAAATCGTGAATTCTCGCTGCCCACGGGAAAAGATTTGTTTTCCTAATAGATTTAGAATAAAAGCGTGCAGAGTACGAAATGAGCTGCACGTCATGTGGTCACGAGATTTCTTCGATAATTTTGACACAGCATTTGATCTTGGAGCTATGAAAGGGCAAGCCAACGGCTTTCGCCATTTATTTCCAGTTTTTTTTCTTTAACTGACTAGGTTAGAACGACGTATGAATATTCATTTTTCAATTTTAGGGCAGTTTTCCTGCAAGCAATGCAGACAAATTGATTGTCAGCAAAAAATTCAGAAAGAGGATTCGGCCATAAAAAATGGACTGTTGAAAAAGAAATGTCGCGATATTTTCTCTTCAACGTGACTGTAATATGGTATTCGTTCTAGGAAATTGTAATTTTCTCGTAGAAATTTATACCCAGTTCCAGAAGATTATATGTAACTGTTGATACTTTACTTTAAAGTTCCTTTTATCGAACAGTGAATTTTTTGCCTCGAGCACGTCCTTTATTTACAGATTTTAAACTCATAATATTGTTATATATACCATAATTTTTGAATTATAAGACGCCCCTAAAATTTACGGGAGGATTTTTAGAAAAAGAATATTTTGCATTTTGTTAGGTATATAAAGATTATTTTCAATTTCTTACTTGATAAAGAAAAAAATATCTAATAAGTAATATATATATATACATACACTGCTGTAACTAGGCAGGAGCAACAGGGGCACCCTACTTGGGCCCACTTGGAAGGGGGGGGGGGGCCGCCCCAAAATGCTGTTTTAATTATTTTCCTAAACCTAATTAATTAAGGGGCCCAAATGCAAACTTTTGCCCAGGGCACAGGAATGGCTAATTACGGCACTGTGTGTGTGTATGTATATATATATATATATATATATATATATATATATATATATATAATATTCCTTTTATTTTAACGTTACTTTCGGACCATAAGACGCACCCCAATTTTAAGTCATTTTTTTATGTAAAAAAGTCCGTCTTATGGTCCGAAAAATACGGTAATTAAAAAAAATTAAAATTTCCAATTCAACTAACATTAAGAGTTGTATTTAAATTATTTTAAGAAGTTAGAAGTTTTATTCCTCCTCTTTATTAAAAGATATTTCAAGTCAAATGAATAGTTATCCCAGAATTAACCTAGGATATAAGCATACGTTCGGTTTAAGACGGATGTGGATGATTCTATTCCAAAAACGGCAGACAACGCCAGGTCAAACATCATACGTATAGTACTATGAATATTGCCACAATTTTCTTGCCTATGAGTGGTTGCAAATTGCTTTTGGCAGAGGTCCAACCTGCTTTCCGCTGGGCGGTGAAACTAAATATACTCCATAGAAATTTTAATTATACTTCAAGTGAGGTTAATCATATGCAAAAGAACAATAATTCAGCCTATGCCCAAAATGTACCATGACTGGCCGCATAAAAGTGTGGGAAAATGTGAAAAATAACATGTGTATGTTAGATTGCAGGCCGTCATAGACCAATCAGCCAACAGTCAGAAACCGTTATCGACGAAATAAGGCCTTTACAGCTCCATAAATGCTGATAATCCAATAAAAATGGTACTTTCAGATAGCCTGAACTTTTCTGCCCCTTGCAACAGGAATCATTTTATAAATTTCCTCCACCAAAGGAATTGATGAGCGTTTAAAACACACTAGACCAGATTTTTCTCCCGAATAATTTAAATTTTAAAATATTACATGTAATTTTTTTTTTTTGAAAAGAAACATGCCCCAAGGTGTCAAATTTCTTTCTTTATTACAAACTAGCGGCCCGTCCCGACTTTGTCCGGGTTGAACAAAAAATTATACCAATAAATTGTAAATCTTTTTTTTACCTTAATAATAACCTAAATAATACATTAAATTAATTTTATGTTAGTTAATAATTAAAATAATTTTTTTTAAAGTAAAAGGCGTGCCGGAGAACGGCTAGGTTCGAACCGCTAGCGTCAGAACAGAAGCCCACCGCGATAGCACCACGATAAGGATCGTTGAAATCTTCGGAACAAAAAGCGGTAGAAGACAGTAGCGGAAACAATGGAGATTGTTAGGATTATGCCCCTAACTTTATTTCTACTGATTAGATATACATAATATATAGCCTATATCCATCTGGAATAATGTACCTTTCAAACAGTGAAAGAATTTTTCAAATAGGTACAGTGGTTCTGAATATTACCCTCCACGTACAAAATCCCCTCTCTCTTTATATATTAGTATAGATTACGTTTTAGAAAAAGAAAAAACTATTTCAATCCAAGTCGGCAATCCTTGGACACATTTTCTCCATAGGTTAACATTAAGGCATTTTTTAATTTCTTCTATATAATTAAACAACAACAACAACAAAAAAGGCAAATAATATTTTCAAATTAAAATTTTTCGGTGAAAAAAAATCTGATATAGTGTATTTTAAACGCTCAAAAATTCCTTTGGTGAACTAAATTTATAAACTGAATCCTGTTGAAAGGTGCGGAAAAGTTCAGGCTATATGAAAATACCATTTTTTATTGGATTATCAGCATTTATGTATCTGTAAAAAGTAACACATTTTCTCCATAGGTTAACGTTGAGGTGAACGAATGCAATAGCGTTAGTACAAAGCTCCATTTGACTGGATGGTCACTCCCAAACTTAATTTCATTACATCCCCTTTCGTCCACAGAACAGGAGGCTACCTTACAGGTATTCAATACCATCATCAAGGTCGAGGACTATCTTCACTCGTCTCCAACTTCAGGATTTATACCGACATAAACACAAAATGGCGAACAGCAATCGCCTTGCGTTTAGAGGTTTATGTTTATTAAAGAAAGGCAGAAGTCACCGAGAAAATAATACGACATTTAGGAGGGGGGGGGGGATCTCCACTTCCCTAATTGCCACGTGAAGAGAACAAAGTGTTGGCAGGAGAGAAAACTCCGTGATTTCCAGTGACTCGAATATTAACTCTCAAACGACTCACGGAAATTTCAGATAAATCACTCAACATAAGTGGACCAATATAAGATTGTAAATAAGAGTGAAAAGTAAATCTCATATTTATTTACTAAAGACTAATTGTCGTATCAAGAGCACAAGTATTGACTGCTGAGAAATCTCGGCGATGCCCAATGATTTGGTTATTGACTTTGAAAATGGCACACGCAAATTTCAGATAGATCACTCAATAAGTATGGCACAATCATCAGGAAAATATTGCAAATAATTACTCAGAAAGGAAAAACTCCGGAACGAAACACTTCATAGATCCTTGAATTAAGACCCAAAACTTCGTTACTTGGAATGATTTTCTTTTATAATAAATTTTCCTGCTTATTTTTAAAGATATTTTAAAAGGCTTTCTTAAAGAAGTTTATACACTATGAAAAAGTTAACAATTATAACACTGTTTTAAAAATCTCATTTAATAAAAAGTTATAATTCTATAAAAAATATACGGCTTTCTATCAATAAACATGCTTTCATATAATTCCATATTTTAAAAATTATTCATTATTTTCTAAAATGTGATGATGACTCAAATTGTGTTTTTTCACCAAGAAACGGTAATGTTCTGTTATTCGCAATACAATATTATCATTTGGCTTTCTTTTTTTTTTTTTTTTTTTTGAATGGAGGGGGGCGATAATTGTGGCGGCACTTTTTCTGAGATATTCAGTTTGCAAGTTACCACTATGGAATTTGTAAATAAAATAATAAGGAAATAAGAAACGATAACATACTGATATAAAACCTGTTTACAAACGATTTTTTTTTTCAAACTCAAAATTTGAATACGAAAACATTTGATTTAAAAATATGTTCATATTAAATTGATATTTAACGAATTTCCCCTCCCCTTAGAATTGACTTAATATGTGAAACACGAACTATGGGATAGGTGATAGAGAACGTTATTAAGTTAAAGGCGGAAACTTCCGCAACTAAAACTAAAATCTTCAGCAATATAAACTATGACTTCAGTTTAAGTAGACAAACCCTGAATTTCGTGCATCATCAAGATTGGAGCCTCCATCGTGAGAGCAGGGCCCGATTTAAAAAATTCTTGACTATAGGCACGACTCGGGATGGGGCCCCCTAACACTGATGTGGATGTAAAATTTCCAAAATTGGCACACACAAAAAATAATCATGAATCATTGAGGAAGTACCATTTTACCAAGAATTGACTATTTGAAGCGTAGAAGCCTAGAACATTATCAAATAACAAAAGGCAATACAACATATTAACTTCATCATTAAAACACCAATACAATGCAACCAGAAAAACTTATTAATCCCTTATATACACTATAACATACATATGGTGACATATACATATAACTATGCATATGATAAACCAATCAATAAAATTTGAAAGCATATATAAAAAAATGCCATTAAAAAAGGTAAAATAAAAAAAAAATTGAATTAGGAATTTTTTCTTTTTTTCTTTTAAAATAAAAATTTTGGGGGGCCCCCTAGGCTTGGGCCTATTGGGCCTAATGGAAAATCAGGGCCTGCGTGAGAGTGCTATAAAGAGATTTAACGAGTATTTAGGTGTTTAGTGCGAGGTCTCTTGAATAATTTTATTATTTTATGGGTGCTATATGAACAACAATTCAAATACAGATCTCATAAAATGGGCAGTAATAGGCCAATAAACCTATAGTATATCTAAGCACGCAAGTATATCTAAGCGATATACTTGCGTGCTCCAAAAGAATTCTTCCATCCACTTTCATAAAAATCTCTCCGATCGATCACAAGTTTATATTTGCTCCGTAACAAACTATATCTAACGACGTAACCAACATACTTGGAATTAGCTATTTAGACTGACGTGCGTAGTAGTACTCAATTCCACATTAACAATGTTCAGCTGCTCGACAGTAAGCAAAATAAATTCTAAAAATATTTAAACAACACGAAAAATTCTGGAGAATATATTTTTAGACTTCGTGTAGAATTTAGTGGTAAAAAATCCTTATGTGAATATATAACGAATTAAAGCATTACCTGTAAACAATTAAAGTTTACCTGTAATTTTTTATTAAAGTTGTTCACTCAAATAGTTTGAAAATGAAATCTATTTTTACCTTAAAAGGATTGGTTGAGATATGGTCCGCGAAGAATTAAAAAAAAAAAAAAAAAAAGTGGTTACTAATCAACAAAAGGTTGAGAACCACTGCATTAGAACATATCAATTATACTGTCAACAAAGCTATTGTGATCTGACGATACAGAACATCAAAAATTAAACTAACGTGGATCCAACTGTACAATTTACCGGTAAAGTAAAATATGACATATAGCGGTAACAAGCATTGGCGTAGCGCCCGGGGGGGGGGAAGCACGTGCCCCCCAACTTAAATTGAAATAAATTAAAACGTTAATAGAAGTTGGGTTAAAGTCGGAAAACTGTAGAAAACTTTTAAGAAAGTTGGTTTTTTCCCGCTTTTTCAAACTGTGAAACTGAAGATTCCGAATATGTCTTTAGCCTAAACATAGTTTTTAACAACGATATGACCCATAACAAAAGTTCAATGCTATATTTTTTTTCTCATTTTATTTATAGTATATTTATTTTTCTCATTGTATGACTTTTGAATATTATTCAAAAATCAATTCTATTGTTACTCAATTTAAAAAAAATCATAATATTTCATATTTTAAGGTCCGTCCGGCAGTCAATGCGGTGAGGAGGGCCCTAACTGAATTCAATTCATGTCCCCCCCCCCCAAAAAAAAAAAAAAAAAAATTAAATTCAGGTAGTCTGTTCTAACGAAACTACCGCGGGTTATAACGTAGGATTACTTATCATTGCTTACCCCCCTCTCTCTCTCTCTCTTAAAAAACCGCATTTTGGTACTTTTCTGTTTAACTGTTTATTGCTAATGGGTTTCGCGCGCTGCCAAAATTATAACTCGCTACGCAGGACAATTTTTTTTCTCCGAAGGACCGTTATTGAGGAACATAATCCTACGTTAAAAGTTAGAAGCACGCTACGACTATGGTGACAAGTGGATACAAGTACATCATAACTAAGTGAGTTGGCGAGGCAACTACCTTAGGCGCCGAATTGAAATAGGCGCCACGATGAGACAAACTAAAAATACGAAATTTTTAACGAATAACGAAAAAAATAAGTAGTGTAACACACGTTATAATACTTTCAAGCCTAAAATGTAGATGTCGCCACCATACGGATAGACTTTGCGTGCAACTTCCGTTGTACTGTTTTTCTTTTAGCCAGAGAAAGCCAGGATTCCGTAGCGTAAAGACCTGTCGGTTTGATGCCCAATTTTGAACTATGTTAAGTCAACTTACTGTTTTTCTCTGAATGTTTTTCAATTGTTTTGTAATGTGTAATGTAATCCGTCCCTTGTAACTGTGATTTCTAGAGTAATTAAATATGTTCTAAACCAGCGGTCGGCAACAGGCGGACCGCGGAAGGTCGAAACTTGAACCGCCAAATATTGTTAAATAACTTACCTACCTATTCAATTTAATTAATATTTTTATATAACTAGTTTTAGTAGGTAGATACATAGCTGTTGCTATGCTGTGCTGTGTAGCACAAGAGAGTGCGTTGGAGTGCGAAGGTGCTGGCGGGAGGGAGCGTGCTGGCCGGCATGTTTCGACACGTCGTCAGTTATTAGGTAGTTGCGTTGCGATCTTGTGAGGAGCATTCGTTCATTCGTGTTATAATTTGTCGTGTACTAAAACGTTTCGTACCTTCATCAATATGGATCCTAAAATGCGAAAAGTTGACAGTGAAAATAGGAAGTTTCTCATATGCAACAAAACAGCTATTGTTACAAGTACCAATTAAAGCGACACTACGAAACAACTCATCAGCAGGTTCACAAAATATTTCCTCTTGGAAGTGAAGCTCGTAAAGAAAAATTCCAAGCATATCTAACTTCTTACAAAAAAAGCACGGCCTTACTAGTTCGCTGCATGAGCGAAAAAAAAATCCGCAGAAGCAGCATTGTGTGTGTGCTGGACGCTTAATAAACACCAGAAGCCATTTTCAGACTCATTTTCAGAGAGATAGAAAAAGAATGCATGTTAGAAGTGACCACGGCACTTTTTGAAGAGAAAAGGGATATTGTCGCCGCAATTCCAAGGTATTCCATTGTCGGCAAGAAGTAATACAAGAAGAACCGAAATTTTAGTTGCTGACAACAAAAGTAGTTTGCTCGAACTTCTGCAGAAGGCACCTTGCTACGCCATAGCACTTGCTGAATCATGTGACATTGTTGATGATGAACAAATGTCTATTTTCGTGAGATCTTTTGACATTGAAAGTAAAGCGTTCAGAGAAGAATTGCTAGCAATATTGCCGTTTAAAGGTAAGACTAGCGGAGAAGATTTATTCAAGACTTTTGATGAATTCATAACAAAATCAAATATTAGTTATGATAAAATGGTGTCCCTTTCAAGTGACGGGGCCCCAGCGATGATTGGCAAAGAAAAAGGATTAGTAAAGAGAATCAGGGATAAGAATGCAGGCCTAATATCTTATCAGTACATAATTCACAGATAGTTCTTTGTGGAAAACTTAGTGCTACTCTGAAAGAAGTAATGGACAGCTTGGTCAAGTTGATCAATTTTATGAGGTCTCGTTCTGCTCTTCAGCACCGACAGTTCAAGGAGTTTCTTTCTGAATGTGATTCGTCGTATTCTGACTTACTGCAACTCTACAATGTTCGTTGGCTAAGTAAAGGTCAAGTTATTGAACGTTTCTGGCAAATAAAAGAACAAGTAACCTTCTTGACAAACTTGGATACGCAGGAAGCAAGGAATCACTTGGAGTTCATAACAAACGAGCGCAATATGCTAGCTGTGGCTTTCCTGAAAGACATTCTGAAATATTTAAATGTGCTCAACACCGAGTTACAAGGAAATGGAAAATTAATATGTGATCTGATACAAAGTGTGTCTGCTCTCCGTCGCAAGCTGGATATTTTTGAAAAAGATATTGCAAGTCAAAAATTTATTTATTTCCCAACAGTTCTTAAATATAAAAAGAAGAACTCTGAAGAAGACATTGCAGTATTTCTAAGGTTTATATCAGATCTTGGGAAGGAATTTACTGCAAGATTTCAAAATTTGTAGAGATAGGGAAACTGTCTCAATTCCTTAAATCGCCTTATGAAGTTGCTGCAGCGGCAGAATGGACTAACGTGGCTGCGAAATTGTTCAGTCTTTCAAAGCCTTTACTTCAAATGGAGATAATTGACTTTCAAGAAGATATTTACTTGCAAATGTATAAAACTGCATCCACTGAAGAATTTTAGGGTAAACATGTTTAAAAAAAGTATGAAAATTGCAAAAAAATAGCTATCAACCTGGTTACTATGTTTGGCTCCACATATGTATGTGAATCATTTTTTTCAAAAATGAATTTTTTGAAGAACAAATATCGTTCGAGATTAACGGACGCCCACCTTGAAGACACTCTTCGCATTAGCATTTCCCCGCGTGAACCAAAGTATAAAAAACTGGTTCAAGACCAAGTGTAATTTCTCGCATTAATTTTTAAGAATACGTACCTGTTGTGTTTTATATAATTACTTAAATGAGTCAAAATAAAAATTTAAAGCTAGTAAATATTATGAGTTTTTTTTTTCTAGACCTCGATAAAAATTTTCAATAGTATCCTGACCCCACTTAAAATTTCTTGCTGACCCCTGTTCTAAACTTTAATCCGAGATTTTCTTGATAACTTTTGGTTTAACACCAGTAATTACAGTTACAGTAGTTTAATCTAATAAATGAAGAAATTAATGAAGAAATAAATGATATAGCAATATATTCTACAGAAAAGATGGTATGAAAAACGACAAGTTGTAGAGATGCAATCAACAAGTCTCGAAGAATGATTTAGAGATTATTCTTATTACATAACAAATTATATTCAAATTTATTTTCTTTTCTACTTTTTAAAGATTTATCATTTAATTTTTTTAAAAAATTTCATTATTTATTTATTTCTACAATAAATACATATTTTTCCAAAAATGACCGTTATCTATATATAAAAAACAGTTCCGTAACTGACTGACTGACAGATAACGCACAGACCTAACCACTGGACCTAAAGGGCTGAAATTTTGCATGGCGATCCTTCTCATAGTGTAGGGGTGCAATAAAAAAGATTTTTGAAAAGTTCTTTGATTTTTTAAAAATTAAATTTTTATTCTGTTTTTGTAACATTCTTCAAAGTTTGCATTTAAAATAATAATTTGAGGGTTACAAAATTTATATCACGAGAAAGATCTTAAAAATTCCTTCAAAATGAAATCTTTTTCGAATCTTTACCTCCATTTTCTGATTTTTAGTGAATTTTTAAAGATTAATTTTTAGAATTTAATTTATTAAATGCTGATCACGTGATTTCTTTTCTTTTTGTGATACTTTAAATTAATTTTCCGCCACGTGCATAACAACGAAATAAATTGACAAAAAAAAAAAATTGTTTTTCTTTCTAATGCGGCAGACGATTGGACATTATCTCAAAAATATTAAAATACAGTAAAAGAAATGTTCCTCAAACTTTACTGTATTACTTAGTATGTTCTATTAGATTAAATTTCAATATTTTCTTCTACATTATTTTGTCTATAAAATATCCGTTATGATTTTTTTATAAATATATATATTTTTTGCCATTAATTGCATACATTGACTAATTAATTTGAATGTACTCCGTAGCGAAGCACAGGTATTCAGTTAGTTCTATTATAAGTAGACTATTTCTTAAAGAGATACATTCATTACATAAGAGTCTCTCCAAAAATTTGAAGAGGCGCCGTTCTATGAAACGTGTCTCAGGCGCCACAATGGATCGACCCGGCTCTGTAGCAAAGGAACGGGATAACTACGAGGAATAATAAAATGTAAGGCTAAACTCGTCAGACACACACGAGTCTTCATTACAGAATTGAAAAGCGACAAATAAAGAATATGCCTTCATAGACACCATGTCATAAAATCAATTATAAAAAAATTTACACAAATAATAAAAAAAAATAATGGGAAGTATAAACAACAAAAAAAAGTAGGAGAAAAATAAAAGACAGGACTGAGTTTCTACGGCAACATATCGGTATAAAGATGTACTCAAGAATAAAATATATTACAAAGCAAATATATGATTTCAGTTTTTCAGCTATAGTTATTATTAACGAAAGTGGATTTCTTAGAAAATAAAATTTATCAGTATGAATAAAACATCACAACCAACATTAACGACATTACGTGACGAACATAGCGAAAAATATTCACTTGGGCAGTTGTTTAAACTACATATAACTTTAATAAAAATATTTTAAAAAAATGGAGGATCCCAATTTTATATGTTAACACTATCGATTACCAGGTGGCATAATGAAATTTAAAAACTCAAAATCCCCTAGTTTTAAAATTTTTTTGTTTTTGTTTTGTTTGTTGCATTTTAAAAGTATATCTGCTATTAAAGCACACTAATTATAATTGAAATAGTTTGTATCTATTTTATTCCTTTTTCTAAAAACAAAACCGCAATAATTAGAAATCTGTATATATAAAACAGTTCAGTGATTGACTGACTGACATATAACGCACAGACCAAACCGCTGGACCTAAAGGGCTGAAATTTTGCATGGCGATTCTTCTTATAGTGTAGGGATGCACTAAGAAAGATTTTTTAAAAATTCTTCTTAGATTTTTAACAAAATTAAATTTTTAAGCTGTTTTTTTAACTTTTTTTATGTTTGCATTCAAAATCATAATCTGAGGGTTATAAAATTTACATCACAAGAAATATCATGAAAATCCCTTTAAAATGAAATCTTCGAATCTTTTCCTCCATTTTCTGATTTTTGATGAATTTTTAAAGAGTAATTTTTATAATTCAATTTATTAAATGCGGATCACGTGGTTTCTTTTCTTTTTGTGATACTTTAAATTGATTTTGAGTCACAAGCATAACAACGAAATAAATTGACAAAAAAAATATTGAAATACGGTAAAAGACAAAATTTAACCACTACACTAATTGAGATGGAAGTTCTTTAAGAATTTAATTCAAATTAGCATGTTTTATGGATATTAAACATACAAATTAATTGCATACATTGACCGTTCTATTTAATTTGAATATTTTCTTCTACATTATTTTGTCTATAAAAATATCCGTAATGACTTTTTTATAAATTTTTTTGGGCATTAATTGCATACATTGACCGTTGTATTTAATTGGAATGTATTCCGCAGCGAAGCACGGGTATTCAGCTAGTATTTACATAAAGTCTCAATAACATGTTTGTTAAAGCCATTTTTCTCCTATTTCATGAAGTTTTTCCAGCTTATAATGATAGATTTTACTACAGAGACTTTTAGTCTCTGTAGTTAAATTTTGTGATAGTATCGAACAAACTAAAATATTCGATGACGACTCGGGCGTTAAAATATAAATCAGTTATTTGAGGTTTTCCTTTAAATAACTTAAAACTTTCAGATATTTCTCCTGTTCCCATGTTTAATATATTTTGAAATTTGGATGTTGTCTAGTTTTCCATAGTACATAGCAATCTGGAAGAACTGAATATGGAGCAGGCAATTCTGACCATCACAAATTATTAAGACAGTGGTTCTCAACCCTTTTTGCTCCATTCCCCCCTATCACCATAGTTAAGAATATCATTCCTCCATTTCGAAAACTGCCCCACTCAAAAGGTGTATTCCAATTAATATGCATATCAGACTGAATTTTTTTTTAATAGTACGTATACATTTATTTGGATTATTTTTATCGTAGAATTTTACAAAATTTAAGGGGGTCCAGGACATAAAATTCTTCAAATTTTCGAAAACAGTTTTATTGCATTAAAAAATGTTGTGTTCCTTTCTGCTTAAAAGGATGTTTAAATCATGTTTATATCTTAATTAGAACAGGATATATTAATTTTTTGTTTTGCAACATTCTATTCGTAATAGCAGCCAATCTTTGTTTAAACCCGTAAATGCGTTTTCTGCATGATGTGTTTTTTCACCATTTCTCGTCTTTAAATTGTTATAAGTCAAGAACCGTTAAAGATAAATGGTTCAAACTTGGAACATGTCTTTTTCAATTATTTTACTTTAATTCTGATTCAGCAAATTTGAAAAAATATATACTTTTGAAAATATGATTTTTTAAAAATAAGTTACATCAATTTTTTTGAAATTTTTTCTCTAAATATTTTTAATTTTTTAAAAAATTAATATTTTATAAAACGTTGAATTAAAATTAAAACTTCTATTTTTCTGTTTAATGAAATGAAAAAATTTTGAAATTCGACAAATAACATTTAGAGTTATAACGATATTAAATTACCCCACTTAAAAAAATTTTAATTTTATTATTTTTAAAAAACTTTGAGAAGTTTTATGATGTGATTTTGTTTACAAATTATATGGTCAATCATCACGATAAAATTCAAAATTTTAGCTCAATAAATAAAAAAAAAAACATTTAAATGTGTCCCGGACCCCCTTAATAGCAATAGAAAATGTTGATAATTTTAAAAACTTGAATAAAATTAGTGGTTTTTTTTTAATATTCAGAACTAATCACTTAACAGACTAAAGTTACTGAAGCATATTTTAATAAACAAGTGACTTTATTTGCTTTCTTTGTATGTTGACCTTTCTGCATGATGGTGGTGTTTTCGACGAGAGAAAAATTTCCTAGATTATATCATAACAGAATTTTTTGGAGCACTTCCTGGTCTTTAAATTATAACTTAATTTCGGAAATGAAAATAATCTATATATATAAAACAGTTCCGTAACTGACTGACTGACAGATAACGCACAGACCAAACCGTTGGACCTAAAGGGCTGAAATTTTGCACGGCGATTCTTCTTATACTGTAGGGGTGCACTAAGAAAGATTTTGGAAAAAATTTACTTAGATTTTTAAAAAATTAAATTTTTAATCTGTTTTTATAACTTTTTGAAGTTTGCATTTAAAATAATAATCTGAGGGTTATAAAATTTATTTCACGAGAAGGATCATAAAAATTCCTTTAAAATGATATCTTTTTCGAATCTTTTCCTCCATTTTCTGATTTTTGGTGAATTTTTAAACATTAATTTTTAGAATTTAATTTATTAAATGCTGATCACGTGGTTTCTTTTCTTTTTGTGATACTTCTTTTTGTGTGCCTGAGATTCAGATCCCAACAATCAAGATCTATTTTCAGGCTTCAATACAAAAACCCACTTAATATTTTTACTTTTTCGCAAACAGATATATTTTTACTTGCTGCACTTTCTTTCATAAAACCACGTAAATCCAAACTTATTCCCTGTTGTTATGGTGATTCGAATTTCAGTCAATTCTAAGAATAATCCCATGAATTTTTTATCACAGTACCTCGTACTGTTTAAGATGCAGAAACAAAAACACGAAGAAATTTCGCCTGAAATTAAACTACGTGGCACGACGTTCTCGCAACAGACAAAAAACGACAGAGGAATATCAGAGTTACGAGAATCCAAAGTAATCAAGAAGGCAGCAAATACATATTGACTGGCATTTCATAATCCGAGCATGATGCTGAACGATGGTAATCCAATATGGACCAAATCTCGCTGAAAATATTTTAATTAATGAACAATGGATAGACACCGAAAATCAATAAAAGAAAGACATCACCCCGTTAATGGCGAAAAAAAAAGTCACCTAATATTGTCTGTTTTATGGTGAAGCATTGTTTTAAAACTTCATCTTTTAACATCAGCCAGTGATAATTCTAATGCTGTTCTATAGACATAAGGATAGTCTCTAACGCCGCCGTGCCTTCCGAATGAGAATATTTCTTTTACTGGAGTCTGTTCCTGCTTCACTGGATATTCTGCAACCCTTTCATGACTACGGGTACAATTGTTTGATCTATCATTTTTTCTACCCACCATAGAAAAAATAATGGTCACACAACATTCAGGTGCGTTCTCGTATCCTGGAGTATGCGAACCAAGGTTGTGAGATTGACTTCACAGCGTTTTTTAATCAGTTAAATCTGCATTATCATCTTCATTTTATGTACGAGATTCTACGTACTATTCTCGTAGTTTACGCGAATATTTCTCGGAACTGTAGGCTTACCCTCTAGGGTGGAGCGAAAAATTTTATTATTATTTTTCTTTCCTGTATCACCAATCATAGATCCATAGCCCAAGATGCAAAAGTGCAAAATTTCAACCTGCTTTGAAAATATCTTCAGGTGGCGCACTAGAATTGAAGTTTTGTAAAGTAGTATATATAAAGGCGACTTTTAAAAACGTGGTAATAAAATTCATTTAAACATTTTTATTTTTTTTATTTGTTACGCAAATTAGACATATTGTATTAAAAAGTATTTGAACAATAGACTTCTTCTTAATGTTTAAGTGTCATTTTCAGAAGTTTTTTGGACTCTGTTTTTCGTGAAAATATTGAGATTTTGTCTCAAAAAGTGGCAAGTCTTGCCTAGATTTTATCTTGGTTCTTATATAACCGTCTCTTGTCTCTGAACCACAAACAGATAATGCAGCCTCAGTTACTAGCTTTACACACCGTTCTACTGCCTTGGTGTAACAAGGGAACTTTTCTAAATACAGGAAATTGGCTCGTCAAGAAATCATAGTCTTTATTTCTGTATTTCATCGTCATTGGTGGTTTGGTAACATTTTCTTTCCACCAATTTATCAAATCGTAATAATGTGATCCTCCGATCTAAAGCTGAAACTAGCGTACTTTGGTCTGTTCTCTTGCTTTTAATATTCTTCGAAGAGCTAGTTCTCTTATATGTAACTCCTCGTCTTGTAACACAGCTAGCAATTTTGTGGGTGTAGAAAGAATGAATTTCGTTGAATAGTTTTTAATACAATGCTCTTCAGCTTGTCTTGCATATACGAAGATCTTCTAACCATATTAAAAACGTGGATAGGCCCATATTTACAAGAGGGTTTAGTCTTGATGTCAAACCAGGTTGGTGCGTACACTTTCATAATAAAATTGACAAGTTCTTTCAGACCGATGGTTTCGTTGTTCCTACATATAAACGAAGAATCCTGTTTGCACAAGTCAGTCATCAAGAATGTACTAGCTTTCCTGGATTTCTGTTAGCTAAGCTTGGCGTGATTGTGCCACAAAAAAATAGCTGAGCACACTTCATATAAATATCGGCTTAATAAAGATAGGCATTAACATCCGGCAATTCTGAACTTACAGCTTCAAAGATTACCACTTTATATTCTAGGCACTTTTCAAGCCTTTTTCCTATGTTTCATGAAAAACTATTTGGACTTATCGAGGTACCATTGAGGCTGGTGAAAAGATGACGGAGTGGTAATTCATTAATATGTAGTAGGCACACAAACCACTGTAACGGTCGATTAAGATATTTTTCCAATAATACAATGACGCCATTTTTCTGTCCTGTATTTACATCAGTACCGTCATCTCAAATTAAACCAACAATGTATGAAATTCGAAACTTTTTTCTAGAAATTTAAGTATACTTTTTTGAATCATAATTGCCTTACCCCAATCAGGTGAAAGATATCCTATGTACTTAGAATTTGGCTCATAAATCAAAGGAATTTGTTTTTCAGTGACAGTCTTTCGATGTGATCTATTTTTTGCCTTAGACAGGACTAAAGTTTTATCTTTAAGGCCATCAAAATAAAGCGAAGATATAGGTTGTTGGCCACTTAATCGTTGCAGGTTTAGGCGTACTTTTCGACGCTCGCGACGTAATTTATGTCGATTTATTACTTTTTATGAGTTGTCACTACTGATAATATTTACTGATATATAACAGCGCCACGTGGTGAGTTGATAGAACTAATATCTTCTCCGATGTGTGGTAAGATGGCGCCAGTCCAGTAGTGAAGCATCCGTCTAACACTAAATAAAACTGGCTTAAAGTGTAAAACTTAATGCAAGTAATATAGTCTGAACTGTTGGTAAATCATTATTAAAAATGCAGTATAGGACAGTACACAAACCTACAATAACAAATTTATGACAACATTTTTATAATATCACTCTCAATTGAGGGTAGAATGAAGTACTAAAAATGAGGGTTTTTTTTACCCTCTCATGTCGTGCGCCACCTGAAGATGAAGTCGTAGTCAACTGATATTTTGCATGGATGATGTTATATTATTGTATCAACAAATAATAATACAGGAATAAAGAAAAAGTTAAAAAATTAAAAATTCGCCTTTTTCGCTCCACCCTATTACCCACTATATGTCAGCTCCTTCGCCTATACGGGGCCGACAAGAGAAAACAGCACAGAGAACTTGATTTACGGGGTCATGGATCATAAAAATTTTTAAGGTATGTTAATTCACCGAAGATCCTGTGGCAGAAACAACATTTTCTTTCACAAGAGCAACCCCCCCCCCCCCCCCCCCCCCCCCGACCAGGGTTTCCCAAACTATGTTCTGCGGAAAGTTAATAGTTGTTCCGCGAAAATCTGGAATTGTTTTATATCCTGCAACGGCTACAAGAAATTCAAACATGTTTGACGGATTAATATTCTATAAAATGTCTAAAAAATTAAGTATTCATGCATAATTACTAAATACTAAATAAATAGTTGTTTTTTTCCTCATTTTTCAAAAATTTTATTGATTATGTGTTATTACATATCCTAAAATAAACAAGGTGTTACGTTGAAATTTCAAGATTTACGAAGAGTTTGGGAAACCCTGCCATAGACTATTCTAAAAACCGTATTCTATCTCGATAGTGGATCAAGCAAGCTTTACAAGTTTATTTGATTCAACAAATTCTCTAAGATTAAAATCAGATAAAATGTTTTTTAAATGGCAAAAAAGTGTTACATATGCTAAATTAATAGAAGAGTTTTCCGCTATGTAATGGTTTGAAAACCATAACATGATAAACAAGCAAACTGAAAATAACCCAAAGAATTCAATGTTAGAACTCTTTTGTACTCACTGAATGCATAACTTTGTACCTTGCAATTTGAGTCCCGAGTTGCTCTACGTTTTTAAGGTTTTTAAGTTTATTTTTTCATTTCTATTGCTTTTTGCAAATTTCCGGGCTTTAATTTCTATGTTGTGGGGGGTAGACGTCATTGGATATTCACGGTTTCGGCAACCTACACCCATTGTAGATAACACATTTAGTAAACTGAAGATGTAGCTCAAAACTTAATTTTTTTTTTTCTTTCAGTGCATCAATTGGCCACATAAATTAACAGTAACATCTCCAAAAACAGTTCGTTTTCTACTTCAAAAGAATCAATCCTTTAGATACCAAAATATAATTCTTATAAGAACACTAGCTGAAAACCCGTGCTTCGAACGGGGTACATTCAAGTTAAATACAACGGTCAATGTATGCAATTAATGTCTATATATCTATATATATATATATATATATATATATATAAATGCATGTATGTATGTAGGGGAACCCGGGGTAGAACGGGGTACGAAATTGAAAATGTGTTTTAAAAATACAAAAGGGTTAATTAAGAGAGCTGCAAATTTTTCTATGAATACATTATAATGTAATAATCACAAAAAATACAATAATATTGTAAGAAAATAAAAGAACAATATTTTTTTTTCAATTTCTGTAAATTATGTCATTTGCCCCGTTCTGCCCCGGGCACGGGGCAGAACGGGGTGGTAAGGACAATTAATTTTAAAAACATATAAGCTAGTGGAAATTCAGAAAAAATAAGTTTGCTCTATATTTATTTAGTTTTAAGTGATTATAAATGTTTAATTAACGTTACGGTTTTCATTGATTGTGTCCTTTTCTAAAGCCTATTCACAAAATTCACACACTAGGACAGCCTCATCATTTACGCTATCTATTGCCTCACAGGAATTGTGTGCTCATTTTTTGCACATGGAACAAGCGACACAGTCTTCAACTGACTGAGTAAAATTCACCGCAATATAAACACCCGCAGTCAGAACAATCCCCAGAATTCTTTTTTCTATTTATCTTCAGGCCGTTTCCCTTGTTTTTTCCATGCTTAATTTTATTCTCTTTCTTAAATATTTTTATCCTTGCTCTTTTGTCTTTAGCAAAGTTCTTTTCTTCTTTTCCCTTAATAGCGGCTTCTAACACTTTTTTGTATGGGGAATCTGTTAAGACAGCGGTCTTTCCCCTCTTCCAATTCGTCCTTTTCGCACTTTCTTTGACTTTTGGAATAGGCATTAGAATTTCAGCTGAAACATGCAATGAAGAGGCCCTGTTGTTAATTGTCATCCAAGAGCAGCCAGGAGTGGCGCAATTAGCGTCATCAAATTGGACCTTAACCGACATGTCATCATTAGAGTTGGCTGAAACCTTACCAGCTTTATCATCCAACCTGATATGCATGTGATTTTAACTGGTGTGCTAGGTGAAGGCAATTCCAATTGTTCAGCTCCGGATGTTATCACCTCCTCACTTGAAGGCCTACCAAGTCCGATGTAAGTTGTGTCTGCTGGGAGAAAATCTGCGTCGGTGAATATGGATGGGTCAGTTGGCCATATTCCTGTAGCTTGGAAACCATTAATAGCAGTTTTCATTGTTGCGCTTTGGATAAAAGATGATCCAAAAAGCGTTGGAATTTGAAAGAGAGTTACGACGTTCCCTGGGTTGCTTTGTGGTCATTTTCGAAGCTCATTGCTGTAATGAAGACTTAAAGGCTTCATAAAAGAAACATCATGTGGCTGAAGTCTGTGAGAGCAATGTGGTGGTAGACATAGCAACGAAACGCCACTCTTAAGGAATCCAGTGACCCAATCTTGGGATCCTGCGATTCCATTTTTAAATCTATAACCAATGCCATTTCTTACTGCCAACTGGCAAATATAGTAGCTCATCGTAGCTCAGCTACGCAAGTCCTTCATTGTTAGACCGAATAACCTAGCCTCCACAGTTTATAAGTAGTTAACGAGCACAAGTTCCTGCTCTTCTGCAAATACATTTTTAAATTTTCCAGCCGTTTTATCGATTTTGTAGTCAGGGCTTTCCTTTCTTTTTTTAACGTATCTTTCCAGAGTAGACTGGAGAACATCAAATTGGTTCGAAGCCTTCAAATACCCAGATTTTCCAGAAATAACCGCCTTGACCGCATTGTTCATTGCCCCAGTAGACCATGATTGCCTATTTGTTTTTTTCTTATAGTCTCGAACCATTTGAAATAGAAAGAAAAAAAAATTAGGGGCGTACAGAAAACGGTCTCTTAGTTAAAAACATTTCGGGGCAGAATGGGGTACTACCCCATTATGCCCCACCCGTTCTGCCCCAGAGAAACGATTTAGGTTAGGAACGTAAGGTCACCCGAGAAAGATACGTAAACAAATGTTTAACTACAGGAAACTAAAGACAATTAAACGTAATTCAAGATTGTACTAACAATAGTTGTGATGTAAACAAGTATGTATACCTTACCTTGGTTACAAAATCATCAAAAGTTACAATACAGGAGCAAAAAATCATTCAACGAAAATTGCACACACCAACGCTCGAGAAAAGTATACTATGGCTGTCGAAGTTGAGCAGCAATACGTTGGTCTAGTTCAGTGGTCGGCAAACCGCGGCTCGCGAGCCATATGTGGCTCTTTGGCCCATTGAGTGTGGCTCTTCCACAAAATACAACGTATAGTGCGATTGAAACTGGTGTTCTTATTTATATTTTTACATATTTAGTTGGTGTTTATGTATCTTTATATTTAGGCGAGTGTTCTTTAGCGACTTAATGAGAAAACATTTCCAGAAAGATAAAATGTCAACGCTTATCGTCAAGTCGTATCTTTGCATCGTGTTCTACAATGTATTACTTCCGAGCGCGTGTTCCCACAGGAAAGTCTAGACTAGTCAAAATTTCTTCGAATATAACCAACCAGCAAGTCGAAGATCTTAAGTTGGTTTCATCTTTATCAATAGTAGTTGACGAGTCTTGTGACATATATGATACAGCACAAGTTTCACTTTTTGTACGATTTAGTTCATCTACAGATCCTAAAGAAGAACATTTAGGATTACTGCCATTCAAAGGTCAAACACGTGTAGAGGATATAGAAAATGCTGTAATTCAGTGCATTGAAAAACATCATATTCAACTCTGTAAAATTGTCTCAATTTCAACAGATGGGGCGAAAAGTATGACAGGCGTAAGAAACGGGTTTGCTATTTTGAAAGGAAAAATTAATCACGAGATATTTACTTACCATTGCATTATTCCTCAATAAGTGCTTTGTGCGAAGACATTTCCAGAATAAATTTGCAAAGTTATGGAATTGGTGATTAAGATTATCAACTCCATTATAACTAATGCTCTTAATCACGGACAATTAAAAGAATATTTAGGTGAAATGGAGAGTGAGTACGCAGATCTTCTGCTGCATAGCAAGGTACGTTGGTAATCAGGAGGAAATTTTTTAAAACGTTTCGCTTACTTAAATACAGAAATTAAAGCATTTCTCCTTGAGAAGGGTGTTTCACTATCCAGAACTAACGAACGATCAGTGGATCCAAAAAATTAATTTCATGGTAGACGTTACTTCAAATCTACGTGTCGTATATTAGCTTAATTGTAAACTACAGGGGAAAGGAAACACACTTATTTTGATGTTAGAAGAAGTTATTTCATTCGAAAACAAATTATCTCTTTTTGCTCAAGATTTTGATAAATCAACTTTGATTCACTTTCCAAGCCAATTGAAACATTGCCAAGAAAATAATTCTGATATTGATATTTGCTATTTGAAAACAACGCTTTTAAATATGAGGGAAGCTTTTCTCAACAGGTTTCAGGAAGTCAGAAACAGCAAAGCGACGTTAGCATTTCTAAAAACCTTTTAATGCTACTGTAACGGAATTAAATTTTTCTCCCTTTAATATTGACATGCAATTGATTTGAAAAACAAAGAATTGTGGATCTCGAAATTTGAAAGTCTGTGCTGATATAGAAATATATCTATCTAGTATATATTATTTCTAAAAAGGTGTTTTTTTTTTGTTTTGTCCCTTTTACTCCCTTCATACTGAACCAAAATCGATAAATGAGGTACCATTTTAAAGATTAAGTTCTCCTTCTGTGATGAATTATTAATTCAGATTGACACATTGTATTGTTTGTTAAAAATCGAAGCGAAAAATTAACTTTTGACCCTAAAGTTCTTTCGCTGGATGCGTCGAAACGGCACGGTCAAATAGTGTGCACAAAGAGGTTTTGTAACGTAAATATCACATTTTCCACGAGTTTTGTCGTAATTGACTTTCAATATTGTCTACAAAGGTGATTTGACGTATACATATCTCATATTCCCCTGTTTTGTCTCATGCTTCATCTCCAATATTGTGGCCAAAAGTGTTTTGTAATTGGTTTTGTGTTATCCTTACGCACCACTGTTATTTGACAAATAAACAATTGCTACAAATGAACCGGCTCTTCTTTCATCCTACTACAAACCACCAACCCTGCTATAAAATGTATCGTAATTTAATCGCATGCGAAAGGGTCTCACGGGTCACCTAGCATTGAAGAAAAACAAATGTGAACTTAGTTCAAAGCACAAGTGGTCTGCTTTGAAAGACCTGGAGATATGTTGATTTTTAACACTTGGAATAGTATTCCTGACTCATACATATAATCAGATAACAAAAATAGCGTTTGCTGTTATTTTCTTATTTGGTTCGATAAATTCATACGAACAATCATTTTCAAGCATGAGTAAAAGTTTTCATCAAGAGTAAATTCAGATGTCTTATTGATGAGAACCTGGAATTGTGCCTAAAATTAAAAACAATATACAAACCCGACTTACCCAAACTTTCCAAGGAGATGCATGGCCATTGTTCCCATTAGTGTTTGTCTGTCATTGTCATGATTTAATTTTATGGATACCTTACAATTTAATTTTATCAATTAATAATATCGTTATTAAGTATGATATCAAGTTTTATTCAACGCACCTATAGTTTTACTATGGCTTAAAACTTTAAGTAAAGATTATGAAGTTAAATTTAGGAAGCGTTATGGAGTGAAAGAAGATCTAGTGTCGAGGATTGAGAAAGGTATGTTGAGAGGATTTGGACTTATAGAGAGGATGAACGAAAGGAAATAGACGAAATAAGTATACAAGACGAGTATGTGTGGGAGAGTTGGAAGGGGTCGACCTCAGCGAATGTACCTCAATCAGATTGGGGATGTTTTTAGCAAAAGAAAGCTTTGGAGAATCCTAATTAAGTTAATAACAATGTACCTACCTATATAGTTTAAGTTTAAAAAATTTGGCTCTAAAAAGATAATTCAATCGTTGTACTGTTGATATTTGGCTCTGTTGACTAACGAGTTTGCCGACCACTGGTCTAGTTGTACTTATTGCCGGTGCTTGGAAACACCTCCTTGACACCTAAAAACGCCAAACTTCATTCCGCCCCGAACCTCGTTCTACCCCGTGTTCCCCTATGTGTGTGTGTATGTATGTTCCAGCATCACTCTGGAACCCCTGGAGCAATTTCAACCACACTTGATACACATATCACTTAAAATCTGGAAAGAAACACTAGGGGGGTAAGACACCCCTAGCACCCATAGGGGGGGGGCAGGGGGGACACGTAAAAATAATTGAAAATGACTGATATTAGTGTCGAATCCATAATTTTCGGGGTTTCTGAGATTAATGGTGACATTCCCGATGCAGTCTATGTGCAAGTTCAGCCCTCCATAAGCATTGGGAGGGGGGGGGGGGAGAAGGAGTTAAAATAAAATGTCCAAAATACCGAGAGTAGTGACGAAACCATAGTTTTAAGGGTCGCTGAGACGAATAGTGACATTTCTGATGCCGTTTAAGTGCAAGTTCAGCCCCCTTAGCATTGGGGGGGGGGGAGAAGGGGTGAATATAAAATGTCCATAATACCGAGAGTAGTGTCAAAACCATAGTTTTCGTGGTCACTGAGACGAATAGTGACATTTCTGATACCGTTTAAGTGCATGTTCACCCCCCCCCCCATTAGCATAGGCGGAAGGGGGGGGGAGAGAAGAAGGGATGAATATAAAATGTCCTAAATGACCGAGAATATTGTCAAAATCATAGTTTTCGGGGTCGCTGAGACGAATAGTGACAATTCTGATGCCGCTTAAGTGCAAGTTCAGCCCCCCTTAGCATTGGGGGGGGGGGGAAGCGGGGAAGGGAAAAAGGGGTGAATATAAAATGTCCATAATACCGAGAGTAGTGTTAAAACCGTAGTTTTCGTGGTCGCTGAGACGAATAGTGACATTTCTGATGCCGTTTAATTGTAAGTTCAGCCCCCCCCCCATTAGCATTAGTGGAGGGGGGAGGGAAGGAGGGGTGAATATAAAATGTCCAAAATGACTGAGACTAGTGTTAAAACCATAGTTTTCGGGGGTCGCTAAGACGAATAGTGACATTTTTGATGCCGTTTAAGTGCAAGTTCAGCCCCCTATTAGCATTAGGGGAAGGGGGGGGGAGAGAAAAAGGGATGAATATAAAATGTCCTAAATGACCGAGAATATTGTCAAAATCATAGTTTTCGGGGTCGCTGAGACGAATAGTGACAATTCTGATGCCACTTAAGTACAAGTTTAGCCCCCCTTAACATTGGGGGGGGGGAGCGGGGGGAGAAGGGGTGAATATAAAATGTCCATAATACCGAGAGTAGTGTCAAAACCATAGTTTTCGGTGTCGCTGAGACGAATAGTGACATTTCTGATGCCGTTTAATTGTAAGTTCAGCCCCCCCCATTAGCATTAGTGGAGGGGGGAGGGAAGGAGGGGTGAATATAAAATGTCCAAAATGACTGAGACTAGTGTTAAAACCATAGTTTTCGGGGGTCGCTAAGACGAATAGTGACATTTTTGATGCCGTTTAAGTGCAAGTTCAGCCCCCCCCTCATTAGCAGAGGGAGGGGGGAGGAAAGAACAGGTGAATATAAAATGTCTATATTACCGAGAGTAGTGTCGAATCCATAATTTTCGATGTCGCTGAGATGAATAGGGACACTACCGATGCCATTTAAGTGAGAGTGCAGCCCCCCATCAGCATTGGATACATTAAATGCATGCATTAAATACAACGGTCAATGTATGCAATTAATGTCACACACACACACACACACACACACACACACACACACACACACATATATATATATATATATATACAGTGCTAGAATTCTAGAAATAGAGGTGCCGGAACGGTAACCTTCCAGGGTGTATGTGTGGGGGGGGGGGATTCCAAATTATTGGCCTGAAAAAAAGAAATCGTTGGTTATACAAAAACTTGAACATTTTATTTAATTCCAAATTTTATTTTGGAAGAAAAGTACAAAAAAAGTTGATGAATTTAAATACCTTGGCACTATAATTAATGATAAAAATAAAGTAAGAACAGAAATTGATAACAGAATCAAAATGGCTAATAAATGCTTCTTTGGGCTGAGAAGACAATTGAGATCTAATCTCACAAAACTAAATTAAGAATTTATAAGACACTAATACTACCTGTCTTACTTTACGCAAGTGAAACATGTACCTTGAGCATAGACACGTAGCGCTCACTGGACATGTTTGAGAAAAAAATGCTCAGGGCTATCTTTGGCCCAGTGCAGGAAGAAGGAAGTTGGAGAACCAGATATAATTTTGAACTGTATAAGCTTTATAAGCAATCACAAATAACATAAGTCTTCCGTAGTAATAGATTGAGTTGGCTTGGCCATGTTTGGAGAGGCTCGGAAGATAATCCCTCTAAGATCTTGACATTTAAAAAACCTGAGGGATCCCGAGTTAGAGGTAGACCACCGACTAGATGGTTAAATGACATTGAAAAAGACTTAAAAACTTTGAAAATTAAAAATTGGAGGTCGTCGCAGATAGAAGACGCTGGAAGGAGCGAGTGGTTGAGGCAGCCAGGGCCTGTAAGGGGCTGTTGTGCTTGTGCTTGTGAAGAAGAAGAAGAAGAAGACAAGTACAAAAATGTGTTGTAGAAAAGTAATAAAAGCAGTAAAAAAGCACAGTTTCATAAATGTTTAAGTTTTGTGCCCATCCTAAAAGATTGTCCAAAACTTCAACATGTTTTCATCATACTTCTTGTCTCTTGACCTCACCTTACTCTTGACGGGTAATGCTGAATGGTGTCCAGACACAAGCCAAGAGACAACATACTTAGTTGAGTTAAATAGCCGAAGAGGAGGTCCATTGAGTAAGGAAGAAGGGTATTGAGGAGGTCCATTGAGTGTAAAGGGTAAAAGGTCAGGCTCACTCACTAACAACAGAGTAATTTGTGATTAAATAAATGTTTTTAACTATCGTAATTTTTTTTCTTCCTAAAGGGAGGTACCGGAGCGCCGATCCGGCGCGTTCCGCCTCAAATCTAGCCCTATATATATATATATATATATATATATATATACACTCAAGAGCCAAAACATTATGACCACCCCTACATTTTGCAATGAATTCGCCTGGATGACGTGGAAGGCAAGTGATCAAGTGGAAGTGGTATTTAACTGCTGCTGGAGAGAGTGAAGAATCATTCTTTCACTTACTTCTGTGTGTGATGGGAAAGGCTGCGGATCTAAGCGACTTTGATAGAGGGCAGATTGTAATGGCTCGAAGGCTCGGAACAAGTATTTCCGAAACTGCACGACTCGTGGGTTGTTCGCGACCTACAGTTGTTAGTACTTATGCAAAGTGGATGAATGACGGTGAAACCAGCAGTAGACGACATGGTGTTGGACGTCCACACGCTATCAAAGAAAAAGGTCGCCGGAGACTGTCTCGCATAGTGAAGCAAAACCGGAGCCAGACAGTGGCTCAGCTGACAGCCCAATACAATGCAGGGCCAAGTAGAATAGTATCGCAGCACACTGTTCAGCGGACACTGTTGGATATGGGGCTACGCAGCAAACGTCCCACTCGTGTGCCTTTGCTGACCAAGCGTCATCGCCAACTGCGCCTGGCTGGGCCCGGGAACATCGCGACTGGTCCATGGATCAGTGGGAGAGAGTTGCCTGGTCAGATGAATCACGGTTTGTCATTCATCACGCCGATGGCCGTGTCAGGATACGCTGTCTTCCAGGCGAACTGTTGCTCCCTCAATGTACAGTAGGTCATACACAGGCCGGTGGTGGCGGTATTATGCTTTGGGGGACGTTCTCTTGAGCGTCTCTGGGACCCGTGGTTGTGGTAGAGCAGACCATGAATGCTACAGGGTATCTGAACATCATTGCGGACCAGTTGCACCCTTACATGGCCTCTGTTTTTCCAGCTGGAAATGGAATGTTCCAACAGGACAACGCCCCGTGTCACAAGGCTAAAATTGTGTTGGAGTGGTTCCAGGAACATGATGCTGAATTCCAGTTAATGTCCTGGCCGCCTAACTCACCAGATCTCAATCCGATATAACACATTTCGGATGTCATGGGACGGCAGCTCAGAGTTCAAAGACCACCAATTCGCAATATCTCAGATTTACGTGACCGTTGCTTAAACATCTGGTACAATCTGTCTCCGCCCATCTACCAAGGACTTGTGGCATCCATGCCAAGGCGGGTTGAAGCTGTGTTGCGCGCCAAAGGTGGGCCAACTCGTTATTGACAGGTGGTCATAATGTTTTGGCTCTTGAGTGTATATATATATACATATACATACACACACACACACACACACACACACACACACACACACACATATATATATATATATATATATATATATATATCGATCTATCGAGATTTCTCGATATATCTCGACATATCTGTCTATCAATATATCTCGATCTCTCGATATATCTATCTATCTATCTATCTATCTATATATATATATATAATATAAATACGACGATCAACGCCTACAATTGATGTAAAAAATATATATATATTTATAAAAAAATCGTAAGGGATATTTTTATAGACAAAATAATGTAGAAGAAAATATTCAAATTAAATCTTATAAGATTTACTAAAGAATATGGTACAGTTAATATAGTACAGTTTGAGGAACATTTCTTTTACTGTATTTTAATATTTTTTTGGATAATGTCCAATCGTCTGCCGCATTAGCAAGAAAAAAAATATTTTTTGTCTATTTAGTTATTATGCACGTGACGATAAATTGATTTAAAGAACCAGAAAAAGAAATCACGTGATCAGCAATTAATAAATTAAATTCTAAAAATTAATCTTTAAAAATTCCCCAAAAATCAGAAAATGGAGGTAAAGATTCGAAAAAGATTTCATTTTAATGGAATTTTTATGATCTTTCTCGTGATATAAATTTTATAACCCTCAAATTATTATTTTAAATGCAAACTTAAAAAAAGTTACTAAAACAGCTTAAAATTTAATTTAAAAAAATCTAAGAAGAATTTTTCAAAAATCTTTCTTAATGCACCCCTACACTATAAGAAGAATCGTCATTCAAAATTTCAGCGTGGTCCAGCGGTTTGGTCTGTGCGTTGTATGTCAGTCAGTGAGTCATTCAGTTACGGAACTGTTTTATACAGTTGGTCCCAAAAGTGTTCGTACACTTACGATTTTCATAATAAATAGAATATTACGGAGTAGGTAAGCAAAAGTTAATGCCAAACGATAGTTTAAATGCCCCCACAATTCAAAAATAAAAATAAAGCGCCAGTCGATAATTTTAATTATGAATTTATCCGAAAATATTTCAGTGTACGATAACTTTTGTGAGATAAAGTTTTTGTTACTTTTTGATTACTGGTTTCTTAAAAATAAAGTTTTACTATGTTTTCAAAATATTTCATGTAGTTTTGTTGAGAATAGATTATAGATCTTATTATTAAATACCCATTCTAAAATATTCATTTTAATTAATGGATAGACCCCTATTTCATTAAAAATCGTAAGTGTACGAACAGTTTTGGGAGTCACTGTATATATACGTAGATATATATGTTCTTAAAGAGAAATGTTAGTGACCACAGTTACTTGTAGATACAAATATGAGTATGCGAACGAATCTATTTAGAAGTTTATTCAAAACAACAGAAGAGAATGTTTAAAGAAAACAAACAAGTACACACACACACACATATATATACAGTGGAATCTCGATCGATCATTCTCCGAATCATCGTTTTCGCGTATGTGTCGTTTAATTCACCCAGTCCCGACGATCATATTGCTTTGTTATGTTGTCGCACCTATCGTTCAGTTCTGTTGGTCCCTTGAAAAACGATAGATCGAGTCTCATATATATATATATATATATATATATATAATTAGGATAAAACCATACATGCTGTTTCTGTAAGAAACCATTTATGGATACAAACTTCAACACTTTTTTAGCTCGTGCCTTTCATTTGACTGCTTTTGTGCTAAAAAAAGAGTAAAAGTTACTTTTGTCAGGCATAATTTGTATGCAACGCAGGAATTTAACTTTTTCCGTTTGGAAATAACAGTCTAACGGGGTCATTAGAGGAGTAACACAGATAAACTTTGCCCTTAAGCTTCTTGCCAAGACTTGAAATAATATAAAAAATATAGGCTTTTTTTTTCTAATATTACTTCTCCAAGAAGAGTATTCTGTTTCAACAAAAGGATGGTAAGAAATGAAGAAAATGATATTTTAATGGAGGAAAAGCATACAAATAGCAAGTTGAATTTAAGAAACATGCGGACTTGCAACTGATTACTCAAAGCGCAATTAATCAGAATTGTAAGTTTTGTTTGTACATGCAAGTTTTTGATCATAAGTATGTGCCCCAATTCTGACTGAAAATAACTAATTTTTTTAAAAGAACATTATTTTGAAAATAACTGTTTGAAAATAACTTTAAATTTTATCCTAATGTACAAACAGAAAAGATAAGTGGGTCATGCGTTGGAATAAATGGGTTATGGAACCCACTTAGCATGGTTATTGTTACAGGTGCGTTAAGGGGGCGCTGGACTGAGCCTCCGATGTTTCAAAGCCAATGTTAAGTCAATGGGGAAGTTCTTAACAAATTGCAAATTCGCATTTAAATATTTTGAGAAAATTTTTTCTGCATAAGATACCTGACGACTTAACAATTCGTGTTTGTTTATCAATTTTTGGTTTTCTCTTAAAATTTAATTTTAAATGACTCTCGAATTTCTGAACTGAAAAAATAAGAGGTACTTTTGCTTTAAACTCTTTATAAGTACTCGAGATCAAATAATAATACAATATGAAATAATACGCGGGATTCCTGAATCTTTTGACTTTTCAAAGATACTTTTTTCTTAATTTTACGCAAATTAGGGTAAGAGTAATTTGTCAGTAAAAATGGGGAAATTTTGTAAAAATCGGAACATTTCTCCAAAAACCACGCCTCCCGCCGGCAGTGAGGTTCAGGGAGGGGAAAGAATTCAGGGGGACCCCAGGCGGTAAAACACAAGGGTTGGGGGGACGGTGATTTATGGATAGTCGAGTTGCCAGGCGAAAAGAGCACAAACGTTTGCTATGTGCCTTTTCAGCTGACGGGTAAAGATTTTAGAACTAAGTAAAACTTGATTCCTAGCTGGTATATGTATATTGATCACTGGCTAAATTTTGGCTATCATTTTCATCATGTTTCGTATATATATATACATGTATATATATTTGAGTTAATTTTTGTCGTTATGTAAATAGTTTGCATAAATATCATTTTAGTATGTGTAAATATTTATAAAAGTAAATATGTATAAATGTAAATATTATGTATACATATGAAATGTATTATGGAATGTAAAATTATAAGAAATGTTAATAATTTTAATTGCCCTGACCAATTTATATATATATATATACAGGTAACCCTCCTATAACACGGTACATAGGTTCTTAGAAACTGCCGTGTTGTATGAAACCGTGTTATATGAGACCAAGATATAGTTCAAAAACGGGGGGGGGGGGGGGTTTAAGTTCTGAAAACTTATTAAAAAGAAACATTTATTTTAAAATTCCATATAAGCAACTTTAATTTTTATTAAAACTATAAATGTATGCATAACACAAAACGAAAAGAAGCAAGTAAATATTATTTTCATTTAATACGACCTTAATTAAATAAATTTCTTACTCATCACTGCTCAGTACAATCAAACGAGAACATTTTTTCGGTTGAACGATATCGCCTTCTCTTTCAGAACCTTTTTCTTCATTTAGATTTTTTGTACAATATATCCTCATTAAAAAATCTGTAGATAGATATAGATACATATATATAATCTTGCCTGCACCTCTATTCGACGGCCCCCTTTTTTTTTTAACCATGACTGGCCCGCCATAGAGAAGTTTCACTATATGTGTGTGTGTGTGTGTGAGTGTTCGTTCCAGTATCACTCTGGAACGCTTGGAGCAATTTCAACCAAACTTGGTACACATATCACTTACAATCTGGAAAGAAACACTTGGGGGGGGAGACACCCCTAGCATCCCCAGGGGGGCAGGGGGCACATGTAAAAATAATCGAAAACGGCTGATATTAGTGTCGAATCCATAGTTTTCGGGGACGCTGAGATTAATAGTGACACTCCCGATTCCGTCTAAGTGCAAGTTAAGCCCCCCATCAGCATTGGGGGGAAGGGGGGGAAAGAAGAGGTGAATATAAAATGTCCAAAATGACTGATATTAGTGTCGAATCCAAAGTTTTCGGGGTCGCTGAGATTAACAGTTATATATGTATGTATATATGTATATATATGAATGTATATATATATACTCCGCAACCCACTTCCGCGTTTGTGAAAGCTGTTGTAATTGATTAAAATATCGGTTGTTAAGACACTGAAAAAAACGAGTCATACTACGAGTCATACACGATGTGAGTATTCTTGTCCGTTGCTGAGTTGAAAAATCTACTTTAAGTATTAGAACACAAATGACACGTAACTTGAAAGGCTAAAAAGTAGTTTATTTGAAATTTAATACATAACTGTAAAAAATTAATTTACAGCAGAGCTGTAAGCAAAGAGGGGAAACCAGGAGGTAGCCCCCCTCCGAAATTCAGGTTTGTCATTTACTACCACAATTGTACTAACCATAAAGTTATCTATTATTCCTCTCTCTTCTATACATACACAAAGCTTTTTTTTCCGTATTTGTCACATTATAACTATATATAATCTCACATTAAAATTATGTTATATAATATGAAGCACTTTAGAAATCGTTCAGCAATTTAAATTTAGTACTTATCTGGATAACTAGAAGGTAACCCATCATTTTGACGTCATAATACTAATAATGACGTCATAATGGAAAAAGTATATGAAAGTTAAAAAATATCCCGAATTATCTAACAATATTGCATTTAATCCACACCTTGTAAAAGCAAACCCTTTCATTATTTTTTATTTATTTAGTTTTTCATGCGATTGGAGTAGTAGACTGCCATCCAGTTTTTTACAGCTCACTACGCGATATGAATACTTGAGCTACTTGATTCATTCACATTCAAGTTTGTTTACTTTCAGAATTTATCGAAAAAGTAAACAGATTTTTAAAAACTGTTAAATATACAGCTAAAAGCATCCAATTTTTTTTAGTTCTGAATGTTTTATAGAAAAATAGGCTGAACAAACGTGATTTGATGGAGAAGATATTAGTTTTTAGGTAAGAAAAAATTCGGATCCACATCTGAAATTGAAATTAAGCCTAACCGGCTGTTTGTTTACTGAGGGCTTCAATTGAAAGATGAGTACAGCCCGGAAGTGTTATACAGAGACAACGGCTATTATATATATATACTCAATTTTTAACCATTATAATAAAAATATTTGGTTACAGGTTTCAACTTGACTTGAGAAAGATTCTGAGCGAAGAAGCAGTTATCTATTATTCCCCTTGCTTCTACACATACATAAAGTTTTTTTCCGCATTTGTCACATTATAATTACATATTTCTCACATTAAAATTATGTTGCATAATATGAAGGACTTTCAAAATCGTTTAGCACTTTAAATTTAGTACTTAGCTGGATAATGCTAAATTTTTAACCATTATAATGAACATATTTGGTTACAGGTTTCAACTTGACCTGAGAAAGACTCTGATCTGACAAAGATCTAACAATTTTTTCCCCTTTAATAATAATAATAATAATAATAATAATATTAATATTAATTAAAAATAAATTAAAAAAAAAAATTTAAAAAAAATCCACTAGCAAACTGGATTGGTGTAAAGTTGGTGTAAAGAGAAGAAGCAATTACCATTTATTTTTAGAGGAGAATTTTCGAGACTCAAAAGCTAACATACTAAAGCATACCAAAACACACACAAACATAAACCCTAAATTAACATACATATATATGTATCGGTGATCATGAAAGTGGCCTAAGTCAAGAATCTTAAAATAAATAAATAAAATAATAATAATAATAATAATAATAAAAGAGTTTATCAGTTATTTCGCATTACACGCTTTTACATTACCATAATTTTAAGCAATCTTTGCAAAATTGTAAAAAAATAAACCATTAGATTCAGCTTGTTGTTGGGTCATTCAACAGAATTCAGTTCATGTTCAAACTCAAATCATTAATTATCGCGAAATGAAAAATATATGACTTATACCCCTTTCATAATCACCAGCATGTGTGTATATATATATATATATCAGATGGAAGTAAAGCTGCTATCGTAAGTATACAGAGGAAGAAATAATCTAAGTTAGAATGTAGATTCATGTGTCAGTGAGTGCTTATAGAGAATTGGACAGAGTCATTGAGTAGTGGAAAGAAACAGGAGACTCGAGTACAGGAAAGATAACTTCTAATCCCCGTTAACGTCTAATCATCGGCTGAATTATAGGCAGGTTAGTAATATTGACACCTTTTTTTCACAGCAAACAACTTGCTGCAAAAATTAGGCTGACTGATGTTTTCGCTTTTGTCAGCAATATTACCACCGACTTAAAAAACATATTCTGCTGATATAGTAATTCCAAGGAATTAAGTACTTAAACTGGTTATATATATATATATATATATATATATATATATATATATATATATATATATATATATATATATATATATATATATATATATATATATATATATATATATATATATATATGTATGTATGTGTATGTATATATATATATATATATATATATATATATATATATATATATATATATATATATATATATATATATATATATGGATTGTACGGTGTCTAAGTATGTTTCTTGTTTAGATCATACCTATCAGAAACAATCCATTGGTGTTTAGACAGTATCTGGACCGCTGATGACGAGATGCTGTCTAAAACATATTTAATACTTATCTTTTCATTTTTTTTGTTCCTGGCTGCAAGTAGCTTTAGAGCTCATATTGGTTTTTCACTTTCAACTTTATCTTATATATATATATATATATATATATATATATATATATATATATATATATATATATATATATTCGTACAGCATTCGCCGTACAAATCGTTTTTAGAGTTCTTCATTTGAATTTAAAAAAACTATTCACTGAAATGACAGAATTTAGTCCCCCCATAAAATAAATAGATCACTTTTAAACATATTTCTACGGGTATCATGCAGAAAATGGTACTTAGACGCTTTATAACAATCCACACAAAATTATTTGAATAATTAGACGCTTTATAACAATCCACACAAAATTATTTGAATAATTAGACGCTTTATAACAATCCACACAAAGTTATTTGAATAATTAGACGCTTTATAACGATCCACACAAAGTTATTTGAATAATTAGACATTTCCTATGCAGTTAATTCAAAACATGTAAAATTTTGAGCGTAACGATATTTGGGGAAAACCAAGAACACTCTCAAATATCTTAAAAGCTTTAAAAAATGTTTCACATTAAAAACAATTAATTTTAAATAACACTACAATAACCGCTTGAAAATACGATAGGTAGTTTTTGAAAGGACTCTGGAATCATTGCTAGAGTTCTTTACCTACGATAAGCTTTTTTATTCAAACTTTTAAATAAGATTTTAAAATTTTAATTCTATTGTTTTTTCAAACTGCAGACTCTTATAGATGAAAACAAAAGTAAATATATTTAAATTTTACTCCCCCTGTATACATATTTGACATTTTGATTAATATTCACCCGATTCATGAATTTTCCTGCATGTATAAAATATAATTAAAAATATTAACTATAAAATTAACCAAAATTGATTTTTTTAGCATTTCCTAACCTTTTTTTTTAATATGGAAAAATGAACAATAAAATTAAAAATTTTGACATATAAAAGGATTTTTTAAAATCTGATTCCAGTATATTATTTCCAGACATGAGTCAGATAACTAAAAATCATGCCTGATATAAGCCAGATAAAAAAAAAAAATTTAATAATACATTTAAAACAATGTTATCATAGCGTAAAATATTTAGATAAAAACAAAGATGAAAACGGATCTTCAACAATCGCTCCCTTTAAAAAAATACACACCAACACATAATATATATATATATATATATATATATATATATAAATATAATATATATTATATATATAATATATATATATATATATATATATATATATATATATATATATATATAAATATATATATAAATATAATATATATATATATATATATATATATATATATATATGAAAATTTTTGCAAGTATTTGTATTAAACATCAATTATTAATTATTTGTAACAGTTTAAATGATTATATTTTCTTTCCAATTTAATTATATAAGTATCATGTTATAATTATATAAGTATCATGTTTTCCACTTCACATAAGATATTCTTGCACTTTCTTCTCGTTTGAATATTTTCCATTTTCAATTATTACTACTTGCAAATCATTTGTTAAATATGCCATATATATATATATATATATAAATAAATATGTATATATATATACATACATATACACACACACACACATATATATATATATATATATATATATATATATATATATGACACTGAAATTTATTCTGCGAAAGCAGAGGTGGGGGAATTTTGCATTTTAAAATACCACTTACCCCAACAAGAAGCAGCACTTCATAGAACAGTCACCTCATGCCAGAGAAGAGAGCGGATCGACCTCGTGACTTCCGCTTTCGGCCGAAATCCCTCGGCGACTGACCACATTTTTGGATCATGCATACGTCACGCCGCTCTTTAATCTCTCCTGCTTGACAGGTGTGAGATAACTGGGCAGTCTCGGGGAGACGGGTGTATTTAGAGGATATTACAGAGGGATGGTAGAGTTTCCACGCAAAATATATATCAGTGCCGGCGGACGGTTGTTCTTCATTAACATAAATTTCACTAACAGCCGCAACGGTAGAAAATAACGTGTGTGAGCAGAATAGTGATACGTCACCGATTGCTGTTAAACTCCTGGTGGCAAAAAACCCTAGTATGAATCGGGGTAGCGAAAGATGAAATAAAAATGTCATTAAGCAGTAATCAAAAATGGATTAATTTAAGAGGGGCGCAAGTTTTTAGCAGAAGGAATCCTTTTTTTATCTGCGCGTGTAATTTATCTTCTAGCAGTTAATAAGAGATTTACTATTGACGAACCTTCATAGAAATCACCGAATGAAAAATAGACAACATAATTAAAAAAAAAGCAGCTTTTTTTTATAATCCAAGATATGCCAGTATTTGCAGATCTAATTTGATTTAAATTTTAACTGCACATATAATTATACATATAATTCCATAGGTTAATAATAATAATAATAATAATAATTAAAAAAACTGTTTGGGATCATAAAAATTTGCACGAATCACGACGAAAATGAAAATGGCAATCGAAAACAGGAACGAATCTTATGAGATTTTTCCATAAAACATATAATTAAAAAAAAATTCTACACCTATCTTCTAATAAAGTCTTTTACAGACAAAACAATTCTCATTATAAAATTTAGGAAGCTATCGCTGAAACAACAAGAATATTGAAATACTCAAATTATATTAATCAATTGTAATTACTTAGATAAAATAATAACTACAGTGTATGCATAAAATCCAAGTTAATAATCGAAATGTTCCATCTTAGAGGCGACCAGAAACTCGAGGCATTGCTACCAAGCAAATCATTCCACTAATTATGAAGTTTCAAGGATTGATTTCTGATTAAATATTATCATCAGTATAAAATAATCCGGAGTCTCTAACTCGAGGATGTTAAACCTTAACTGAAAGTAATACTGAAAATTCGAAAGTTGAAACAAAATTCTGTGAAAATGTGAATAAATATTTTCCAGTTGAGAACACGGAATTCCCGAAACACTTTACACTGGTTCCAGTTAAATGAACTTTTTGGGAAAATTCCTATTTAGAGCTTTAGATGCGAAATGATTTTTTCTGAAGTGACGAAAAAAATCCTATGACATTATAGTACAATCATTCAAAGACTGATTATCTAGTCTAAAAATTAATTCAAGAATATAAAACTTCAAGAATCGTATGAGGAAATTAACATTAAAATTTTATTGCAGCCTTATGCTACTAATAGATTCACTACTATTAAATTTAAGCGTAGAAGAATTCCTTTCATTTAAAATAATAGTTAAGAGAAAATTAATGGATAATTAATGATTAGTTCTTAAAGCACTGGCCACCGGTCTTCTGTTGGCAACACTTTCCCAGCCGTCACCAACAATACGCTATCCACACAATAAAAGTAAAGAAGCAGCTAAATTACATCGAACCCAAAACCTTTTGACGGGTTCAAATTAGCTACCCCCGATTGCCTAGAATCAAGGTATATATCTAATGAATCACTCGCATCAAGACTTGGCTTCCAATAAAGTTTTGACGTTATTTATAAAGACTTTCCTTTCATTAATCTAAACTTCCTCTTGGTTACAGTCAGTCAGAATAAAAAAAACCCATCAGAATTTTCGCAAATTACGAAACGTGGAAAATTTTAGATTGCAATGCAAGATAAATGCCTTTGAAAAAAGTAGGTTCATAGTAGGCGGCAGACATTAAACAAAGCTATACCCGCAATCGTTCTAAATTGCCAAACGCAAATTGCCTCGTTAAAACTGTAACAAAACGCCGGAACGGGTCCGTCGGTCGTAATGCCCCGGCTTACGATGCCGGGACTATTTTGAGTCACTGCAATAATAATCAAGATAACGCTGATGAAACAAAAGAAATAGAAAATGTCCAGCTCGTTAACACGAACGCAGCCCAACACGGTAATGTTACGAGAAACGGCCGATTGCTCGCCGTCAGCATCACCATGGCAGCAAAGACGATCAACAAAAAATGCGACCCTTTTCCAAAACACATCTCTCTTAGTGCCGTATACACAAACTACTTACATATACATACACACATTTCAGCTAGCCCCCCCCCCTCCCAATTCAACTGTTTTTGCGTGCCTGCCTCACGATCAATGAATGCCCAATACAAACTCCACGAGTAAGCGATTCCACTGAAGTGGGAGCAACTTCAGGGATAAATAAATAAATGCCTCAAGAGCAACTCCGTTAGTAGACTGTTTCGCTTTTATCTGATCTTTCCACGGATGACAAGCACTACCAACACATTTAGGAGCAGGAAAGTAAGGAGCAGATTTTTGATATTATGGGATAAGAAAATGCATATTTAGAGCCGTAACATAAATACTATGCACGCATCAGTTTGAAAGAATTTTAAAATACTGTCTGTTACAAAACAATTTTTATAATGTCGGTCTATTTAAATCAGTGGTTCCCAACTCGTAGAAGTCTGCAGACCACTAAGCCAGAAATTGAACCATGTGCGGACCCCCCCTCCCCTTGGGGAGGGGGCCTTCCGGGGGTATGGGGGGGCATAGAATATCCCTCATGCAAAAGGGATACAGGGTTAACATACTCACTTTTTGTTTCGACCTTGTTTTCAATCTTTAGAATTAGATAGCCTAAATATCAGTGAACATACTGATTCATGGCTGATTAAGTAAAAGTTTTTAGAACACATTATTTATTACTGCTATTGTACAGTGTACTGTATGACTTAACTACAAATTCTTTAATTTCGGCCCATATAATTCAGCGAACATTGCTTTCAAAATCCTCATTTATTTGGCAACTTTTTTACATGTGGTGCCGGACCACGCCCGAGGCTCTCGCGGACCACCGGTTGGGAACCAGTGATTTGAATAAAAGAATCAGTTTAGATAACTTTCTGAGTTAAATATCACAATATTTTCCCCGTATATGAAAAGGAAAACGCTAATCTTATGATGCAATTTTAGATAAATAATTTTTAAAGTAAATTTACAATGGTTAAAATTTTCTTAAACCATTATAATTAGTAAAGGTTAGTTTCAAAGTAGCTTCAATTATCAACTTCTCTAGATTTTTAGAGATGTACACATGACAAACTGCAATACCGTGTGATAAAAATAGCAACATTTTAAAACTCTTAATGGAATAACCGGTGAAAATTAATTCCTTGCGCTCTTTATAAGGATTTGTAGGCCTTAGTTTCTATTCTTAGCAATTCGATGAAACCATATACTGAATTTCCGAAAAATCAGGTTAGTGTTTCCTTTCTTCGTTTCATCAGATTTTCATCACTTTATCGAAATTGCGACATAAAACAAAGACCTAATGATGATTTTTACATATTCGTAAAAAGTGCAATAGTTTCTCATTTTTCTCACTTTGAAGGAAATTAGATTGAAATCGCACTATATTGTATTCCACCTTAAACTATATTACAAGAAATTCGTATAAACAGAAACATCGGTAATATATTACGAGTAACAATCAGAAAGGAAGAAAATTCCAGTAAATTAGGTTCGAAAACTTTTTTTATTCGACTTTCATCATTTCTAGGTAAGAAAAAGAATATCTCATTAACTCTTTCAAGGAATCACAAATGACGGAATAATTTCTCGTCATGACATCGCGGTACTAAACCAAACAAACACCTTTTCGGGATAGCTCCGGTAGAAAAGACCTCTGTAAGTTGACAACAAAATATTTAATTACATTCTAATCCGCTGCTTTCAAACCTTTTCCACGTCTCCTTTTGAAGGAAATATTTACTCATCCTCCTTTTTTAATTTAATCAAATTTTCCCATAGCATACGTTTTGGGCCCGGGATATCTAAGTGGTCAGAGCGTCCGGATTCAGTATTAAGGAATCTCGGATTGAATGCTAACAAGCGCTATTAAAAGTTCTCGTGTCTACGCAGGATATGAGCACGATAAATCTGCAGGCCGGAAAGTCCCCCCGTGAGGTTTGTACGGGTGAGAGGGAGCTACGAGCCCCCCTAGATGTTGTCCCTACGGTTGCTCGGTACAAACTGTGTTATCTTGGCTCACCTACATGGTGCTCCCAGATGAAAAAAAAGCCAATAAATCATCGCTGTGTATGTGTCCGAATGTCTTCGGACAAGTGTCCAGCATTGGAAATAAAGTTTATACGTTTTATAAATCCTGATAGATATTTGGCTGCTGACAAATGTACTCTTGAGCACTGAATTTCTTAGTTTGTGAAACAAACCCACAGTGATTTTAATTTTCCCTGACTGAACTATACTTACTGAGAAACGATAAAAAGCCGAAATTTACGTAAAAGGCTTAATGTATTTTGATCCCATTTTCAATAACCTATTTGTGTGTCTGTGTTTGTTGTCGGAACTAAATACAATATACCTCATGCCTATTTCTGATATCAAATATGGAACCAAAGCTCAAGAGGGGCTCAAGAGGACACAAAATCACATTTTTATTTTCTTGACTTAAAACGTACTACAGAGCTCTAGGAATAATAATAATAATAATAATAATATAAAAAACTATAAAGTAACTCGGACTTCTGTTATTCTTTCAAATTAATTGTGTGCATAATGATGATAAAAAAAATTTCAGGTAGTCTCTTCTAACGAAACTACCGCGAGTTATTAACGTAGGATTACTTATCATTGCTTACCTCTTTTGTATGTGTATATGTATGTATGCGTTATGTATATATGTATCTATATATATATGTACGTATGTATATATATACATATATGTATGTAAAATTTTAACGCATTTAGGTACTTTTCTGTTTAACTGTTTACTGCTTGTCGAAGCGATACAGACTGGGTTTGGCACGCTGCCAAAATTATAACTCGCAAGGACGGATGGACGGACGGTTTTAGCGTCCAAAATTTTGCTTTCCGAAGGACCACCGTTATGGAGGAATGTAATCCTACGTTAAAATCGAGCAATAGACAGTCAAACGACAACGCATATATTATTCTCGTCATATTCTAAAAATGACGGCTAAAACTTCTTTCAACGCAAATGAAGCATAATAAATTAAAAAATACCACAAATCGTTGCTACAACTAAGCGTCTCATTATTTTCTCCAGGTTCATAACAATATTTTACATTGATAGAAGTACCGCACAATACTGACCTAAATTTATAGGATATAGAAATATTACTTGTACTTGGAAAAACATCGGCAAGAGAAGTATTTTTAAAAGCAATTAAAATGTTCCACCTTTCTTCCAAAGAACAGAAAAGTTCAGTTTTTAAGGAATTCTAATATAAATAGAATCCTACAAACTGTATGAATCTTAACAGTACACGGTATTTTAGACGAAAGAAAAAGGAAATGAAAAAATTATAATAGGTTAAAGTAAAAAAAACCAAACAAACAAACATGGATAGATTTTTTTTTTAACTCTCCTTCAAACCAGAAAAAAAGTACGAGTCTAGAATCTGGGGAATAACGGTGATTACCCAATTTCAAACTTTGTTTTTACAACTAGATTGCTTCCCACATCAGTCTGTACACGAGCAATGAAACTAGTTTTACAGGCAAATGAAACGATGCGGGTGTAAACTTGTTTTTCACGCTTTCGAACCATGCACATGAGACACCGGGTCGAGCGAACCCTCGAGGCGGGATTCCCCATCAATTCTGGAACATTCTTTAAGCTTAGCTTCGCAACTACACCCCCTTTCCCCGGTCTGAGCGGCGGGGACTAGGCACCCAAAATTTCAAAGTTTATTTTTACAAATACATTGCTTCCCGCATCAGTCTATACACGAGCTGAGAAACTAGTTTTACAGGCAAATGAAATTAAGTGGGTGCAAAATTTTTTCACAAGCATCGTTCGCTATATTGCAGTGATCTCCAAACTTTTTTGAACGCGTACCCTTATGATGAAAATAATCATAAATTGTACCCCCTAATTTTATATATATATATATATATATATATATATATATATATATTGATTGGTTGTGTGTTTGTGTTAAAAATGATATTTTTTTAGGAAATGAACGGAAAAAATGCAGAAAATCAAGTTTTTTTTATTTATTTTAAATGAAACAATATATATATATATATATATATATATATATATATATATATATATATATATATATATATATATATATATATGCAATTGATAAATTACAAGAGAAATTTTAAATTATAATTTAATGGGAACTATGCAATTGACTTTGTTGACTAATTTCGGAAAAATCTGGTTTGATTCCCTCTGTAAATGCAATTCGAAGATCTAGTTCTAATTCTAATTTATTTCTGTATATGGTTTATGAAATGTGGCGTTCCCCTAGAATTTTCTGCGTATCCCTCAGGGTACACGTACCCCACTTTGGAGATCACTGCGCTAGTGTATGCTCCTTGCAGGGCTAAATGAGTGCGGCTGTGTTAGCACATGCTATCGGGCACCACATGGGTCGGGGCCAGACTTCTGTCCTGGTGTCACCACAATTTAGATTGAGCACCCACAAGGACGATATCTAGTGGGCTCGTACCCTCCTTTCCGGCCTACATATTTAACGTCCCCATACCCGGCTTAGACACGACAGCATTCATTGGCGCTTGTCGGGATTCGAACCGAGCCAATTGAAGTCAATTGGAAGTTAACTTTCATTTAACTTTTCGTTCCCGTCCAGGCCGATAGATGGCTGAACCAGTCTACAAAACAAAATTAACTGAAAAAAGAATTCAATTCTGTTTAAAGATGGCTAAAAGTATTAAAATAATGCATTGTCATCGTGTTCTGAGCTAATCTAAAAGTTTCAAATGTCTAGCTAGTCGGGAAGTTAGTTAAAAATCGATTGCAAGATTTGCACTGGACAAACACCCACACACACAAACAAACAAGAAAGCGAGTTAATAAAAACATGGTAATAAAACTCAATGCATTTTCTATGCTTTTGTCTTATAATAAAACTTTCTGCTAATATCTATATATTTAAAACAGTTCCGTGACTGACTGACTGACAGATAGCGCACAGACCAAATCGCTGGACCTAAAGGGCTGGAATTTTGCATAGCGATTCTTCTTATAGTGTAGGGGTGCACGAAGAAGTATTTTTGAAAAATTCTTCTTAGATTTTTTAAAAATTAAATTTTTAAGTTGTTTTTGTATCATTCTTTAAAGTTTGCATTTAAAATAATAATCTGAGGGTTATGAAATTTATATCACGAGAAAGATCATAAAAATTCCTTTAAAATGAAATCTTTTTCCAATCTTTACCTCCATTTTCTTATTTTTGGTGAATTTTAAAGATTAATTTTTAGAATTTAATTTATTAAATGTTGATCACGTGATTTCTTTTTTTTGTTTTTGTTTTTGTGATACTTTAAATTAATTTTGCTTAACGTGCATAACAACGAAATAAATTGGCAAAAAATATTAAAATACGGTAAAAGATAAAATTTAACCACTAGAATAATTGAGATGGAAGATTTTTGAAAATTTAATTCAAATTAGCACGTTTTATGGATGTTAAATTAAACCTATATATAAAACAGGTCCGTGACTGACTGACAGACCTCGCACAGACCAAACCGCTGGACCTAAAGGGCTGAAATTTTGACACTGCACTTCTACAATGACATGGATAGCCGCTAAGAAAGGATTTTTTGAAATTTCATCCCTAAGGGGGTAATTTGAGACACTCCAATACGTTTGTGTGGAAAATCGTATTCTCTGCGACTATTCTCAGCGTCTCTTCTTTGTGCGGATCTCCGCCAAAAAATGGTTGAGGAAAGTTTGGTTATTGACGGGGAAAATGTTCCTTAAACTGTGCTATATTAACTGTACTATATTCGTTAGTATATTCTATTAGATTTAATTTGAATATTTTCTTCTACATTTCTTTGTCTATAAAAATATCCGTTACGATTTTCACTGCAATTATCCTAAAATGTACTCCGTAGCGAAGCACGGGTATTCAGCTAGTTACTGTATATACGAGGGGTGATCAGAAAGTAAAGTTACAAAGCCTGCAAGGAAACGTGTACATTTTATTTCATAAAACCAATATAGCCGACTGATAGTACATACATTAGGTTATTTTTCGACATAGTCTCCATATCGGTTTAGGCACTTGTCGCTTTGTGGGATGAGTTTGAATATTTCCTCCTGGTAAAAATCCTGTCCTTGCGTGTTCAGCCACGTTGTGGCGAAGTGTTTCACCTCCTCGTCTGAACCAAATCTTCTGTCCCCTAGGTCCACCTTCAAGTGAGGAAAGAGATGGAAGTCGCTTGGAGCGAGGTCCGGGCTGTAGGAAGGGTGGTCGATGATGTCCCAGCGAAATTTCTTCAACAGCGTGGTGGTCCTCTGGGCTGTATGAGGTCGCGCGTTGTCCTGAAGGAAGATGCTACCGGTGAATTTCAGCCGCGCTTACATGTTTCGCCTACAGAAATCGAATAACTGAGCGTATTTCTTCGCGAGACCAAACGACTAGTTTTCCAAAGGAGTCGCCATTTCTGTTAACCTTGCACTAGCCCTGTAGGTCGCGGGTAGGTGAAACTCTCCACAGTTAGCGACCGCATGTATTAGAATTACCGCACACAACTAATTTCTGTATAGCAGACGAAACTCCAGGAATATCGACCTTGTAACCTTAGTTTTTTATCACCCCTCATAATAGTATTAACTTCCTCAGCAACTTACGCGTTATAATATCAAAACAGAATCTGATATACACAGGATGAACGATCTTAAAACCAGTGAAGATCCACCAATGTCGATGAACAACATTACAAGAATTCTATTTCTCCGAACACTTAATGAAAACATCTTATTACATTTGACAATGTAATTTCATATCTTATTTCGATTAAATTCCTTTTTTAAAGATTTGTTTTTAACCAAAATATGAATTTTCACAACAAACATAAGAACAAAATCTTTTTATTTACATTCTTCCAAACTTGAATGATTTTGGGCAAGTTATTATAGCTTCTCAGAAGCTGGTAACATTAGTCACAACTCAGCAATCTAAGCTTTCGTTAAAATTAAGTATTAAAATTAAGTATTTCGCTTATACACAATGCACCCGCTGCCCTGATTAGCAAACCCAATAATTTCTTTGAATACTTTATCTATTTCAAAGTGGCAACAGTCTTTTTACTTTGGCTTATTCAGTTTCTATGTTTTCAAATTTAATTCTTTTCAGGAAAATTTCCTTAGCAAACTCGTACAGCCACAAGGATACAACTTATGTAATGTCACCACAGTTACATCGCCTTTCATTTTACTTGCTCACGTAGAGGCTACCTGATATATTAGTTTATGAATATTCCGCTCTCTTCATTACTCAGCAAGAGCGTTAGCCGTAAAAGTCAAAATAACTGATTTATACTTAAGGCTGCTGTGTACTAACCCTATTAAATAAGCTAACCTCAGTGTTAACTTATGGAGAAAATATGTCCAAGGACTGCCGATTTGAATTGAAAGATTTTTAACGTAGGATTACGTTCCTCCATAAGGTTCCTGCGGAAAGGAAAATATCAGACGCTAAAACCGTCCATAAGTCCGTCCTCGCGAGTTATAATTTTGGCAGTGCGCGAAACCTAGTCTATCGTTGGACAAGTTAAACAGAAAAGTACCAAGATTCGTCAAAATTTTGACATATATATATATATATATATATATATATATATATATATATATATATATATATATATATATATATATATATATATATATATATATATATATATATATAGATACATATATACATACAAAAGAGATAAGCAACGATAAGTAATCCTACGTTAATAACTCGCGGTAGTTTCGTTAGATGAGACTACCTGAATTTTTTTTTATAAATTGTACTCCATAATAGAGAAATTTCACACCTTGGGGCACTTTTAGTTTTAAAAAATTGAAAATACTGTTGTAAAATTTAAATTATTCGGGGGAAAAAATCTGGTATATTGTGATTTAAAGCTCCTAAATTCCTTTGACGGACGAAATTTATAAAATGAATCCTGTTGCAAGGTGCAGAAAAGTTCAGGTTATCTGAAAATACCGTTTTTATTAGACTATCAGTACTTATGTAACTGTAAGGGCCTGTTCACATAAGAGTCCGTTGCGTTGCGTTAAGAAAAAGATGACGTTGAGACGAAAATAAACCAATCATATGCCTCCAAACGATTAGCAATGAAATTTTTAACGCCTATGATTGGTTTATTTTCATCTCAACGTCATCTTTTCCATAACGCAAAGCAACGCAACGGACTCCTATGTGAACAGGCCCTTAATAGTAGACGCATTTTCTCCATAGATTAACATGAAGTGAGCGAATCCAGTAGGGTTAGTACACAACAGCGTTAATATATTGGCTTCAGTTCTCGTTGCATAAGCAAACTGAGAATAATAATATTGTTTACTTTTGCCAGTTTCGTATCTCACCTAAATAATGCGAATTATTTCTTTCGATTGCTTACAATGATATCAAAGAAAACAGCCCATTACCTTAATTTACTACGGAAGCGTAGGGCCCACAAAAACTTTAACTGTAGCGTGGCAACATCAGGTAATAAAGTCATAGTTCAGAGCAGTATTAAAGATGATGTACATGTGAACGTTTTTTTAAGGCAATCATCGACGGACGCTAATGGTCCATGAAGAATACGTCGATCAAACTATGACAGGAAAGTTTGTTTTACTTGTTACTTTTAATACATTAAAAGATCGAACCCAAGATATAAAAAATGACTTACTAACATTTCGTCATATTTTGATAAGCATATCGTAAATCTTAAGTTTGGAAACGGAAAACTGTGTGTTTTTAAAATGTTTTCGTAATATTGAATAAATGATCAATATTTAATTGGTAATACTAATTTAATACTAATTTAAAATCTAAGATCAAATTCAATGAATTGATTATTTTTTTCGCGTTAATCATTTGGTATCAGGAAGTACTAACTTTAAAATGTGTTTTATGAACATAAAAAGTTATGAACCCACCACCCAGTAAAAATGAATGTGCACGCGTGAGTATTGAAGACCATACTTTATTTCCCATTTTTGGATCTATATTATCGCGAGTCATTAAAATCTATATACACTGAAGTGCCACTGAATTAGGGATAACAAAGCCTATGCAAATTGTGTAGCGCTGCGCATCATGTATGCGCAAGTAAGGGCGCTGTGGTAACTGCATATATAGCGCGTACTGTGGTTGTTCTGAATTAGTTGTTGGAATTGCCAATATGGGTAAACTGCCTGATTTAGACGCCTTCGATCGCAGACAAATCGTAGGTGCGCGACGCATGGGCCATTCAATTTCCGAAATAGTCAGACCGCTAGGATTTTCATGGTCGACAGTGTCAAGAGTATACCAAGAATACATGGATGGTGGAAAAAAAACTAGCGATCGGGTAAACTGCAAAGGACAATTAGCCTTGACAGTGCGTGGTGAAAGACGGCTCAGGCGTATTGTACGTAGCCAGCGAAGCCAAACATTAGCTCAAATTACCACCCAGTTTAATGGCGGTGCCAGTCGTACAGTCAGTAAACGGACTGTGCAACGCTCGCTTCACCGTATGGGTTTCGGGAGCCGTCGACCTACGAGAGTACCATTGCTCTATACTCGCCATCGGGCTGCACGTCTTGCCTGGGCAAGAGAACACAGAGACTGGAGTGTAGAGGACTGAAAACGAGTAGCATGGAGTGATGAGTCTCGATTCCGACTACTTAACGCCGACGGGAGGCTGAGAATATGGCGTCAGGCTCACGAAGCCATGGATCCTGCATGCCTGGCTGGAACTGTACAAGGGCATGGTGGCTCAATCATAGTCTGGGGTGTTTTTTCGTGGCACAATTTGGGATCTTTGGTGCGTGTACCAACCTCCCTCAATGCAATTCGGTACGTAGAGTTGCTGGGTGATCACCTCCATCCGTTTATGCTGTTCTGTTATCCGCACGGTAATGGAGTTTACCAGCAAGACAACTGTACCTCTCACAAGTCCCGGTTCGCTACTGGCTGGTTGGATGAGCATTCCTCTGACTTCTCTGTCATGAATTGGCCACCTAGAAGCCCAGACTTAAATCCTATTGACCATCTTTGGGATGTTTTGGAACAAGGCGTGAAAGGCCATCACACAGCACCAAAGAACCTTACTGAATTATGGACAGCTTTAGCCAATATTTGGCAAGCCATTCCCGTGGAACGTTTCCAGAAACTTGTTGAATCTATGCCTCGTCGTGTGGCAGCCGTTATCAAGGCCAGAGGAGGCCCAACTCTTTATTAGGTAGGTATCCCTAATTCAGTGGCACTTGAGTGTATTAGCGACAGCAAACCCGAAAATGAACTCAATTCCGACACCTTCGGGGTAGGGGCCGGGACTCTAGAGCTGAACTATCCCAACAATGCGATGCACCCCCCCCCCCCTCCTCCCATTCCTCACTATTTTCCTTTTATTTTTTCAGTCCAACGACAGTCCGCACACTTTTCCCCTCATTTATTAGATTATTTTCCCTGATAATCCCGAGTTTTTATCCCCACCATGAATAATGCCACTTGCTTCCTCATGGCCTAATATCGTTCTTTCAAACAGTCGGACGCCAAAATAATGACTATCGAAATCACACGAGAATAGAACTCTGGTCTCCTAACCCCGAAACCATAATTCTATCAACTGAATTATTCCAGCGGTGTGATGAACACCCTTTTTCTTCGAATTCCACTCTTCAGACAGTCAATAGTTGTTGTTTCTCATGACCCCTGGCCGGAAATATTCCAGACCAGGTGCATATAAGCTAGCGGGCTGAGGGGTGCGACTCCGGTTTATAATGACACCACAAGAGTCGGAGTCCGATTTAACCAGGTGCCACCTCAATTTTGACCGAGCACCCCCAAGGGCGACATCTGGGAGGGGAGATCATACCCTCGTCCACCCTCTCTGACCTCAAAAAAGGACTTTCTGGCCTACTGATTTACCGTGCCCATATACGGCCTAAAGACGGAAATATTTAATGGCACTTGTCGGGATTCGATCCGAGCAACCTCGGCACCGGAAGACGACGCACTACCACTAGGCTACCTCGGGCCTACGGTTAATAGTACAATACATGTGCATCTCAAGCGTACTAAACAGTAAATATATATTTCAGTTTAATTATTGTTATGAGTTTCTTAGCAAGTCACCGGCGCTAAACACACTGGAGACAATGAAGTTTTATATCGATGGCTTATTTGCAATTTGTCGCAACCCACATCTTTTTTTAAATAAAGAGATTTTGGCGCCACTACTATGAATTAGCATTCTCCACTTGCTTGTAATAAGCCGGCTTGCCCCGTAAGCCTGCGTCAAACATAAAGCGAGTATTTACATACTTGGCAGTATGACGTATAACAGCTGCTTCTGTAGTTGATTCAGATAAGACTTAAATTACTAACTTAAGAATTATTAATTTTTACGAGAAAATAGTTTAACCTAACACATACCACGCACAAAACGTAAAAAAAAGGGGGGAGATTCGTTTATTTACTATTTGTATTAATTAAAAAGTTTTCCCTCTTTGCCAAACAATTCATCTTTGGGGGGGAGGGGTTACGTCCAACTGTAGATAAGCCATCGATATGTAGATTTACTCTATGATTATACCGATGACGTAATTCACTCCCATCCTCAAAATGGGAGCAAGGAGTCATTCAATGTAAAATAATCGAGTACATTTATTTTGCATTAGTGGCTCATGCATTTTCCATCAAAGTAACCGTAATCCATATTTAAACTACAAGTAACATTGCTAAGTAACATGGTCTTAACATCTCTTTATTACATAATTACCACCATCCTTTTCGAAAGAATCTATACTTTTCGCAGTCATGGTTTAACGAAGAGGATTAATCCCGTCTTCAAAATAAAAATTTGAAGTAATTCAACGCAAAAATGCGCTGTTGCTAAGAGCACTTGCGTCGTATAATGATCATGGAAATGTGGATGCCTATTGTGGCGTGGGAATGAACGTGGATAACATGCAGACGAGCTAAGATGATTTAAGGCTGCTGTGTACTAACCCTATTGAATTCGCTCCCCTCAATGTTAACCTATGGAGAAAATGTGTCGACTATCGACAGCTACATAAATTATGATAATCCAATCAAAATGGTATTTTCAGATTACCTGAACTTTTTCTGCACCTTGCAACAGGTCATTTTATAAATTGCGTCCACCAGAGAAAATGATGAGCGTTTAAAACACATTATACCACATTCCCCCCCCCCCCCTGAATAATTTAAATTTTAAAATATTATTTGTATTTCTTTAAAAAATATGAAAAATACCCCAAGATAAAAATTTTCTTTCTCTATTACGGAGTACAATAGAAAACAAAATCTTTACATCCAAGTCGGCAGTCCTTGGACACATTTTCTCCAAAGGTTAACATTGAGGTGAGCGAATCCAACAGGGTTAGCACACATCAGCCTCGACTAAATGATTTGCGGTAAAAGTAAGGAGAGATAACAAATAGATAGGTTAATAAGACCTCGTTTCATAGTTTACTAACACGAATACCCCTACCACCACCTGAAGATTACGTTAGACATCTTGTATTATGCGTATGTGGGTTAAATTATCCAATTACAGCTGAATCAAAATACTTGCCAGACCACCTTCCTGCTCTATGGGTAGATGAAATAGTTTCACTAAATTACTCTCCGTTGGGAGGCAGAACTATACACGACACGTGACATGGTTACATGATAGATACGAGAACACGCCCCATCATGACAATATGCGTAGCATACCCTCTACTGCGCAGAGCCAGTTAGAAAAAAAAAGAAGAAAAAACTTTTCAGGTAGTCTCTTCTAACGAAACTACCGCGGGTTATTAACGTAGGATTACTTATCGCTGCTTACATCTTTTGTATGTATATATGTATATAACACCTCTAGCTCACCAGGCAGTCTTGCACCTTAGGTCTTGCCCTTGTTATATCGGCAATGCCTTGCTGAGGGATCCATAATATGAGCGAAACCTAGGTCCAAGGCTGCCTGGTACGCTGGAGGTGTATATAATTACTTATGTTTTTTTAAACTTTGTCTTGCCGAGGAGCTGATTACGCGTGAAAACCTACACTACTGGCCAAAAATATGGCTGCTGTGATCAAAGCTAGAGGCGGCCCAACAACATATTAAATGCTTTTCAGTTCAATTGCACTCATTTATTATCTTTTCTGCTCAGAATAACTTGAAATTGTTTATTTATTTCATTTTATTCCAGGGAACCAAAATGGGTGCCGATTTCTGATAACCTGTACATTTTTTGTATGCTACTTTTTATAAAATTAAATATTTTTTGTTCAACAACTTAATCATATCTTGTCTTTAAACTAATTAAACATATTGACATTAAAAAATAGCAGTTCCATTGAAAAAATATTATTTTTTTGGGCTTATTCTTGAAAAAATAAGATTTCTCACACTTGCAATACTTTTGGCCAGTAGTAAGTCCACGATTGTCTTTTATCGCAGACGTCACGAATATTGATGAATAAGAATCACTTTTACTCATAAATTATTTGAGACAGAACAAAATCAGTCTATTTTACACACTCTCTCCGATGCTCCCACGAGAACAAAGCCAATTTTTGAGCCACATTTCAACCATCCCAAAGAGAAAATTTTCTTTAGAGCAATATTTAATCACTGTAAACCATTGGAACACACGTACTGAAGATGGCAGGTCATATTTTGATTAAAGCAACTCATTAGTAAAAATAATAACGACTGATAATGTTCACCATTAAAAAGACATTTAAGAAACACATCCCGCAGTAAAATTACCCTCTAAACACTAAAGAAATTACAAAGATTACGATAAAAAGAAATAAAACGAGTGTCCCCAACGAGAGTGCATTCTGGCAAATAAGAGTCAATGTACCTCGGCGATTTTAATGTAAAAATGTTTTCCCCCGGTGCGCAGATCGATGCTGGCCTACTTTCCCCACTGCCCGGCAAATTACGACAGAAGACCCGTTTGAAAGGCCAGTATCTCATTTTTGCAGGAGCTTCTTCTTCCGGCTTACCAAAAATTAGGGCGAAGAGAACGTGACGTTTACAATTTGTTCTTATGACTGTTCTTAGATGTTTTACAATTACAAATCACGTGGGAACAGGAGATATCTCAAGAAATACCCGAAAGGATGATGAATTTAAGTAGAGCGTACAAGAGATGGAATTAGTGAAAGGCGGAAACCCTACATTCTGAAACAAGTGGAAAGCAAAAAAATTTTCTTATGAACCTTTTCAAATTAATATTTTTGGAGACAACGAACTGAATTGAAAACGACTAAGAATAACTTCATTCTGCAACAATTTGCTAGGTGCACTTTTTTTTAAACTCGAAAATTCGCATAATTGACCACATGCTGATTTTAATCTCGTAAAAGCACTTGGCGTTTTTAGGGCGTACGAAAATTTGGCCGTGCGAAAAAGACGTCATCGCGACGTAGATTTTTAATCAACAATAATGTTCATCCGTTAATGTTACAAATATATGTCACGATGACGCCATTTTCGCACGAGGAAATTTTCGTATACTCCGAAACTGACGCCCTAAAATTCGAAAAAATCATTTCATAAAAAAAGAAAGAAAAAAAAGGGGAAAACAAGAAAAGCAGGGTTTACTCAATCCCTTTAATTTAGGGAACTACATTTTCATACATATATACGAATAAATAAAAAATATACATATATTTCAGGTAGTCTCCTCTAACGAAACTACCACGGGTTATTAACCTAGGATTACTTATCATTTGCTAACTCCCTTTTTTTTTTTAACACATTTTGGTACTTCTCTGTTTAACTGTTTACTACTACTGAGTTTGGCGCGCTTCCAAAATTATAACTCGCGACACAGGACAATTTTTCCCTCTCCGAAGGACCGTTATTGAGGAACATAATCCTACGATAAAATAAATTACTAAAACTGGAGGAAAAACACATTACGTTGTTTATATCTTCCGAAGATATAAACAACCAGGTTGCAAAATAATAAAGCAGTCATGAATGGCATTTAATATAAATTCTTCTACAGTATACTTCTATAAGCGCAAACAAAGTTCTTTTGGATAAAAGATGATAAACAAATAATAAAAATCGAGTCTGATACCCAACATATGAAAGGAAACAATACGTTTATTGACTTTATGCCTTTTTTCGACAGAGCACACAGTATCATTTAAACGAAGGACTGTTTCTACAAGATGTGATCTTAATATGGCCACACCAGAACACGGGACCATTCATCAAACATATCGAGAAAACTATAAAGAAGGAACACAACGTTCTGTCTGCTTTGCAATTTTTCCGAAGCAATGTAGCAGTTTTTTTTCCTCTTTTAATTCAAAAGAAATTTTCTTACTTTACAAGCAATGGAGATTTCAAGTAAAAATTATAATTCGGCTTCCCGTTCTCCGAATTTATGTCTTCATAGGCAACATTGCAGGTTTTATTTATGGGTTTCCCAAAATTGTCAACAGCGTTTAATTTTTTCGGCGGTGTAAAAATTTATGTAAATTTTTATTCCTTTTCTTGTGCGCGATTGTAAGACTCTAATGTCCCTGGCTTCCAGTCTTAATTTTCTCCTCTCTCCCCCCCCCCCCCCCCCCTACCCTGTAGTGTTCAGCTCTCAGTCACGAAAGGGTAGTTTTAACGAGGCCAACACGATCGGGAATTTGACTAATTGATTCAAAGTGTAAGTAGTGCTAAGGTAGCATTTTCTTTTCTTTTAAAAATTCCTTTGGCTTTTCCCTGACGCATTTTTCTTTCTGTTAGCCTCAAAGAAGGACAGTTGCAAGAGATTTTATTCAATTTTCTTTCATTTTCTAAGGTGACAGCGGGAGAACTCCGGAAAATTCTGGTATTTACGTAATGATTAGAATTTCCCTCGCAAATCTGATGGCCAAAGTCCATGTCATTTTCCTGGTTATTTTCTTAATGCATTTATAAACTGATATTTTCGTCCTTTTGAGGTGCCAGAGAATACAGTCGAACCCCATTATAGTGAACCCGGTATATGACGAACTCACGGATATAACGAACGAAAATTTATGTCCCACCATTTTCCTATTGTACGTAATTTAATTAGCATTGTATCAGTTTAATGTAATCGATTTTAGTCGATTTAATTCATCAATGATCATTTTTAATATTTTATCATGTTTTTAATACATCATTATTGAATACACGTTGCAACTAATGAGTTAGACATTTTATGAACTCTAGCATTTTTCATAACGGTTCGGATGTAGCGAACCACCGGATAAAACGAACAAACCTTTGGCCCCTTGAAGTTCGTTATAACGGGGTTCGACTGTACTGGCTGGTTTTTTTACATTATAAAAATTGTAAAATAAAAACTATTTTATCAAAATTTGCATTATATAAACTGTAATATGTTTTGGCATTTATTTTCAAAGCAGCTGTTTCAATATCTTAAAAAAAAATTTCGGAAGAAATGTTTAAAATACAAAAAATTTATTATATTTGATTATTATAACAGCTCCGATTGTTTTTAAATATGCACAGATGCATTAACATATTATATCACCTATATGCCTATTGATGCCATTTTAAGAAATACTATGATATCTATAAGGTTATTGGGTAATATCATTCTGGTTGTATATGTGAGAATAGGATTGAATGAGCTTCAAGTGTGAGAAAACTAAATTATTTCTGCTAAACACTTCTAAAAAGTACATACATGTAAGAACTCAGGAATTTTTAAAAAAAATTTTAGCTGAATGTTTTGACAAGACGAATTTTTTTAGATAAATTTAAAAATGCTTCCCTAGACTGTTTTTTCTTCTTTATTCTGGTGTCATCCCACAGTAAAAGTCCAAGAAAATGATATATCTAATATGATTGCTGCCACTTGAATATAAATAACATCATCATGTGCCCAGATACAAATTAGAGAGGTTAAGTTGCAAGTGACATTCAAGGCAAGAAAGCATGGCTGGGGGAGAACTGGTACAGTACATACAGCTGTGTGAAGAACCGGTGATATTCAGTCTGATTCCTGAGCTGACCAAGTTTTTTTAAATGTGACAAAAAAATAAGAGCGAGAAACTATGACAGAGTTAGCATTGTTATATGATTTTAAAATTAGATAAAATAACTTATGCAATCATCATAATTTTTAAATGATTTGAATTTCTCAAAATTTTTTTTTTATTTCCATGGTTTTTATCAATTACACATTGCCCTGAGTTTACCAAAGATTTAAATTACTTCTCAAGATTTTCTCTTACAGGCAGATACACTGTATGTAACATTCGTTACCATTGTACACATGTTTTAAGCCCCAACCAAGGAGCTAACATTGTATACCTCAGCCACATAGGTGTAGCAGTGGAGGGAGGAAGGAAGGGGGGGGGGCATGGGGGACATGTGCCCCCCCCCCCCCAACTTAACTTGAAATAAAATATTAATAGCAGTTCAGCTAAAATCGGGAAATTGTAGAAAACTTTTAAGAAAGTTGGTTTTTTCCCGCTTTTTCAAACTGTGAAACTGAAGGTTCCGATTATGTCTTTAGACTTAAAATAGTTTTTATAAATGATATGATCCTGAACAAAAATTCGATGTTATATTTTTTCCCATTTTATTTATATTATATTTATTTTTCTGATTGTATAACTTTTGAATACTACTCAAATTCTATTGTTATTCAATTTTGAAAAAATCTTAATATTTCATATTTTAAGGACCGTCCAGCAGTCAATCCACTGAGGAAGGTCCTAACTGAATTCAATATGTATCCCCCCCCCCAAAAAAAAAGTTAGAAGCACACTATGCCTATGCTCAGCCAAGTATCTGGGGTAATTAAATTCACAAACTTTCAAATTCAGTTGTTTTCTTAAAACTATGAGCTGTGGGCATACAATTTGTGGGCATTAAGTCCTCTGATACTGTAAATAAACAATATCTATAATTTCAATAATATAGCCAAAATTACTTTTGCAAAAATTAGTATGAATTCTGTTTAAGGACAATTGCTACAAAATAAAAATATGACAATGAAATTCATTAATTTATATTCAAAACTATATTTTACTCCAAATTAAAGCCTAAAAACATTTTTACAATAAAGGTAATTTATTTATATCTCTAGGGTTTTCCATACCAATTCACACATGATAAAAATTTTTGTAATGAAATTATTGTAAAGCTTAAAAGCCTCAGAAATGACAGAAAATCCTCCATTTAAGAAGAGCCTTACCTTGATACAGGAAACTTCAAATAGGATCATTCAAAATTATTCACGGAAAACTGCTGTGCAGGGCACACAGTAGAATAGGGACTTTTGAATGATGACACAATTCGTATAAGGTAAAATCATTTAATTATCGATTCAATGATCATATGTACGAATGAATAACAAACTAAATATAAGACATAATATCGAGCCAACTGCTCATAACAAAAAAATGTACATGGCTCACGAAAAGATACTATCTCCACACCTCTAACCGAGAGTGGGAGATTAACAGATGCCACAGACAGACTGACTAACAAACTGTCCTTCATATACAATAAAATATTTGCATAAGAAACACGGTTTACAGTTACATACGGCCAAACATGATCCACTAAAAATAAGTAGTTTCATATAGCAAATACATAAGAGGAAAAAAACTATGACGTCATATTTGTAACAGCCGACAAGTTGAATAGCATTGCATTGCTGCGATGTTTAACAGGCTGACACCTCAACTGCATGTTAGGAAGTGACAAGATGAAAGTAAACAAGGCAAATATTGCCACGTTAAGTAGGCACCACATGATTTTCCTGTCAAAAATACTTTTAAAAAACTTTGAATAATCTTGTTTGAGAACATTAGTTTTTTATAAGTAGTATTGATGTATGCAAATGCATATAAATTAGAAATATAAATGTGGGAAGTTTTTAACACCAAATTTCCAAATCACACTATATTTGAGGCAAAAGAGTTTAAAGCAGAACCTGTATGCACTATAACCTTTCTTATGAATTTGCTGAATTATAAACTTATTTATGATTGTAAAGCAGAAAAACAGAATTCTGCTTATTTATCACATTTCTCTCAAAGTTGCTTAGACCTTTGTGTAAAGCCATGCAGAAACATCTCATCACATTTGAATTTTAACAGGGAAAGGTGCTTATACACAATATATTTGAGGCAAAAGAACTTAAAGCAGAACCTGTATGAGCTATAACCTTTTTTTATGAATTTGCTGAATTATAAACTTATTTACTATTGTAAAGCAGAAAAACAGAATTCTGGTTATTTATCATATTTCTCTCACAGTTGCTTAGACCTTTGTGCAAAGCCATGCAAAAACATCATTACATTTGAATTTTAACAGGGAAAAATGCTTATAAATTTAAGCAATTTATAAAATTTTTAAAAAATTCATTTATTTTTTCTAATATGGAGGAATTTGTCATGAGACATTCGCCTTTAGTTATTCACCACAAAGACTTGCTGTCTACTTTATTATGGGAGCATGATTCAGGTGAGCCAGCATTGCTCCCTATGAGGGGATGGCACAGTAATGACCAAGCCTTATTAGAGATTTGAACCAAAGCACACTGTGTGGAAGCTCTTAAAGAGAAAATTAATATTTCACAAAAAAAATTTTAAAAATTAGAGTACCTCAATAAACACTTGCACATATGTTGTACTGGTCATAAAAGATTATTTGTGGCTGAAAAAATATTTCTACAGAGAGACAACGAAAACAAAACAAAACTCCAAAACAATTGTGTGGATAAAATTTATCTATTTATGAACTAATTATCAATAACTAATTTATGAAAATTTGTATATTTCATAAGCAACTCATGGCTGACAACCATTTTCAGGCCTGCTAATTCAGAACTGGACATGCCACTACTGACCAATGTCCACTTTGTGGCATCTCCTATCTTGCAAGGCCATGCCTGGTCCAAATTTTCGGCTATCGACAGCGATCAATGCTCTACTGGTCTGCACGGTGCCAAATGACTTTGCCACTAAGAGTGGGGGGATTGAATATTTTAAACGAATTTTGATCTTTAAATGGTTGAAGGGGGCATTAATAGTTTGAGAGAGGAAATTCCAAATCCATTGTTAAGTTGCAAAAAATATTTGGGGATATAACCAAGTAAATTAGTGTTATTTTGTTTTATAGTTAAACACATGCTGATGCCATGAAAGGGATATTTTAATTTTGTTGAAATAAAAATTTTGATAAGTTTCCTGGAAGTATTTTTAACACTGATAAGGTAAACAAGAAAAAGGATTTTTAATGATATAAAAGATTTCAAAACAGTTATAAAAATTAGGATTATGCAGAAACCAGCATATCACCAACATCCATGTTTAAAGCAATCACTAAAAAAATCCTGTAAGAAATTGCCAAGAATTCACTGTGCTATGTCCCAAGTCCCAAAATCTTATGTATATTAATGCAAAATTACCTACACTTATAATTTTGAATTACAGTTGTTATGTTAAAAAAAAAAAAAGAAAAAAAAGTTGTGATGTATCTGAAGTTTAGAAGCAAAAAACATTAAAATACATGGAAAATTTAGCTATAATAGTTATCCTTAGAACATATAAGGTCCTTATAAGCATTTGGTCTTTAAATAAAGACCAAATGCTTTAGAAAACTTTACTGAAAAATGTAAATAAATATATATCTTTTCTAAAGCCATTCTTTGTTCACAAAAAATGGGAAACTCATTTTATAAATTACACTCATCGTACCATAGTTGTTGACTTCCAATGAACAAAAATTTGTGGATTTCATATTGATAATGCAATAATGTCATTTCAGCAGTAAATATAAGTTTTAAAAAAGTAGTGTGTGTGGGGGGGGGGGAGGAAAAACAAAGGATAGTAAAAATGTTATTTTTAATTAATTGATTTTTTAATTTTTTTTATTTTATTTTTTTTTTTTACAACAACACCTACTTAAATCCAATGCATAGCACACATATGCAGAAACCAATGAAAGGAAAGAAAAATTAATTAACCACTAGTCAAAAACAAAAAATACAAAGGATACATTTACTCCCTACCATACCTTTTTTTCATAATAATAAAAAAAAAAAATCTAACAACTCTTTTAAGGTAATTTTTTTAAACCTAAAAGCAATTTTCACAAAAGTAGACATTTGATAAAGAAAGTTATTTGAAAAACTACAAAACAAAACCACAAGTATTTTTTACTGATAGACCTCATCTTTATTAAAGAACGCTGCACACATGGCAACCTTACATAAGCTCTTTCGGAAGTTAAGTGATATAGATTAAGGAATGTTGGTGCTACAAACCAAAATGATGATATTCTAATTACGTTTACATATTAAAACACTAAAGTATGTGTATATATATATATATATATACAGTGGAATCTCGATCTATCGTTTTTCAACGGACCGACTGAACTGAACGATAAATGTGGGAAAATGATAGATGTGGGAACAGAACAAAGCAATATGATCATCGGGACTGGGTGAAATAAACAGCACATACGGGGAAAATGATATTCGGAGAACGATGGATCGAGATTCCATTGTATGTATGTATGTATATATATATATATATATATATATATATATATATATATATATATATATATATATATATATATATATATAGAGAGAGAGAGAGAGAGAGAGAGAGGGATTCAAAAGTCCCTTTACCTAAAAATTTACAAATGACTTTTTAACAAACGAAGTCACAAACTTGCAATTACAGGTGAACATAATTCAAGTGTAGTCTCTATATCTAAACATTACAGAAACATTTAAGAGGAATTTATGGAACAGCTGGATGATATTGGATGCAAAGGGTATTATCAACAAGATGGTGAAACTGGACTCATGGACCTTGTTTCAATGGAGAGGTTACAAAGGGTTTTCGAAAGTAGTGTGATTTCTAAGGGACTTTGGCCTCAGATGTCCCAAGAATTTTTTTCTTGTGTGATTATTTAATTCATTTAAGACTGGCATTGTGAAAACGCAACATTAATTTCTGTATTTTTCAAAGGTATGTTCTAAGTTTTGTATGTCTGAAGTAAAACTTTTATTTTATTCTCTATACTTTAATTGTTCATAATAAATTTTTTGTGTCCATATTTGCCCACTTTTTTCACTTGCAAAAAATTCTTTTTTTCTGATGTTTAGAAATGGAAAAAAATGACTACATTCAAATATTAACTGAAGATGTCAGCACATGTTAAATTTCAAATTTGATGTTTGTTCCAAGTTTACTAGAGACTAAAGAACAAAATGGCTTCAACAGGCAAGGCATAATTTTTGTTTTTATGTTTCTCAATTCATATATTTAAAAAAATTCCCAGGAGGATGCTTCAGTTGGGGTTGGCTACTATTGCAAGAACGTTTTCGAGGGTTCTTGTGCAGTTGGCTTGGGTGCTACAAACTATGAAGCAGAAATTGAGGCAGTTGGTCAAGCATTGTCTTCTTTATTGGATTTGACCACTTCTTACAGACATGCAGTTCTCCTTGTGGATTCACAGTCTGCAATCCATTCCCTCTGCTCTCTTATTAATACAGATTCAAGAAGGGTAGAGGAGACAAAACAAAAAATAAACCTGCTTAGCAGTGCTGGTTGGACAATTACATTTCAGTGGATACCCAGTCACTGTGATATTCCAGGTAATGAAAGGGCAGACTCTCTAGCTAAACATGGCTGCAGATTGCCACAGCCTACTATCAATTTAACTTGCAGCCATGCTTTTTCCACAATTACAAGAGCAACAAAGAACTATGCATGTGAAACTTGAAAAAAAGACGCTAAGGGAAAGAGATGGGAAACTCTTTTAGGGAATCCAGTTCCAATGAATCTCCCCAGACAAACCTTTGCTGCAAATTTTAGAACTCTTAATGGACATGACTATTTACAAGGACACCTCCACCAAATCGGTGTGAGGGATACCCCTGACTGTCCCTTGTGTTCAAATGGAGAGACTATGGATTTTAGACATTTGACAGTTTGTACTTCTTTAGCCAACATTAGTTCTAACGTTTTACTTCTTGACAACTATTATTCTAAGGCTAGTTTGTATTGGGATGCACACAGGGAAATGGTCTTTCCGACTAATTCCTCGACATAAAAAAAAAAAAAAAATTGTTAAAATGTTGGGAAAACACAACATCAGTCCAATATGTACTATTTAAGATTTTGATATGCTGCCTAGTTTTTTATGCAGTAAATTGGTATTGTTTTAATTTCAGATAAGTTTGTCTCTAGAAAAAAGCAATTTTTGACGTTGAAAGAGGCATTGGAGTATTTTCATGAGCTAGATGATGATGATATTTCGGAATCGTCATCAACAGAAGATAATGATGAACCACAATTCGTCATTATCACTCCAGATCTGGATGATTTGAAAGATGAAGAAGCTATTGATGATGGTATTTTATGTGAAAATGGCAAATCACCAAAAGACATCGCAGGTGAAATCAACATTTTTTTTCTAATAAATGTAAAAGTAAGCAATATAGTAAGAAAAAGAAGCATATTGTATGGGGAAAATGCACTTCTACATTCAGCAGGAAACCTTTTGACTTACATTATGTTGAATAAAAATATAAAATAAATAAAAATAAATACATTTCAAATAAATAAATAAGTCCCAAGCATGTAAATCTATTTTAGAAATGTTTACTGAAGATCTGTTAAAACATACTGTCGACGAGTCTATAATTTTATTGACATTGCAAAGTTTAACGCACATGGATATAATGAATTCTGAAATAAATTTATTAGAGTTTCAGAGATCTATTGCCATATCTTTGATGAAAACGCCCGAAGAAATGCAGATGAATTCTGTTTTACCTGAAACTACACATATTGGAGGAACAACTTCAATTCAAAATCTAATTCTCAACAAAACTCAGAAAGACTGTATGGGCCATATTATTACTAAAAATAGTGAAAATAAATGAAAAAGATGTAAACACTGTAAAAGTCAAACAATTACTGTATGCAATAAGTGTAATGTACCTCTTCATGTCAAATCTTTCAAAGACTTTCAAATTTTTAAATAATTTTTTTATACCATTTTGGACTGATGTTGCAAAAATGCAACATTTTGTAACTCTCGTAAAAATAAATTTAATTTTATGGAAACAACTTAATTGTGTAATTAATGTTCTACGAAGTGTTAAAAATCTGTTTGGTGCATTTCCAATAAAGAAAACATGGAGCGGTCTTAAAGAGGTTAAAAGAGTGGGTACATGCAAATAAATCACACACTGTAGAGAAACATTCAATTTAAAATTATAGTCATCCCGGTTTTTGTTGATATTTACAACACGTTCATTTATTAAAACTAGAGAATGGATTGCACTTTGAGTATTTATTTTGATTTCCACATAAAGAATGTTACCTTTAATTACAAGTATGTGACTTCATTTTTAAAAAGTTATTTGTTAAAATCAAATTAAATATTAAATTGACTTATTATTATGAAGGTAACATTTGTAAATTTTGTCCAGATATATGTACATTTTCTCATTTTCTTTTATAATCTCAATCCCAGAGTTTAAAAATGATTTATACATAAAAGTCTAAATTAAAAACTAAAAACAAATGTACTTACAGTGGAGCCTCTTTATTATTCATTATGTTTTGTAATCTTGCCTACAAAAATTTAGAAAATTTAAGAGATGAGCAACAAAATAATCAAAAAAATATATCATGAATTTTCAAAAATAATCATCCAGACATTAAAGCTAATAATTTAAATATAACATATTAGGCAAAATGAAATCATGAGTATTATTGTTATTTAATATTAAATGCTATGAAATCAGAATTTTTTTCACACAGCAAGTAGTCTTCGTAAATCAAGTCATTCATGTTTATCAAATAGGGAACGAATCGCATGAATGAATAGCTGCAAGATAATTGATAAATTCTATACACATTACTGTCATACAAACTGAAAGGTTATCAAGAGCAGTTTTTGCTCTTAATTAGTTTATTACTCCTACTGTATTTGCTAACATGCTTTTTTTTAGACAAAGGTCAGATAATAACACAATTCAAAAGGTCCCTTTGTAATGTGAACAAAAAAAAAAGAATAACACTGGTAATAATAACAATAAGAAAATTTGTCCATAATAGTTATTTTGAAAAGTTGCAAGAATACTGTGAATCAATGAATAGCCCAACATTTTCATTTAACCTTTCACTCACAGAAAACTTTTCAATTGAAAATCTTTTATATTCAGTACTTTTAAAAGTTGCAAGAACCTTATGATTCAATGAATAAGTCAGCATTTTCATTTAATCTTTCCCTCACAGTAAACTTTTCAATAGAAAATCTTTTATATTCAGTACTTTTAAAAGTTGCAAGAATCCTGTGATTCAATGAATAGCCCAGCATTTTCATTTAATCTTTCCCTCACAGTAAACTTTTCAATTGCAAATCTTTTATATTCAGTACTTTTAAAAGTTGCAAGAATCCTGTGATTCAATGAATAGCCCAACATTTTCATTTAACCTTTCACTCACAGTAAACTTTTCAATTGAAAATCTTTTATATTCAGTACTTTTAAAAGTTGCAAGAATCCTGTAATTCAATGAATAGGCCAACATTTTCATTTAACCTTTCTCTCATAGTAAGCATTTCAACTGAAAATTTATGAAGATCTCATTTACAAAAATATTACAGCTTATCTTGCACTTGAAATATGAAGAGAACTCTAACAGAGCAAAACCATGCTAAATATTGTCATACACAAAGATGCAAATTCATTACAAAAAATTACCATTAAAAACTGACATATAATTTAATGAAAATTAAGTCTTAATTTTAACACGAATTTTATTTAAAAGGATGCTCACAGATGAGAGTCAGAGAACACTAATTAGGCTGTCTCTCAAGGAAAGGCATAAAATAAAATTATAAGTTGATAATCTAATTTCCAATCCACCAGGTCAGATATAACAACTAAGGCCTTCCAGGATTGAATCCCTAACGGTGAATAGAGTGCCATCACAATTTAGACCGAGCACCCCGAGGTGTGACATCTGGTGGACTCATACCTTCTCCTACCCTCATTAACCTCATAGAAGGTCTTTCCAGTCTACAGATTACACATGCCCATACCCAGCCTAGATACAAATATAAGTTGATATTCAAGATTCTGATGTCAAGCTACACAAATATAAACCTCTATTATAATACTATGAAATTCTAAAACTGAACTTAAATTAGATGTTAAAGAATTAAATTTCCACAATATGTAAGATAATATATTTTTCAATAAGTTAAGCTACATCCAGGTGTACTTAAGAATTAAAAAAAATTGTTTTTAGATTAGCAGGTTATTTATAAAAGTTTAAAAAAATGTACATGTAATCTTAAATTATTAAGTTAACTCTTAAGTAAAGTCTTAGATTATTAATTTTAATTATTAAGATATTATAAAGTAGTATCATTGAAAAATTGAAAAGTCAATTTCTAGAATAATCCATAACCAAGTTTTCTGCAATAGTGAAATATAACTTGCACATTTCTATGTAAAGACATATTTTACCATTCAATTAAAAATTTAACACAAAAGCCAATTAGTATAATGATAAATAATTACTATATAAGCTTGAATGAATATTTTAATTATGAAGTTTTTAATTGAAAGCAGATTTTCTTATGCTTGATAACAATTTATTTTACTGTATATAAAATGAGAGTTTCCCATAAAATCATATTCTTTTACTGAACTCTTAGTTTTGGATGCAAACTCATACTAGAGCAGAAAGGATATGTATACAGCCACATATTATTGTGATAATCCAGCAAACAGGTTTTTTTTCTTTCTTTTTTTCTTTAAAGAGCATTCAAGGAGAAAGATGTATTTGGACTATATGATAGGAAATTGTTGAAAAACCAATGATACACACATTGTTACTACTTCAATAATTAGGGCTGATTATAGAGAATTAAGGGGAAAAAACAATATTAGGAAATCCTTTTAATGTTCACAAAAAATATCAGTTTTTTTAAAGAGATTTTTAAGGTATGAGAACCTTGCAACCAAATGCCCAGAGATAATATATTCATAAACACATGCATTTTTCAGTGTTTTTTTAGGCTTTGATTACCCAGTCCAGTGATGGCGAACCTATAACCCATGCAGCCTTTTTAAATGACCCACATGTTGATTTTTAAAAAATCATTTTTTAAATCATAATAAGAGAGCAGACAATCAAAAATATTTAAAAAAATAATTTTTATATATCTAATGTTGATTTTATAAAAAAATTTTTCTTAGTGGACATTGGATAGCTGATTTTCTATCATATCACTGCACCTGTGTATGATGTACATGGTCGCAAAACGTCATGTTTCGTCCTTTTGTTGCAAAACGTGTATGACTCCTGACAGTTAGTCATAAACTTGATGCGCATACATATTCGTTGTATTGTAGAATGGGAGATGTACCGGCTCAGGTATGTACCAGTGCTGAACTAAATGGCAGCCTTGTCGTACGAGTCTAGAAGTGTTTAATAATTCAACATTATTATTATTATTATTTTATTATTAAAGTTTACCATCTACATATGTATGTATATCAAGTACGTTAATAAGAAATTTCCTCTCAAATTATTGTATCCAAGTGACGCCACTGACTTAGTTACCCATGAGCTAGTACTAAAAAAAAATAATGAACAAAATTTGACCGACTTCTTAAAAAGGTTTACCATCACTGACCTAATCTTAATGCTTGACTGTAATCAAAGAGCAGAAAAACTACCCATTTTCAAATTCAAATAAATAAAATGCGCTGTCATATGTACTACTCACATCATAGACAGAATGATTTGATGATCGCCTCTGTGTAGCTGAATATCTGACTTGAAATGAAGGAAGAGTGTTATAACGTTGTGCTGACAAAGCCCGAACAGGTGTTTGCTTTAGAGTAGCAGGTTCTTCAAATGATTTCTTCCCTGGAAGGAGCAAAGAAACATGTCAGCCTATTTTCCATAAACTTACAATACTACTAAAGTTTACAAGGAACATATTATACAACATAAAGTCTTATCAGAATGTAAAACACAATGTCTCATCACCTATGTATTTATTATCATAGATAAATTAACAATCAAAATAAATATACATGTATCAAACAAAGTCATAAAGACACCTCAAGAGGATTAGGAATGCATAATTTGAATTATATACATAAAAACATTACAACAATATAATATGAAATTTATCACATTTTTAAATGTGATTTTTAAAAGAAAATATTTCTTTTTCATTCCTAGAGAATTTCCTTCCTCCTTTGTTTATGCAAAACAAATTACAGATTTTTCATGACATCTTGAATCTTTGAATTGCTGTCACGTAAATTTCTTATAACATTTTGCCATCTGAGCACAGATATATTCACATAAATTTACATGGGCTTATATATATATATATATATATATATATATATATATATATATATATATATATATATATATGAAAATATATATATATATATATATATATATATATATATATATATATATATATATATATATATATATATGACCATGAAAGTTTCATAAAGACAATATTTATAGATACAATATGTGGCAAATTTATTATGACCACCTGACAAGTTTATGTAAATCAGCCATGATATCCCCCTGTTGCTGCTAGAGGGTGAGATCAGTATAGAAAGAGATTTCTGGTTGATTGTAAAGACAGTTGAAATCTATTGCTTGGAAAGAAATGGGTAAAAAACACGATTTAACAGAATTTGAACATGGTATAACTGTTAAATCTCAAAAACCTGGAAAGTGCAGTTCATTGGATACGGTTTCAGATTCCTCAAGCCACCTATCAAAATCCCATAGAGTCCATGCTAAAGAGAATTGAAATGTGACCCAATGATAAACTGAATAGGTGGTTGTAATAAATTGGTAACTCAGTATATACAGGTTAAGCTAAAAGTTTAATATTCTATTTCTCATAAATGAGATCTCACATACGGCTCTAAGGCTCAATAAAAAATTAAATTCAACCGTAAGTAACTTGATAAAAGGTACTCAATCAATATACACAGTAATTGAATCAATAATGTACTTTAAACACCAATTATTTAATTTCAATTTATTTCATTCTTTAACTAATTTAATGGCCAAAACAAGGTTTAGAATAACTGAAAATGTCATTAAATTCAATAAGCAAAAACATGGTATTATAAGTAACAATTATTAGAGAGAGAATAATTTTAATAAGTTTATAATGTATAAATTTATAGAGAAAATTCAATGCCAATTTCTACATAAAAATGCAGCAAAACCTTTGAATTAAATTTAAAGAGAATAATAAAAAAATAGTTAAAAGTTAAAAGGAATGTTTACCAGATACTCTGGCAAGAACAGGAATTTTGCTATTCATAATGATAGGTCTTGTTTTGACATTTTCTGATTGGTATTTTCTTTCATCATTAGATGTCTGAAGCAGCACAGATGCTATATTAAAATGTGCAAAGTATTAAACTTCAAAAATAACTAGTATAGAGTTCAATGTATTAAATGAAAATAAAAGATTGTATACAAATATATATAAAAAAAAAAAAAAGCAGAAAAGAATCAGAAACAAATGTGACAGGTAAATTCCAAACAATACAAACTAAAAAATAAACATGCTAGACTGACTGGTTTTATCTTGAAATATTGTGCTGTTTTACATAATATGAGTAAAGAATCTTACAATCAAATTTCTAAATTTGGTAAATATTATGCAAAGATTATGACCTGGATTATGTGTGTTACCAGGCTACACTAATAAATTTTATATTATTCAAATTAGCTATCTATGAAACATGCACACTATTATATAACATGAAAGGAACCTCTCAATAGCATTATCCATTCCAAAGCACAGAAACATTGATTCTTATGAGTTTTGTGTGTTAATATAGATAGACACTCTTTAACACAAGATAACAAACATTGATTCAGAAAATTTTTAATTTTTCTCAGCAAAACATTGCAGAAAACAAAGTCAGCAATTTTTCCAGGGGTTCTTACTCACTAAAATAGTGTATAAAGTATGATTTTTTAAACTCAATAATTTAAATCCTAAGCCATTAGTGTTCTCATCAACTGAATTCCCTTACAGCAAGAGCAGTTGATATAACGTAAGAAAATAATACGAAGGAACTAGACTGGGGTTTAATATAAACATTGACTATATAGCATCTGGTTTTACTCCCATGAGAGTCACATGGTCAAATTCTCAGGGCTTAGAAAGAAGAAAAAAAAAAGGCAATAACAATTGTTTTTCTTTATGAGAGAAAATTTCAAACATTTCCCAACCCAATGTAGATAGATATTTTGCTAAGTCAATATAAAAGAAACAAAAATTGAGGGTCAGCAGCTCAAATTTGTAATAATAATAATAATAATAATAAATCTGCATCAATGTGAAAGGAGCAGCAGGTTATGATTTTGGATACTATATGTTGAATAGTTGGCCAATTTTAAAGTCATTAACATAACATTCTGTTTTTCCTACCCAAGGCTTAAACAGACTTGAATCTATAGTTTGAACACTATTATAACAAATTGGCTGCATAAAATATGACACACAAAACAAGACTTTCAGAGATAAAACTGTAGATAAAATTTACCAGCTAAGCTGAACTAAAGAACACCTCAAGAGAGAAAACAAATAATGAATTCCTTAATTTAAAATTAATGAAAATTAAAGATAAAATTATCAAAAACTTATTGCGATCATCCCTTTAGGTTATAACATAAGGTATTTACTATCTAAATAAATGTTTCAAGTTTCCAAGTTCACCAGAGGAGTGATTTTATACACTTACATTTTTCAGGGCCTGGTACTATAATTGACTTTACTTTTTCTTCCTTCACATCATCATTTATTTTTGGAAGGTGCTGGTCACATTCTGCATTATCTAATACCTAGAAAAGAGAATATTTAAATTTAAAAAAGTATTACCATTATTTTCCATCATACAATGTGCACCTATAATTTTAAACTACATTTTTTAATTTTTAGGTATATTCTCCATATAACGTGCACCCTTTTCTTGATGAAGAAACCTGAAATGTACATATGCGATGCTCTTATCTTTTGAAGTCATTCATTCGAAGGATTTTCCCAGGCTTTCGAACAATGGTATGCTGAATCAACAAGTGATAAGGGGAACAATATGTGTGTGGGGGAAATGCTTGGGGGAGTAAATAATTCCTGGTGCCTTAAAGAATCCAGAAAGTCTTTTAGTTTGGGACATATTCAGATCCCATCTAATGGATAATACAAAGAAATTGATGAAAAAGTGTAACACAGACATGGCAGTTATTCCAGGCAGATTAACTCCATTAGTTCAGCCTTTAGATGTGTGTATCATACCATTCAAAGGAAATTTAAAACTACAGTAGAACATACTTTCAGTGGAACAAAACTTTCATGATTAAATAAATGCTCATTGCAGACTGTTCTACTTATTTCATGAGGCATGAATAGACATGACCATTTCCTTGTCATTATTCTTAGTAAAAAATGTCAATAATTTGGACCATCTTGAGAAGTTGAAAACAAGCAGCCCTAGAAAAAGAGAATTAGTTAAGAGTTGAAAACAATCTCCACAATTTTCTCTCAAAGAAAATAGAGTTTCTAGAGTGCAAGAAACTGATAAAGAATGTGATAAAGAATATATGAAACTGAAAAAGAAATATTGACTGAAAATAATCAGAAAATATGTTTGATCATTGAGGAAGCTTGCAAACCAGCTATTATACTTTTCTTAAAAGTTGAGGATTCATTTGCACGATTTTTGTTGAATTGAAAAAACAAGATGTTCTTCAGTTATGGAAATTTTAAATAATGTTGGGCTTACTAAGAATTACCTACAAAAAAATTGAATAAGATTCTGCTCTGCTTAGGAGAAAATCTGGAGTGAGCACTAGGATAGCAAAAGAGTTTCCAACCACAATTATATAGCACTGTTTAAACCAACTTGTTTTGGATGACTCAATAAAGGAATTCAATCATTTCAAAATATTCATTGATAAGATATATACTATTTTTTATCAATCCAATAAGAGTCAAATGGAATATCTGAACAACTTTGAATTGAAATTATAAAGATTGGTAGAATTTTGGGACCAAGAAGGGGCTGCCTGTAAGTTTAAGGTCAACCCTAGCTCTGTGTAGCGTGCTTATCCTGCCCTACATGACTATTTTCTTAAAATCCAAAGTACTTGGGTCTTGCATTGATTTAATTGATTTGGCATTGATGAGTGATATTTTAAATGAAATTTCAAAGGTGCTGCAAACAAGAAATACAGACATAATAAAGGCTGTGATACGATCTATTAAGGCATTTCAAATGTTTGAAAATATCCATAAAAAAGTTACCTAATGAATTAATTACTTCAAAAACATTCAAAAATATAGACTTTGTAGAAAATCATTGGGAAAGACTTTTAGAAGGCATCATAAAGAATTTAAGAGATTAATGGATTGTGGACATTTAAGAGAACGTTGTAGCCAATTTAAAGATAGTAATAAATTGTAATTTCTCACTTTTTTTTTTAGCCAGATTACTGGAATATTGAAGAAGTACTAGTTCCATGGAAAGCAGCCGAAGAGCAATTGCTTGTATTTTAATGAAATTTTCAACTACCAAATTAATATTCATGTGTATCAAGATTTTGATGGAAATATTTCTAAAAATTCCTAAAATTATTCAGTTCCTGAAAGTGTTCAAAGAGTTAAAAATACTCTCAGAACAATTAACTGTAAGTTCAGCAGAAGCGATTTTTCAAGGATGAACATTATATGTTCAGAAATGAGAAGTTGCTTAACTGTTTAAAATATATCAAACATAATGATTATCAATCTAATCCGAAAGGAATGGAATCCTACTCTTACAGAGCAAAGATGGTTAACATAGCTGATGGATTGATTTGGAGCACTATGGTCAACTTTTTGCTACATGAGAGCTAATTAGACCGGGACCTACAGTTTAAAGCTTATTCGAAATGGCTACAAACATCCATGCCAACAGTGAAACTTGAACCCACAGGATCTGAACTGAATGCCAGTGCCGTAGTCATTTGGCCATCACTTGGCTTATTAACACAGCCGATGATAAAAGCAAAGAAAATTGCAAGTGAGGGTGCCAATAAAACAGCAATATGGATATATCTTCAGTAATTGTTTGTCAGGTATTTAATATTTTAAAATTCTTTCTTAAAACATAATCTAATTTTGTATACCTCTTTTATTGTTCTTATTTGAGTATTTAATACATTAATTATTAAACAACTTTCAGCTTATATCTCTTGGTATACCTAAAATGGTCATTAGGACATAGAACATGCTCATTTATTTAAATCCCACCACTGGTTAAAGAGGGAAGATTTTGCAATGTAGTTTAAAAAATGAAAAGAACTGAATTAAAATTAAACAAAGGAAAATAGAATTACATAGGTTATAATGCATTATTTATGCTTTCAAATTGTTTAAAAAAAAGACACAAAAATATCAGCATGTAACCCCAAATAAGAGGTTCCTGTGACTTATAAAGTTTGTGCAATCTCTGACATTTTCTTTTAGAGCTCCTGTAGCTTAAGGGAAATTCCATTATGTCTCATATCACTGGTAATATGTTTTAATCCAGACAGAAAAACTCTAAGCTAGTGCATTATACATCTAGTGAAAGCCAAATGAGTACTAAATAGACATTATAAAACTTAACAAGATAGTTAACTCAATCTTATACTTCATTCTAAGCATCTATATATAAAAGAAACTTTAACAGAAATAAATACTGACAGAAAGTAATATACTTCTGAATTATGAAATGAAATATGTAAATGGGCAGTACATATAGTGAGTTTGAATTCATATGCACAGTCATTTAAACGCTTCAGTCAAATCCTACATAATTATAATATAGGCAAGTGAAGTATATATCTGGTGGTTCAAAGATTTTCAGACAGAATTCATATATAGGGAAGCATGTGATTTAATATTTCTGCATAAAAACATATGGATGTACATCTTAATGAGGAAAAACTAACAAACAGATATTTATGCGAAATTTCGGCTAACCAATTAGAGCAATAATGTCAAATATATATAAAGACCTAATTCCAAAGTATGCTTGCCACTCACTGTTTCCAACTCTCTCACATACCAGGCAACAGTTCAATGTAAACATTTCTTAAGTATCAATTAGTTTCATGAATATTACAAAAAATTTTTGTGAGCTATCTTAAATCATTTTCTACTATTTAAAAATTATAGTATATAGCTATAGATACCTAAAATATCTTTGTCAAATTATAAATGTTGTTACTTTTTCTTTTTTTTTTTTTTAAATCAGCTAAAGGTTATCTAAAAAAACTGAGTTTATATATACCCAATTTAAATTTACAAGGATTAATATTATAATTTAAACTCAATATTAATGAGTTAAAACTAATGACAGTAAGTTTTCAAAACAAACAAAATCTATTGCTTATTATTTAACTATCCTAACAAATATTTAGAGATGTTTAATAAATGCACATTTAGCATGAAAGAGGATTTTGGCCCAACATATTCACCTGATTAGTTACAGGCTGATCACATATTGTAAAGACAGTATTATTAAGCCAGTTATTATCCTTTTTAAAGGTATTTCTTAATTCTTCAGCTTTTACCTTATTTAGAGCAACATATTTTTGAGTATTTGATTCATCATTCTGATCAGCACTAGAAAGATACATTTCTTTGCTTCTGGATGGAGGAGTAGAAGAGCTAGAAGAACCAGATGCTGCCATTATCCATTCAATATCAGCTCCCCATGATGACATATTTCTATTTTGGCAACCAGCTGATGATGGTAATGTGATAGCATAAGAAACAACACCATCTTCAGTGCAACGTGGTAGAATTCTTCTAGCTAGACGAGCTTGAACTGCAGAGAGCAACCCATCAGCATCACAATTAATTTCAACTGCATCAACAGCAGCCACTAAAGGCACAAGACGAGTAGGTCCCATTGCTTGAGCTAGAGCGGCAAAGCACTCTAGAGCAGAAAGTCTTACGCGGCGTTTTGTATCGGCAATCAATGGAGCAACAGCTTCACAGAGAGGATGAAATTCAAAATTATAACTAGGAAATGTTAAAACAGCTGCCGTGACTCTATTAATAATTTCCTCTCGCAAACGAAGATTTCGACTGTCTTTATAATGTAACAGATTTCCCAGAACTTCGGTTGGACGGATATGATGCATAAGCTTATGAATAACTCTTATTGCATGTTCTCTTACAACTAGTTTAGGATCCCCTAATCTTTTTAACACTGAAGTCACAAAAGTTTTTAAAAATCGTCGAATTTGATTTTTGAACTTATCTATAAGTAAATCATAAACACTTAATGTTTGAATAACAATCTTGAAATTAGAATCTTCTAACAGTCTTGATAGAAATATCATAAATTCATCCATATCAGATACTTTTTCTGAAAAGTCCTGCATTTCTCTAATTATGATTTTCATGTGCTCTATAGCTTCAACGCGTATTTTCCAATCTTCACTTTTAATCTTCTCAGTTATATATGGTTGAAATATACCAAAATCATATTTTAAAAGTTTATTTGCACCAGTATTAATGAGGCCATTAATGTTACTGAAGCTAGAACGACTACCAGAACTACTGCTCATTCGAGAGTTCATAGTGAATTTGTTTAAAACTCTTTTATAAGTATTTGCTGCTTCTTCATCAAGTTTCTGTAAATATAAATCAAAAGTAGAATTTCCCAAAAGCTCATTAATTTTTTGTATAGCTAAAAATATTGGATAAAATAGAGATGCATCACCATCAACAAAATGCTTAGATAAACATTCAACAAGTGGAAACAAATTTTCATTTTCAAAGTCTGTAGTGAACAAAATACCTATACTCATGATACAACCTTTCCGAATAATATATTCAGGATTTTCGAGGCCGTGAACAATAAATAGTCTTTGAAAGTTCTGCAAATTATTTGTGAATTTCATGTACACATGGAGAACTTGCAAAGCTGCACGCCTCACATTAACATTCTCATGTCCAAGATTCAATATGACTTTAGGAATAATAAGCAGCATACAAGAATCTATCTCTTCACTACCATTGGGTATAATTTGAGATATTAATAACAAACACTGATAACGAACTTCCCAACGGCTATCGTCTAAAACATGATATAAAACATCAAACACATCATTACGTGAGATATTATGAAATACTAAATTTCCATTCCCAGCTTTCAACAATTTTCTCATCACAATCAACACTTCTACTCGTTTGGCTGCATTGTAATCTAAAATATTTTGGAACAACAAACTGGTATCCATTTTCAAGAGATTAGTATCAAGTTGTCCACAGTGGACTGAATCCAATAATGATTGCCTCACCATCAGTTTTTATAAAATAATTAACGTTAGAGTCAACCGTGAAGGAAAAGCGTATAGTTTTAATAGTCTCAAGGCATAAATTTGAACCGTGAAGCTGACTCAGATCTAAATTCTTTCCTTCGTGATTTAAAGGGCTGCCCTGTTGACACAAAAACATATATCTCAAGTGCATTACATTTATATGTTTCAGTATTAGTTTAGTAACGTTATTTATTCAGACGCACAAATGTAAAAGCGAAACTGTAAATAATATCACACTGCTCTAAATTTTCATGACAGACTTTTCTCTTCAAAATTGACATACACAGTCCATGATACAAAAATAATAACAAACTATTGATCGCGTTAACTGTGACTTTTTTGTGTAAAGAAAAAAAGTGCAAGAAATGTATATAAATATGTTGATAAGTCTTTATTGAGAACTGATCTAATGTTGAAAAGAAAAGCAAAAATATATGCTAAAGCAAACAATATAATAATTTGAAAGGGAAAATTCATGTCCTTCTACGACAGTTTTCCATACTAACGACTAGGCCTCAGAATACTTTCGTTTTCCCTAAAGAAGAGAAGTGAAAAACTCTCTTCGTCGGCTTCTCGTGTGGTGTAAGTTGTACGGATATTGCATATTGCGGGATAAGCTTATATTTATTGAATATCATGGCTGATTTGCCACCGCATGAGGTAGAAGTACTTGTTGAAAATGGAAAAGAAGCATTAGACGAAAACAATAAAGCTTCAACGGATGATTTTGTTGATCCTTGGAATGTTGTTAGTAGTTCTGTTACTGGTGTTGATTATGACAAACTAATTTGTAAGTCAATTTTTAATGAATTGGAATATTTTTCAAGTAAACAGGCATTTTTTATATACTACCAGATATATTTTAAGTGAATCATGTCTTCACTATTTGAACTGCTACAAGAAAGTGTAATTCGGAATGTTTTAAACACATCATTATAATTTAATTAATATTGATTATTATATTACTTTAGGTCGTTTTGGGAGTTCCAAAATAGATGAAAAGTTGTTAAAAGAAATAGAAAGAGTGATCCAAAAACCTGTACATCATTTTCTGAGAAGAGGAATATTTTTCTCTCACAGGTTGTTTAATTTTTATGATAAATTGTAAATGGTTTGAATTAAGTGTCTTTCAACTATGCTATATTAGATGCTGTTTGTTTTAATTGCATTATAAAATATTCACGATTATTTATAGTGTCTGATTATTGTCTTGAGTTTTCAGAGATTTGTACGAGATTCTCAAAAGACGTGAACAACATAAACCATTTTTTCTGTATACTGGAAGAGGTCCATCTTCTACTGCTCTTCACCTTGGCCACCTGATTCCATTTATGTTTACGAAGTATTAAGCAATTTTTGTTTCTTTTTACTTAAGTTGCATGAAACATCATTTCAATTACAGTATTTACTATAAGTAATTTAATACATTTTTACTCATAAAATACTGTGTGAATATATATAATTTTTCAGTAAAGAGTGGTAAATGTATAGTATGATCATGTATATTTAAGTCTTTACCCTCTTTTATGCATAAAACTAAGGTTTAAATGCTGTGATTTTTCAATAATGTTACAAGGAAGGTTGACTTTACTTAAGAGAGTAAAACTGTAATCACTCGGATCTGTTTTATTTCTTCTGTCATTGTTTATAAATTTTTGTTCAGTATTGTGTTGGGAGTACAGTTGGATAGATAGAGATACTGATTTCTATCAATTATGTTATAGTAGTGGACCTGAAACTTCTTCAGTTTATTGATCTGTTTTGACCTTTGGGGACATACTGCCAAAATCAACCTAATGACTAGTCTCCTATCATTCAAGCTCATGTATGTTTCTTCCTTTAGATGTTATGTACTAAAATAAAAAGAATCGTAAATATTTAAACACAAATATTAAACCCACAGAATTTTTCATTTCATAATTATCAATGAAACACTAAAGAATGTTAATAAAGTAGCATCTGCATCAGGGACCATGAATGGAACACTAAACAACAGTCAGAACACTGTTCCAACTACATTTCTAGGAATTGCTGATCAAAAATTAAGTATTCATTTAATATAGTGTCAGTGGTACTTTTCCGTTATAAGCACTACACTTGGCTTATTTTTAATATTGGCAGAATTTAAAAGAAAAAGGTAAAAAAACTTACCTTGAACTGGTTTAAAAAATTTTAAACCAGTTCAAGCTCATTATATGATTATTTACACACTTTCTTTATGAAGGTTACCTTGTTCTTGAAGTAATGTAATAGCTGCCTGCTCATCTTAAGGCTAATTCCATATTTTGAAATCCATTGCGTAAAAGTACGGTCCAATTTTCTGATGGACTCTAAATTAATTTAAAGTAAGCGTATTTAATTGCAGCATTCCATAAAGTCTCGTTATCTCCATGACCACGAAAATAATCGATCTCATATCGTCTCGTGATCCTTGAATCTCGAGATTTGTATATTTTAATATTGTAATTTGCCAATCATTAGTGTCATTATATAACGTTACTTTTCTCTCACTGCGGCAATTTTTAAAAATGCTCCAAATTGGCATGAAAACGATTGTAGTGCTTATAATGGAAAAGTATCGTGTCAGCAAACTTTGTTTTTTAATAGTGTGAAAAGAAGCATTAATTTCTTTGACAAGATGTTGGGGAAAGGAATAATCAGCATTAATCAAGGGCTATTTACAAAATTGTGTGAATTTGTTATTCATGAAAAGCAAACATGTACAAGTATCACAAAACATCTTTTAGAATTGAGTTTGAAATTGCATGCACCAATATCATAGTCTAACAGCTCACTTAATATGTAATGCATTTGCTAATATCATTCATTTTGTGAAAGTAATCCTGATAAAAAAAGAATAAACTCATTCATCTCAAAAGGTCGATCATAGATTTAGAACTACAGTGGAATCTCGATCGATCGTTCTCCGAATCATCGTTTTACCGTATGGTTGTTTATTTCACCCAGTTCCAATGATCATATTGCTTTGTTATGTTCCCACATTTATTGTTCAGTTTAGTCGGTCCCTTGAAAAATGATAGATCGGGATTCCACTGTATTTGGCTGGAATATTCACTTTCAAATATATCAGTTAAATTTTCAGAAACTTTTGCCTTGCAAGTATGACAAATTGTCTTGCCTTAGTGATATTTTTACAAGATTTTAAATCTGGTTTATTTCAGATGGTTGCAAGATGTATTTGACGTACCTCTTGTTATTCAGTTAACAGATGATGAAAAATTTTTATGGAAAGATCTTACTGTAGAAGAAGCACAAAGGCTTGCTGTAGAGAATGCCAAAGATATAATTGCATGTGGATTTGACGTTGAAAAAACCTTTATATTTTCAGATTTTCAATACATGGGGTAATTAAGAACATTTTTTTTTTCATTTATTGAGCAGTAACAAATAACCATCATATCAGCATTCATTTACCTCAGTTGTACTTAATTTTTAATTTTATAATATAAAACAATATTTTTGAGTAAACAGAAATTTGAAACTTCATTGTTGTGATTTATAACCAAGTTTAGAATTTTATGAAGAAAATATTTTATTATATATTGCTTTTGTTTAAGTAATTATAAAAAATGTGCTATAAATAAATCAAAATTGTCTTGAAGAAAAGCTGCTTATTCAAACTCTTTAAATGTTATATTTTTAAAAATATTATGACAGTTTTACACACTTTAATTTTGAGAGAATCATTATAGCACTATCTAGTACTAACATACTGCACATTAATTCAGTTTTTGTAGTGTGTTGAAAAGTAAAAGATTTCATGTATATCTGAGTACTCAATTTATCATAGGCTATAAATAATAAAACAAAATCATTTGCTTTTACAGACAGTGTCCTCAGTTTTATCAGAATGTTGTTAGGGTCCAAAGGAGTGTTACATTTAATCAAGTGAAAGGAATATTTGGTTTTGGAGACAGTGATTCTATAGGAAAAATAGCTTTCCCAGCTGTGCAAGCTGCACCATCTTTTAGTTCCTCTTTTCCTAGCATATTTGGAGGAAAATCTGATATCCCTTGCCTCATTCCATGTGCTATTGATCAGGTAGTTGGTTTTTCCTTTAATTTATACATTGGCTGTCTGTATTTATATGATGGTCATGATTTATGCAGTTTGGGAATATAAAATCAGAATAGTAGTTTGAATAATTGTTTCAGTCTAGTGTTTTTTTCCCTTACCATATTTGTATTTGTTCCTTATATAAGATCTGATTATTAAGTGCTTTTGTAAATAAGGGCTTTTTATTATTAATAGTAAACATTTCATAAGATAGATTTATTGGATAATAACTGAAAAATAACTATAAAACTTTAAAATAATAGGAATAGAGAATACAATTCTTATTTTTGCACATATAGATAACAGTTTTTGTAAACTTAGGTATTTTGAAATTTATTTTATTTCTTTTAAAACTTTAAATGATGAAACATTTAAATTTTTTATCACTGAAAATCTTCAGGTTTGTATGAAGATATTTTAAGCTAATATGAATCCTATTTAATTTATTCATGAATATTTTGTCAGTAGTGCATTTACCAAATTATGCAAATAAGAAGAGCAAGTGAATATAAATGTTCAAAAGATTTTTGCATGTTTCATTTTTTTAACTTTGTCTAAACTGAAAAGTAATTATTTTTTCTTCATTGCTACATGTAATTTATTTGCATTAGTTTATTACTTAAAGATGATTTATAGTTATCACTTGTCTGTGGATTAATTGTTTAGGATCCTTACTTTCGCATGACAAGAGATGTAGCTCCAAGGTTAGGATTACCAAAGCCTGCACTGATGCATTCCGAATTTTTCCCAGCCCTTCAAGGAGCCCAAACAAAGATGAGTGCAAGTGATCCAAACAGTTCTGTGTTTTTAACAGACACACCAAACCAAATAAAAAACAAGGTAATTGAAATACTTGAGCATTTTTTATTGATATTGATTGAAATTTGTGTAACTGCCTATAAAATGAGTAGCTGCAAAATGTAACCTGTATAAATAAATTTATAATTTTTGTATTTATATTAAGGAGGATATGTTATATTCCCTCCTTAACATATATTCAAACTCATAAATTTGACAGATTCAACATTTTTTACCTTTAAATGTGAGGAATTGTTTAAGCAGAATCCAGCCTAACCCATTAAAAAATTCTTATGTCTAAAATAATAAATATACCATTAAATTTGTGTTTTATAGTAATAATTTCAAAATTTGCTACAAAAATTAGTACCTCAATTTATATTTGTGTCAATATTAAAGCATGGGAGTCATATTTCTTAATTTTAACTTAGTTTTGAACCTCATTCATATAGCATTTCTTTAATGTAGCAGAGAAATATAATTAATTATTTTTATAATAATTCTTTTTTAATGCTTCAGATAAACAAATATGCTTTCTCTGGTGGTGGAGCAACTGTTGAAGAGCACAGAGAAAAAGGTGGAAATTGTGATGTGGATATATCATATCAGTACCTTCGTTTCTTTTTAGATGATGATGAAAGATTAGAAACAATTAGAAAGGTAATGTATTGGGTGTTGTGTACCTTTTTATAATACTAAAGAATAAAAAATTGCAAATTCATTCTATGTCAATAAGAATCAACATAGCATGATACATTTTAAAGTAAGGATAAACATAGTGTTTCAGAGAATAAGAACAACCTAAGACTAAAATAAGTCAATTAAAAAATAAATCTTTGTCATTTCAAACAGCTGCATATATTGTGCAAGGCTCATTAGCAACTTTGAAAAAAGAGCCTAACATTAACACACTGAATCCAAAACCAAAAAGACAAAAATTTTTCATTGGTAATTTCTATGGTTGATTTCTAATAAAGTAATAATTAAATCAACAGCTTGCATTAGAATTTTTTTTTTTCAAAGTGTCAGCTGTAAACAAATGTTTCAATTATTTTACAGTGAAAAGTGTGTCTGATGTGTTGACTTTGTATGGCATTCAAATAACTATGAATTCTTCAAATATGATCATATCTAAAAGCTTCGGCAAACTAGTACAGTGTCTAATGTTAACCCGATAATTGAAGTTAATTTGATGCATATTGATTCTTAAATATTGTCATATGTAACTATGTTGTATTATTTCTAATCCAGTGATCTTAATTTTTGTTCAATATGAAATTCTATAGAAGAAAGGTGATCTAAGATCTAATATGACCAACTGCAGACAGAAATTTTTTTCCAATGCCAGATCTGTAGTCAGTGATTTCTGGCCTCATCGAGATATAACCACTTGAAGATTTTATAGTGGTAGCATATAATCAATAAATTCTGAAAAAATTAAGGAGCTTTCGTTAACTTTATTCAACCTGTCAAAAAAAAATTAGATTTCAGTAACAATCTTAATCTGACTTATTTTAATATATATTTAAATATATACATATAAATCTGATATTTAAGTTTTGTTGAAAAAAATTTTTAGCCTTTATAACTAGTATGATTTCTGTATTTTAGGATTATTCAAGTGGAGAACTTTTAACTGGTCATTTGAAAAAAGAACTAATAGGTATACTGCAGAAAGTAGCTGCTGAGCATCAACAACAAAGGAAATTAATTGATGATGATACCGTAAAACAGTTTATGACACCTAGAAAATTAAAGTTCAGTTTATAACAAATTAGTTAATTACAATAGCACTTCATATCAAAGTTTAACAAATATCATTTAGTTAAATTTTAATGCATTGAATAACTTCAGGCAATAAAATGCACACTGTAAAAAATTATGCATTTCAATTCCATTTTAATCTGAAAATTGATTCTTTACTCTTGGAGTATTTAAAAGTGTAATTTAATTATTTCTTTTATTGTATGTATTATATTTGTTTTACTTAAAAAATAAATCTTGAAGGTTTATTCATTATAACAAAATTTAATATTGAAATTTTAGACTGCCAACATACATGCTTTGTACAAGCTTTATTTCTGTAACAGTTTACGCAACTTAAACCCATGTTAAAAGAATAGCAGATTAACTTTTCATTTCATGTGCTTAAAGATCCTGTAATACAATAAATAATAAAAATATTCATATTAAATTTATGAATTATATTTTTACTGGTATATATTCATAGTTAAATTTTTACACTGAAATTTATTAAAGTATTTTATTATCTCAAAGACTTTTATTTTCTAATATCTTTCTCTCAATATGGAAATAATTACTCAAGGAATTTTGTAATTACAAAAAATTAGAGTTTTACCTTAATGCATTCATAAGAAATATCTTTAACATACAGATTTTTAAAAATTGTTTTATAAACCAATAAGCTTAACTACTCCTTGTATCAGTCCCTTTTTAAAGACATGACAATTTCTTTTGGAGTCTTTTTTATTAAAATAACTTCTTACATCCCATGTAAGTTTCCCATGTATAGTTTCCCATGTATAGTTTCCCATGATTCAACCTTATTGAATATTACTCTGTAAAGCAGTTTTTACTTTGGAAAGAGCTGTTTGTATTACTAAATTGGTAGTTTTTGTACATAAATATATACACACACACACATATATATATATATATATATATATATATATATATACATACACACACACACACACAGCCGATTCCGGTTAATCGGACTACAATGGGATGCAATCATTTTGGTCCCAATAACCGACTGGTGCACCTATGTTACAAGACAGGATTCGGTCCGAATAAGCGGCTGGTCCAATTAATCGGAATCGACTGTATATACATATATATATATACACACACACATATATATATATACATATATTAGTCATACTCAATACTTGTCACATTTTGATGCAAAAAAAAAAATGCTTTGGTACCACTGGACATTTGCTTGGTACTCGTTACACATGCTAAAACATGTACAAGACAAGATGACACCCCCTGCATCCTGTCTCTCTGGACGAAGAGAAATACCAAAATAGGTTGAATTACATATTTTGTTCAAAAGTATTACCCTGGCAAAGCTCTAGCAAGTCGAAATGTGGAATTGTTTAATGATCAAACAATGTCTCACTTCAGAAAGATTTTGAAATGCAGGCAGAAGCAAGTTTCTCTTGATAGGTTTGTAGTGAAACTCTCTAAAACTGTGTCTACCACAGAGATTGGTTGTGTTAAGAGACAGAAAAAACAGTCCTTTTGCAAGCACTTGATGTTTTATTGGAAAGAGATTACCTTTCCAAGCAATAACCCCTATCCTCCTCTACTTTGCCACTATTCCATTAGGCCATCAACTCCTCTCAGTACAGGTTGAGTGAAAATAAATTTTATACAATTGTTTTAAATTACATCTGCCTAGTTTAAAGATTTTGTATAAAAAGCAACTCCATCCATTTATAAATTACCCAGTAAAATGTTAAATTTCTGGTTTTCAGGAACGAATTATTTCAATTTACAGTAATACACCAAAGTTACATGATAGGTGGGACTGCCGAATGACAGTGTAAGTTGGGGTACAACTTTGCATATAAATACATATAAATTTTGTCTAATTGGGACCAAGAAATTACAAAAACACCAGTTTAAAGGAAAAATATTGTATTACATATTAATACGGTACAACCACCCAAATCCAGAATCGTTCAGGACACAGCAATTCCGAATTTGGGAATTTGCTAGATTTGAGGTTTTTAAATAACGCTAAAAAATTTTAGGAAAAAAATAAACACACTTTAAAAAAAACATGTAAAATGGTTTGATAAATAAACATGAATACAGAACATATAATTACATTATAATTTAACATTTCAGTTAATAATGTCTGTTGCTTTAGTTTCGGCTTATTAGAAATTATTTTTTCTCGAATCCTATATACTGCCATAATTTCATGTTTCGAGGTAAAATTCCACTGTTCTAAGCTGAATAATGTTTTATCTAATGATTTTATCAGGTCTTCCGTTGACATTCTTTCATTTTCAGGGCATTCTGAATCACTTTCACGATTGCCGTCATCATAACCTTTGTTATTTATCATACTATCAATAATTTCAGAATCGCTCAAGAGAACCAATGATCGGCACATGTTCTAAAACTTCCTGTATGTTCAATTTATCCAAGTTAATGTTACCTTTTTATTTGCACTTTCTACTGATTCTGCTATTTCAGCTGCTTTCCCAGACACTTGAAAGCCTTCAAAATTGCTGCTGTCACTTCCTTGAAAGAAAAGGGTTTTTTTTAAACGATCATTTTGGTAGCGACATCTATCAGTAAAATGGAAAAGTAAAATTGGCCATTTATTAAAACGTTCCAGATTTGGGGGGTTGTACTGCATTATACATATGTAAAAGATATTAAAAAAATAATTTATGTTGATGGTTTTAAAAAATCCAATAAAGTAGTATGCCATATTGATGGCCTTTTTTTTGCGAAGAATTTCTTCATAGCAGACTAACATTTATTTTACTCCCTGCTTTGTCATGATCCTGCAATCTTTATTAGTCTATATTCTCTAAAATTTGTAACCCTTTCTCAATGGCGCTGAGACATTCTGTCAAGTTTATAATTGTCATTATGTTTTCTTGTGAAATTGGGTGTGAAGTGTCGGATTTATCAGTAATGCTTTGGTCGTGCATCTGTATGAGATCAACTATCAGCTCCTCAAGATGAGAATCCAACAGCTTGCTGACAGCAACTCTATTGACTTCCATATTTAATTGCCTGACAAGACAGTGACTTCTATCACTCAAACAATATGAGCAGTTTCAGGTGTTGTTTCCGTCTCGTTCAAAAAAAAAATATTGGACAAAGTTTCTTCCAGACACATTTGAAGTTTTTTGGGAAATTTCATTCCAAGATTTAAAACCGGGAAAAAGGCTAAAATCAAAAACCGTGTAACTCTGAGTTTGTCAAGTCAGGGTATTACTGTACATTATTCCTTATGGAAAAAATTCATTCAGTACTCATCATGCCTTCTGGAACCAATTAATGATGAGTACTGAGGTACCACTGTATATTCGTATTGTTTTAGCGAATAGCATACATGCTTAATTAAAATGTTAACAACATTTACACCTTTTTTTAATGTGATCTCACTGAATGGTTAAATCAGTAGTTTTCATACAGACAAAAAAATTTTTTTCTCTATATTTTCACAACTTTTGCATGGTTTTTTGTTGGCTTATTGTGATTATATGAATTGCTTAGTACTAGAAATTTGAAAATTCCTTATTTATATATTATTTAAATCTGGGTTAGCCAAAAATTCAACACGGAAAAATAATTTGCCCAATAGGCAATTTTTATAATACTGTAATCCTGACACAAGTTGAAACAGAAATATATTTTGTTAAAATATAATCATGGATTACCAAGTTATAGGTATTGTTAACTTTATTTTGAGATATATTTGTCTGTATGATGGATTCATTTTAAATTTAACTGCAACTGCCGACAGGAAGGGAAATCTTAAGATAAAACAAATAATCTAAGTATTAAACTTAGATAAATCGAAAGTCTTACATATCCATGGGATCATTTTAAATCAAAATTTAATTTGAAACCTTATTTTTAAGTATAGTAAAAGTAAAATTGCACTGTATTACAGCATAAAGTACCTTAACAGATGATTTTCATATTAGGGCTAAAAATAGCTACTAGGTGCATAGAAATCACAATGCGAAACCACTAAGCTCTGGTAACCCTTGGTATCTAAAGACACTTCTTAACCTGACCATTTTTACAATGAATCAAAAATGAGTTTTCAATTGTATCATGTGTTCAGACAGTTATATAATTGCAAATTTACACTATAGTATCACCTAGTGACTGGATTTTATGTAAACAGTTTTAGTTTCTTTCATAAAAATTCATTACAATCATTTTATTGTAATATGAAATTAAAGTGAATTCTGTATAATCAATTATGCAGAATCAAGTCTGAATTCCTCCATGTTTTCATTCACTTTGAACTTGAATTTTGACAAATTCTGGCTTTTCTAGGTTCTCCCTACATCTGTCAGTCATTAATGTTAAACACTCATAAGCTAATTTAACCATTTAAAAGTCCTTTATTTTCTGGTCCAAGACAAAAATAAAATGGGTTTTGTTCTTTGAAGAACATATTATGGATCAATAACAGTGTATAAATAGTTTAAAATTTCAATGAATGATACTGTATACAATAGTCTAAAATTTATTGAAATAAAACAAGAAAGTATCTTAAAGTGAAAAATACAAAATTTGAAAGGCACAAAAACAAGATGAAATTCTGTGCAGTTTCCAGCATCATCTGATCTTTGCTAAAGCTGCTGCTCTCCTTTCAGTATTTTGAAATAGAGCTCTAATTAAATGTTTTATGTCATCAGATGAAAAATGAGCTGCTAATGGTCCTTTTCCACTAGACCATCTATCAACTATTTCTCTCATGCTAGCACTCAGTATAAGTTGCAGTTCTTGGAATTTGAACCATCGCTTCACATATAGGTGAACAGAATTCCTTTTGTCAATATCCGTGATCTAGAATAGAGAAGTCATGATAAAATAAATAAAAGATTACATTAAAGCTTCCTTCAAATTAGGCTATGCTAATTTTTATAAGCAAATTTCAGTTGCTCAATATTCTCTTCAATTCTAATTATACCATACCAGAATGTTAACCCATAAATGGTAACATCTGTCAGAATGACTCTAACAGTAACATCCATCCATGAGACTAAGTTGGATTTCTTAGCTCATTACTTAAGTAATTTTGCAATTTTCATTTAATTTTAGCTCTTGAATTTGAGGTATTATTGATTTATAAAATATATTTACACTGGGTTTTAATTTTAATATAACTTTGTTTAAACCTTTAAATGCGTTTTTCTGCATGATGCATTTTTCTCACCATTTCTCGTTTTTAAATTGTTATAAATCAAGAATCGTTAAAGATAAAGGATTCAAACTTGGAAAATGTCTTTTTCAATTGTTTTACTTTAATTTTGATTCAGTAAATTTGAAAAAAAATTTTACTTTTGAAAATATGATTTTTAAAAAATAAATTAATCATTTTTTTGGAAATTTTTACTCTAAATATTTTTAATTTTTTAAAAAATTAATATTTAAAAAATGCTGAATCAACATTAAAACTTATATATATTTCTGTTTAATGAAATGAAAATATTTTTAAATTCGACAAATAATATACTGAGTTATAACAATTTTAAATTATCCCACTTTTTTAAAAATTTTAAATTTTAAAATTTTTAAAAAACTTTGAGAAGTTTTATGATGTGATTTTGTTTACAAATTATATGGTTAACTACCACAAAAAAATTCAAAATTTTAACTTAATAAATAAAAAAAATTTTAAATGTGTCTTGGACCCTACACGGACCAAATACATACCTTTATAGTAATATCCATCTCTAAAGCGGAATAAGTTTGCTTGGAATGGTAAATGTAAGGTGATAAACAAACACAAAGAAGGTCACAGAATAATTGAAGCATAGCTCAAACATGAAGGTTTCAAATCGATTATTACGCACCCTAGCGGGAAAAGTATTAACTATATCCATCCAAGAGACAGATGTTACCATTTACAGGTTAAAAACTTTAAATTATTAGATGTTAAGTGAAGTAATAAGAAAATAAAATGTAATAATTTCTTTCAATTATCAAACAATTATGAGAGATTTATTTCATTACAAGGTAGAAATGCTGAGCATATGCAATGCATTTTTAAAAAATCATCACACAATTTAAACTTTCATGTTATCTGTAGGACAAAATACAATTTCATAGTTTTTAATCTTCCTTACCTGGATTGAAATAGGATGTTCGTAAAAGTCTAATGAAATTTAAAAAAATTATAGTCACATTTTCAGAAATTTCACAAGATACTTTCTTTTCATAGTAAATTACAGACAATTCACACATAAGATTAAAGAACACAATAAATATCCAGAACTTCGCAGTGAAGATTCAATAAGCCAGTACAAAATTTCCAGACAATCCTAGGATTTTGAAGAAAATTCTTGATTTTTACACTCAATTTTGTTTGTATTCCAAAGCCCCGAGGTACAAAGCTAAAAATAGTTCTGGTAAAGATATTCAGGTTTTCCACAAACCCTCTCCCAGGACTGGATATCGGTTTGATGTGCTTCAGAATGACACTGTTTGTCTTGTATTTTTCTAAGTTACTTTTGGATCTTTTACAAGACAGACAATAGGATTTGAAGAGTTAGATTTCTTATGCTGAAGATTTCAAATGAAAATTGTTAATGCATCACCCTACTCTTGAGCCACAATATTTTAAATTGCCATAATTTTGATTAAAATTAGATCTTTTGAAGTAGACATTTTAAATTGTAATAATTTGGTTGAATTAGCACAATGATAACATCTTCTCTTAGCAACAATATACACACACACACACACATATATATATATATATATATATATATATATATATATATATATATATATATGTATATGTGATAATATTATAGCTACCTATAATCGCCCATTCTGAACTTTATCTCTGTCCTGGTAACCCCCCTTTCTTCTCTTTGGCAGAAATGCCTCGCCTTTCCACACACTAACTCCCTCTGCCAATTCTGGCAACCTCCCTGAGCTAATGGTATTTTGGTGCTCTTAAGAGAGAGACGCTGGACTGACTCGAAGCAAATAAAATGTGTTGCTTTACTTGTTAATAAATTAGTTTGTTCCTGAAGCTGACTTTATTATTTTCTGGCCACGATGTAAGCTCCTATTTCATGAGATGTCCGTTCCAGACATTTCAGAGAGCCTGACAGGATTTCAACCTTTCAAAAAGCAACGATCAGCGACTGCATTGTGAGAAAGTGAGAAAGTCTGTGTTCTACAGGAGTTTTCGCTTTGGAAGATGCCATTGTTCTACAGGACTTTTGATTTTGATTTCCGGATGCGTTCCTGAATTCACCAGCTTGAAATGACCAAAGCTAAAACATTCCTCATCCAACACCATGAAAGTGCTACAGAAGTCGACTACATCGAAGCAAGTAAAGATGCCATTGTTCCAGTTCGTTCCATTTTGGTTTTTGAATTCTGTTTCCCGCCTGACCTCACCATTTTTTTCCCTCGTCTCGGAATACGGCATCTTTGTGTAAAGTACCAGTGCTACAGCATCCAATTCAACTCCAGGGCTCCATGAGGTGCTTCAAGTTTTTGTGTGTATGCGATATTCAATTAAGAAATTAATTTTGAAGAAAATAATATTGATTCCCCGTGTGTACGCTGAACGCTGCACGTGGAATCAGTGAAGCTCTTATAATTTATTTTTTCAAGATCACCATCAGAGTGCTTTACTCTTAAAAAAGTTCTTATTTAGTATTGTATTTTACAGTACAAAATTTGGTGTTATAAACAGGTCAGTTATTATATTATTTTCTTTTTGTAATTTATAATATCATAAGTGAAGCAAGATGAACACTGCCAAAGTAAATGTTGATTGTGATGACTCTTTTAGAAGTTCGAATGTTGAAACCGAAATTAACATTGTGCCCTTTGAAGATGGCACTATAGATATAGATTCATGGTTATCGTATTTTAACTATAAATGTATTGAGGGAAACAAAGATGATGAATGGACATTAAAACATTTTTCACGATTTTTAAAAGGAAAAGCACTTAACGTTTATATTTAAAATTGTTATCAAATTAATAATTTTACAGAATTAGTGACTGTGTTAAAAGAAAATTTTTTCACCCCTACTTTAAATGCCTTTAGTGATTTTGCAGGGTTAAAATTTAATGAAAACAATGATGATATTACAAAATATTTCAGGAGAAAATTTGAAATCAGGAAAAAGTTAAATTTAAGAAGTGAAATGATCATGGAGGGTTTAACTGATGGCCTCCCAAGGGAACTAAAATCGCTAATGACCATTAATTCCCTTGCTGACCCAATTGTTTGGCTTAACCAAGCTCACAGACTGGTAAAAATAAGAGAGAATCCACAACCTAGTAATGACTCGCCCAGATATGTAACTCCCTTTGTTGGAAAATGTGTGTTTGCTAAAGATCAGATAAAATTTCTAGGTTATGAAGTAAAATATGGTAGAGTAATTCCTGATAATCATAATATTGAAACTATTACAAAATTGAAAAATCCTAATAATACCAAAGAGTTACAAAGAGATCTTGGTAGTGTAAATGTTTATCACCGATTCATTCCCAACTATGCCAAAATTAGAGCTCCTCTTAATAGATTACTGAAAAAGAATGTTGTGTGGCATTGGGATGAAACATGTCAACAAGCTTTTGATGAGTTGAAAGAAATCTTAATATCAAAACCAGTGTTACAGTTATACGATTCTAGTAAACCATGTCACCTATATGTTGATGCCTCCCAAAGTGCTGTTGGAGCTGTTTTGAAGCAACCAGATGAAAATAATATTCTTCACCCTGTATCATACCATTCGAGAACTTTAAAAGATTATGAAAAGAATTACGCAATTACAGAATTTGAATGTTTAGGCATTGTTGACACGTTAGACAAATTTCATTATTATCTCCATGGGCAAAAATTTGTCATACATACTGATCATGCGGCACTTGTTTGGTTAAAAAATGCTAAAAATTTAAAAGGTAGATTATTCCGCTGGTCCCTTAAATTGAGCATGTATGACTATGAAATTCGACATCAGAAGGGTTCTACTAACAATGAGGCAGATATGCTTTCAAGACATCCCATTTCTCAACATCTCCTACACTGTGTACATTTACTAGATAGGAATGAAATAATTCAACTACAGAAAATTGACAATGTATGTGGTAAAAATTATAAAGAAATTAATGACATGATGGTAATTAAGAAAAAGAACTTTTGTAAAATTGTAGTACCTAAATCCTTAAGATTAAAATTGTTAACTAATACCCATGAAAATTTTGGACATCCAGGAGTTCAAATTATGCTAAATTTAATTACCCCTCAATATTATTGACCCATATTAGTGAAGATATAGGAAATTTCATGAAACATTGTCATAAAAAGAAAAAACAGAAATGATTTGGATTCCTGCAGGAAGTGCCCTCAACTGACCAACCTTTTGAATGTTTATCTATTGATACAGTAGGAGGGTTTAATTATTACAACTCAACCAAAAAATACTTGCATATAGTGATTGATCATGCAACCCAATATGTATGGGCATTTCCCTCAAAGAGCATAACTTCAGAAACATATGCAAATTGTCTAAGTCAAAATTTTAATGTGCAAATTCCAGAGAAAGTATTAAGCGATAGAAATGCAGCTTTTACATCATCCAGATTAAAAAAATTTCTTAAAAACCATAATGTGAAACAACTTTTGACTTCTCATCATCCCCAGACCAACGGAAAAGTGGAGAGAGTAAATCAATCCCTTGTAACCCGCCTAAAATGTAAGGTAAATGCTACTTCTAAAAGGGTTCCATGGACAAAAGTGCAAGAGCAAGTTGTTACTGAATATAACAACTCACCTCATACCGTAACTAAGTTCACCCCTGCCTACTTATTATTTAGCAAACTTCCTTTTGATTCTCCAATTGACCATAATACTTTTCCTCCACTTAATGAAGCAAGAACTTTAGCTAAAACCAGAACTCTTGAATACCACCAGAAAAATAAGACGAGATATGATACTAGATTTGAAGAATCTAAATTTCAACCTGGAGACTTAGTAATATATGAGGAATTCGAATACTCAAACACTAGAAAGTTAACCTCACCTTATTCAGGACCTTACCAGATTATTAATAAATTATCTGAAGTTAATTATGAAATTGATAAAGAAAATTACCACACGAAAAAAACCCACTGAAATTGTACATTCATCAAAATTGAGATTTTACTATTCACCTGAGAAGTTCAAACTACACCACGAAGAAATCACCAATATGTAAATCATTCAGCTATCCTTAATCTTTCTATTTTAGCATTCCTGTCCTATCGCCATCCTAGTTAATTTTGAAGAAACCCTGTGAGTCTAAGTGAAACTCGCATAATTTTTACTTTTGAAGCTTACTACATTTTATATGAAAAATACTATGTACTACATAAATATTGATTTTTATACTGGGGTTTCCACTCACTCTCCTCCCTGTTTCTTTGCACTGTTCAAATGTTCCCTTTAAACAGTTGCCTTTCCCTCTCATGTTTAAGAAACTTGCCTGCCCCTTTTCATTTTATGCAGTTTGCTCAACTTGAGTTTCAGGTTAGAAGCACCTTCTCTTTGGTAAATGCTCACGAGGATGTACTCACAACAGGTCACATACCTCAAATTTATGTTTGTATTGATTTTTTCCCCACAACAGTTGAATGTCAGTGTCATTTGTATTTTTGTTCAAATTTTTGCAACATCACTAGACATTTGGTATTGATGTTGAAAGTTAATTTTGACAGCATTTGGTAAATTTATTCTACTATTTATATTGCTGAAAGAACTTTTAATATTTTTGTGTACATGATCTAGAGAAAAAATTGAAATTGAAAACCAATGATAAAAAAAAAATATATAAAAAGTGACTACAACCCAGGAGATCTCCAAAAAGAACTAAACCATACTACGATTAAAGACTGTGAATAAAAATAATAACTTTTGTGTTTTTATAACAAGTTGAACTGTACCCGTCCAGGACTCTGAACACTTTCAGACTGTGATACGTGTCAGGGACTGAGACCTGCACAATATATTTTTACTTATACAGAGGCTGTTCACACATTTTTTAGACGATGTATATTGTATTCACAAAACTAAATTACATAAAATTCTTGTGTTTTAAATGTTCTATTTGACATCCCTTATTCTGAACTATCTTTCGACACCGCAATTTCCAGGATAATAATGCCTTTTGAAGTGTCAGAAGAGGTATTCTATCCCATTCCTCCTGAACAGCTTTCCAGAGTCCTGTAAGGGTTTTGGGCCGACGTTTGGATAATGCAGATTTTAAAAGTCCGAAACCACAAAAATCCATAGGTGATACATCGGGAGATTTAGTAGGGATATCAGTGAAGGGTATGGCCTTGATACCAGTTTTTTGTTCCATGTCTTTTAGGAAATTTACAGTGGATTTTGATGTGTGACTGCTAGCTTTGTCCTGATGGAGTCTCACAGATTGATGGCACTGTGGGTAAAGCGATGGTATTTCATTCAGAAAAATTGGCGATAAAATATGTTCTTGATAGTATTTGGAGTTAATCTTGACATTTTTTTCCACTCTCTTTATTTTTAACTTGCCATTATAAGAAAAACCAGCAACAATCATGAATCCCTTAGAAAAACTTTCTTTCGATTCTTTGAACCATGTACTTAAATTTTTATCTCCCCTTTTATGATAATAAATGGCTCTTTTTTTGTTGCAATCATTTGAATAAACCCATGATTCATCTATTGTGACAATTGTTTTCCATTTTTCTTTGGATAAGTGTTTCTCATATAGAATTCTGCAGCGTGTCCTGCGTTCAGCGATATGATTTGGAAGAAGACGATGCACATTGCGTTTTTTCACTTTCTTAAGATTTAAATCGTTTATCATTTTGATTACAGTGGACACCGAGCATTTTAATGATTTTGCAACTGTCCTTTGACTAGGGCGATTTTCTTTTAACATTAAACAACGTACCTTTGCAATAGTCGAAGATGTCCGTTTTTTCCTTGGATACTTGTTTGGAATTTTTGTCCCACTTGAGACTCCAATTTGACGTTTTTTTTCCTTTCTTGTTGACGATATTACCTATCGACGCTTTAGATATCACAAAACCATGACTCTCACATCATTTTTGGATAACGGAGTATACATATTTCTCTTCGGAAAGAGCATAAATGTAGCCTTCGAACCACTGCTTTGTTAAAAATGCCATTTTGAATAAAAACAAAACTTTCAAGCCGCAGACGATAATTTTGACTTTTAAAAACATTGTACATTTGCAATTATTTCTTTTGCAGCAAACGATTTTGTATTACCGCTTACCAAAATCGTCTAAAAAATGTGCGAACAGCCTCTGTATCTTTATTTGGAAGTCTTTACATGTGTTGTTATTAGTGTCTTCATTGAAGTGTACCATTCCATTTTTATTTTTTTCCAGCTATTTGTTTTTTAAGATTATGCCATATTATTATGTTTTTCAATTGTATATTTTAACATAAAAATTTGTGATTTTCAAGCCAGCTTCAACCTAATATTCTAACTACTAATTTTCATGTTCCCACTATCTGGAGTGTATTGGAGTCGACGGCTGCGGCTCCAATCCATTTTAGATGGGGGGATATTCTGTGATAATATTACTAGCTACCTATAATCGCCCATTCTGAACTTTATCTTTGTCCTGGTAACCCCTCTTTCTTCTCTTTGACGTAAATGCCTCGCCTTTCCACACACTAACTCCCTCCGCCAATTCTGGCAACCTTCCTGAGCTAATGGTACTTTGGAGCTCTTAAGAGAGACGCTGGACTGACTCGAAGCGAATAAGATGTGTTGCTTTACTCGTTAATAAATTAGTTTGTTCCTGAAGCTGATTTTATTATTTTCCGGCCACGATGTAAGCTCCTATTTCATGAGATGTCCATTCCGGACATTTCATATATATATGTATATATATACTTTACTTATGAAATATCAAAATAATGAATAGAATATGTAATAACTTATGGCAAAATATCATTAAAATACTTCCACTTCAATACGAAAATTTAAAAAATCTAGATCTTAATTCTTTTAAGTAAGTTTTAAAAAAATTCAATTCTTTGCAAAGCCATTATTTTATAAAAAATTTTTGTAATTTTCCAGTAACCTGGTGTCTAAAATTATAGACACCAGGGTACTGGAAAAAGGGATAAAAAAAGGAAATTTTAGTTGCAAAACTTGGAAAAATAGGATGATATTGTGAGCACATGGAACCAATATTTTGTTGGTTATTATTAGAATTTCACAATGCTGTTGAATGATCATACATGTGGCTTGTGATGATTTGATAAAAGCCTGACAATTCAGAGACAGCCAGTGGTGCACAATAGGAAACAGCAGAAAAGAAAGCTTCATTCTTCTCTAATTCCAAAACTGTTCCCCGTTATTTCATGTCCATAATGAACATCATATACCTAGCCAACTATTGCACATCAAGCAAGTAGACTTTCATATGAAACTAAGGAAAAAAACATTGTTTCCTGTTTGTCATTTTCCCCTCAGCATATACTGACTGAACACCCCCCCCCCCTTTAAAAAAAAAATCCAAACTTCAAGCAGGGGATTAGAACATTGACAACCAATATCAGGTGAGAAATTTACAGATGTAATATGAAAAGGAACCTTTAAAGCACCAAGTAGAAATGACAAATTTTCATAATACAGATGCAAAAATTAAAATTGATTAGGGACCAGAAAAATAAGCCCTTTTTCTGGTTTTTAAGCACTTGGCTGAATCCTGTATAACTATTTGGCCAAAAGTATGCAAGAAATTTCTTGGACCACAAACCTCTTAACAGCCACTAAGATTGAAAAGCAAGATCTGCCAAATATGAGCAAAATAATAAAGTAGGAAAAATTTACAGCAGTGGTTCCATCTTCTAAACGATATTATAGAGTACAGATAAGAGGAGAAAACTTGATAAGGGTTTGGAGCAACCAATTTCAGGATATATTATCAGTAGGGATACGTAATTTTCATATTTATGAAATAGATGCAAATAAATGGGAAATTTGCCGATATGAGCGAATAAATGTGAAAATTATTCTTTTACTACTTTTCGGCGAAAACTCAAGTGATAAACGGTTTTTTAAGCAAAATTAGGTAATAATAAATAATTTGTTAACATAAATGCTTAACTAAGACCATCCGCAATCTTTGACTAAGAAGTCTCACTCTCCTTCGGATTTGCTCCGAATTTCACCTGGACAGTTTGTCCGTACCGGAGTCCAACGTAAAAATCTAACTGTAAAAATCAATCATCAAGTTTTGTGAAACAATTTAGCAGATTCAAAAACGTCTCTTGAGCTCCAAAGTCAAGGGTATTTCAACTACTTACAGTAGTCAATCAAGAGACTCCTGTTGATGTTTTACAGATTTTAATTGCAACAAAATGCTGTTACCTTAACTTTGAAAAGGCAGCTATACAAAGCCTCTATAGTCCCGTTAACAGAGTAGATGCTGAGATATTTTAGTATGTACAACATAGTAATTAATGACAGAAGGCAAAAACTTAAGGAACAGAATGTGGAGACTACTACAATGTTAGCTTTTAACTAAGAATTTTGATACTTACCTATCCAAGTAAATAAAATTGTAATTGTTTTAAATAAATACGAAATTTTTGAATTTATATATTTTTTGCAAATAAATGCAAAATTTTATATATTGAAAATTTTTTCTTCTTCGAAATTTCAATATTTTTTATGTGAAATTTACGTATCCCTAATCAGGAGTCAAGTTCATCCTATAACCACATACAATATTTCTCTAAATTCTGAATCCTTTACAAAAGGTTAAAAAATAGGAAAATACTATAAATAAATTTATTGTTTTCACTGTAAGATTTTTCTTATTTTCTGTAAATCAAAAGACAAAACTCAAATTCATGTTAAAATAATTCACCAATGTGACTCAATACAAGTTAAGATTAAGTGAACATAAGAGAAATTGAAGTAAATCAATTTAAAACTTATGTGTCTTACTTTAAAAAGGTCAGGCCCTTGTTTCAGAAGAATACTAAATATGCTGTCCATCTGCATTGCTGCATCTGCAGATATATCCTCCATTGAGAGCACTTGCAGAATTATTTCTTCCAGGCAGGAGTTAAATAAGGTCCCAATAGCTTTAAAATAAACCTCAGAAGGTAATATATCAGCCCACACTTTCTTCAGGAGTTGTAACTGACAAAGACACTGCTTGATAGATTTCTCGGCTTTATTTATTAATTCCTCATCCATCATTATGGTTTGATATGCTGTAATTAAAAAAAATACTCTCAGTGCTGTCTTTTTTATTTTAAATGCAGTATAGAATTTCAGTTGTTGGTTTGTTATGAATATGTTCTATTTCAGATAGATATACTGCAGTTTTTACAAGTCAAAACATAAAATGTTGTTGTTTGTATTGCAAACACCGGTGCAGCCTTGAAGAAGAATACTTTAAACAATTACTGAGCATAATATTATTATTAACCTTTGTTTTCCTGACATTATGAACTTCAGGTTGTTTGGGATAGATAAATAAAATCCAGTTATATGAATAAACTTTATGAAAAAAATTTAGCCATTTAGGAATAGCATTTTTTATTGGGTCATGAATTGTAATGTTTTATATAATTTATTAAATTGTTAATAAATATTTTCAGAAGAGGAACAGAAGTTAATATACCATGTTATCAAAAATTCAATGTAGCACCTAGAGTTCCTACAAGTGAAATGTACTTGGGGATGTGACATTTCTATGTATTTTAATTTTTAAAGCCTTTTTAAACATCTTATACAGTAGAGCTCCTTATCTCCCTGGAATTACAGAAATAATAAAATTAAAAATAAAAGAAATAACTCGTTTGACACCTCGGCCCCTCAGCTTTCGCGTATCGGCCCTTGATTTACTGAAGACTGGCACTGCATAGCAATTTCTGTATACACAGCCAAAGGTTAATTTCCCATGTTCGGTGATGTTTCATGTAGGCCTGGGCGCCATCAACTCAAAATTTTTTAAGGTGGTTGCAGCATAAAATTTAAGAATATTTGAGCACAATTTTATTGCAAATAAAACAAGTTTAGAAACTGATTTAAATGTGAAAAGCAATTAATTTAGTTCATTATTCTCAATTTTTAGCAATCAAATCTGACTAACCGTAATTAAATTTATTAAAATTAAGAGGCAGTGAGGATTATTCAGCAAAAAGAATGCACAATACAAGGCTTTATGAAAAAGGAAACAATCGATATTTCGTTCTTTTAATGTAAATATATTGCTCAGAAAAGTTTGTTAATTGAAGCAAATATAACTAAAAGTAAATAATTTAACAAAGAAAGATAATTATTAGCAGTAGGAATGTAGACAAAAATAAACAGAAATCACACACTTAGGACTCAACGTACCATAATGGAAGATTCTGTATTAGTAAAGGAACTACACTATATATCAAGGTAACAGATTGGTCTCGTCATCAAGAGCTCTAACCCAATCAGTTATCTCAAGGGGGAACTTTCTGAATAGGATGCAGGTCTAACCAAAAGACATCCCAAGGCCCCAAGATCCCCATTGAAACAGATAGAAATCAAATTAATTGAAACAAATAAGTCATCATAATTACAGTTTTTTGCTTCAGTGGGATAAGGCAAAACCTACTTTTATTCAAAATTCCCTGGACCTTTTTTTTTTTTTGATGGTGGTATGTGTGTGTGTGTGTGTGTGTGTGGGGGGGGGGGGTGTCATACATATCACACAGAGAAATTTTAACTTAGAGCTTATTCCTTTTAACAAAATACATTCAACATTATAACTTGTCGAAAAATAATCTTAGCCGATTTTAGTTTATAAAGTTTTATACTGTTCTTGAACTTGAGTTTTTTTTTTAATAATAATAATAATAATAATAATAATAATAATAAAGTTAAGCTACTATAAGTAAATTGCAAATATTTATTTTATAGGGTAAACTTACCTTGTTGCTCCTGAATCAGTTGCAAAAGTAGTTGCTTTTGATGTCTCATCTGACACAGAAAAGCTTCTGTGCCCAATTTTTTTATTTCAGGAACTAAATCAGCAAATGTCATAGCAATATTACTCTCAAGATCACATTCATAATGGCCACCAAAAGTACATAATTCATGGGCTAAATACATGCAGTTATTGTGAAATACAGCTGTGAAAAACAAAAGAAAAGGTTACAACTTAAAATAAGTATGTCAGATTAGATACATACAAAAATTTAAAAATTAATGTAGATGCACAACATTCAGCAAAAAATTTTGTGAGGTAGAGATCTTATTTTTTCATTAGTTAAGTTTATGAAAAGGAAAATGCTACAGATGTTTCTCAATTACACATTGTTGATACCTGCATTACACATTGTTCATACCTGAAATCTATTTTTTTTATCCCTTTGATTTTCTTTAACTGTTCCCAAAAAATTTGCATCAACCATCAATGTTTATGCTTTTGCATTACCATATATTTCCAAAAATATATTATTAAAATTCCTAATTACTTATAAATATATTTAATACATGAATGGTTAAAAGTAAGTACTACTCAGATGAAAATTTTGGCCTGATATGTCCTTTTGCCAGGCAAACACTCTCTGATTTTAAAACAGTACTAAAAATGCTCTATCATTTTTTAAAAAAGGCTGTTTACATGATCATTGATTTCAAAATATTTTGCTGCTCTTTCTAACATTCTTTTGCATAAAATTAAATAATAAAAGTATATATTGCAGAAATGCATATTCGACCAGGCAGTCCTATTATGACAAAAATTGCTAAGAAAATATTTATTTCACATGTGCACTCTTTAAAGTTATATATATGACAAAATGCATTAAAGTTAAAAGTTAGTTAAATATAACATACCTAATATATATACAGAGGCTGTTCACACATTTTTTAGACGATTTTGGTAAGCGGTAATAAAAAAGTGTTTGCTGCAAAAGAAATAATTGCAATTGTACTATGTTTTTAAAAGTCAAAATTATCATCTGCGGCTTGAAAGTTTTGTTTTTATTCAAAATGGCATTTTTAACAAAGCAGTGGTTCGAAGGCTACATTTATGCTCTTTCCGAAGAGAAATATGCATACTCCGTTATCCAAAAACTATGTGAAAGTCATGGTTTTGTGATATCTAAAGTGTCAATAGGTAATATCGTCAACAAGAAAGGAAAAAAAAAGTCAAATTGGAGCCTCAAGTGGGACAAAAATTCCAAACAAGTATCCAAGGAAAAAACGGACATCTTCGACTATTGCAAAGGTACGTTGTTTAATGTTAAAAGAAAATCCCCCTAGTCAAAGGACAGTTGCAAAATCATTAAAATGCTCGTGTCCACTGTAAACAAAATGATAAACGTTGATTTAAATCTTAAGAAAGCGAAAAAACGCAATGTGCATCGTCTTCTTCCAAATCATATCGCTGAATGCAGGACATGCTGCAGAATTCTATATGAGAAAGACTTATCCAAAGAAAAATGGAAAACAATTGTCACAATAGAAGAATCATGGGTGTATTTAAATGATTGCAACAAAAAAAAAGAGCCATTTATTATCATAAAAGGGGAGAAAAAAATTTAAGCACATGGTTCAAAGAATCGAAAGAAAGTTTTTCTAAGGGATTCATGATTGTTGCTGGTTTTTCTTATAATGGCAAGTTAAAAAATAAAGAGAGTGGAAAAAAATGTCAAGATTAACTCCAAATACTATCATGAACATATTTTATCACCAATTTTTCTGAATGAAATACCATCGCTTTACCCACAGTGCCATCAATCTGTGAGACTCCATCAGGACAAAGCTAGCAGTCACACATCAAAATCCACTGTAAATTTCCTAAAAGAAATGGAACAAGAAACTGGTATCAAGACCATTGGATCCATTTGGATTCCCTTCACTGATATCCCTACTAAATCTCCCGATGTATCACCTATGGATTTGTGTACTTTCGGACTTTTAAAATCTGCATTATCCAAACGTTGTCCCAAAACCCTTACAGGACTCTGGAAAGCTGTTCAGGAGGAATGGGATAGAATACCTCTTCTGACACTTCAAAAGGCATTATTATCCTGGAAACTGCAGTGTCAAAAGATAGTTCAGAATAAGGGATGTCAAATAGAACATTTAAAACACAAGAATTTTATGTAATTTAGTTTTGTGAATATACAATATACATCGTCTAAAAAATGTGTGAACAGCCTCTGTATATATATATATATATATATGTTATGCTAGAAAGTATTTCTCATTCCTTAACTTAAATGTATAGCTTGTGCTATAAATTACTAATTTTATTGATACCCTTATACTTTTTCATAATTTTTATATTTGCCCTCAGGCGAACTCTCAGCTGAAAATGTCCTGTGAGAAAATACATACCCGTCCAGTTTTAGAGTTGAAAGTGATTGCCATCTCAACTAACTAGATATTTGTTGACGTAATGATAATTCTGACCACAGGAAGGGTCCACTGTAGGAATTTGGGTTTGGAAGTGATGTATAATTATGTTTTTACATTAAATCTCTTCAGGAGACACAAAGAGCATTCTTTGCAATCATGACCTTGGTGTACTTGCTCCATAGAAACGAAACGGTGAACAAGAGAAGTGATTTAATAAATATATTTTGCATGTTAAATCGTGTTCCTTTCCTAGGAGAATGGCTATGCCACAACTACATTGAATTTTAAGGAGGAACATTACTTTTTTTGTATTTATTCTAACACACATACACAAATATATAAGGAAAGGGGGAAGATTTCTTTTTCAATAAAAAGAAAATGAAAGACTTCCTATAGCTAAATGTTTAATATTTAAACATAGTATGTAACAAAACAGTAAATATAAGATGAATTTAATTATACAAGTATAATACTGGCCATTGCTCAATGATACATAATATACAAAGAGAATCATATTGCCAATATAACAGTTAAAATGTATAGGAACTATCATATTTAGGCATCGGATATCAAAGAAATTCTAAGCAAAATGCAAACACTCCATATTTTCAGGGTAAAATCTGAGAACTTACTGTATTATCAAATATTATGAGCATTTTAATTTCTAAATGAATAGTATCAGACTCCCTAACAATATCAGAGCACTTAAACCTTTCCATATTTATTATAGGTGATAAAGCAGTAGCAACTCCATGAAAGGCATATAAAGCAATGTCTGGATCAAATGATAAATTTATTTAAAAGAGTAACTTTTGTATTCTCCAATGGAAATTAAAATCTCAAAAGTGGGCTATACTACACTTGACACACAACATATTTTTTTTAATCAACATGTTTTTATAATACCTAGAAGTAAGGATGCAAATATAACCTTATAACAAATCAGAAGCCAGATTACAGTAATACAAATCAATTATAACAATGTATTACCTTCATGATGGCTCTAGAGTTTAAAGATACTTAATTTGCTGCTTGAAGTTTGCTTTAAAAAGAAATTAATTCTATCTGGCAATTAAAAAAATTCAGTAAATCAAATAATTATTTTAATAAGTTAAAACATAAAATTTACATCTATGATAAAGACATGGAAAATGTACTTTAGAGAAACAAATATAATTTTAATATAAAATAATTAACTTTTAATTAGAATAATTCTTCATATTTATACGAAAAAAATAGCAATTAAAACCTGTTTGTTGAGGAATTTTTTGAATTTCTTCCTTGTGAAATGTTGGAACAACACAACAGTACAATTCACATATACTTCGAGCAACATAATAAAGACGAGGTGCATGAACAGGACCAATGTTTTTGGCTTCATCTTTTACCTCTTTCAGTAGTTTCACAAGCTCTTTTACAGATACACTGCAACAGAGAGGGAACAAAAAAATCATTTTCATGTTAAATATAATATATATGGGTACTTTCCTCTTAATCAAATTAATGTAAAGAACAAAAAGTGAAACACTGATAATGTAAATAGACAAATTTTTTTTTCAGCATCTTTGAAGGTTCACTCCCAAATTATCAAAAGCAAAATTAAATGCCTGTCACATCATAAAAGTTCCAAGACAGCAGAATTCTGTATTTAACAATCTGAATACAATAGTGAAAATAATAAATACAATAGTAATAAAACAGTAAACTTCAAAAAACCTTATCTGACATCTAGGAAACAAAAATGTTGATTTGCTGAGCCCACTTTTTGATGGAGACATTTCATTTAAATCATGGGAACTTTCGCCTTCCAAAACAGGTGTGGCTTTGACACCATAACTCACAGTTTGGTGCAAACTTTTTTGCATTAAAGAGCGTGCCCTGCTTAAAATATCCTGCAAAAAGAAAGTAAAAAAAAAGATCAAAACAAATTTATATAAAATGAATAATACATGATCCATTTTTCTTAAATTCACAATTAAAGTTTGAATATTAACAAATGATTAAAAATGGGAAAAATTAATTCTTGATATCAGCAAGCACATATATTAAAGTCTTTTAGCACATGTTTAAGTAATTAATCATAAACATAATAGAATGTTCTTTCATAAATCATTGATAAACACATTTCTGCAGTTATTAATATAAAATGCAATAAAAAAAACATAAAATAATTTGTATACTCGCATAAAGTAAAATTAATATAGTTTACTTTCTAAATTTTCAAAATTAAGACCTAAAATTAAAGAATTTAATGTAATTTTTTAAAGATCCTGAAATTGAAATGTTAACTTGAATTATTTATTGTTTATGTAGGATTTGAATTTCAATTAAGAATAACAAGAATACTAGGACTTTTATAAGAGTAAATAAAAATTAGAAGACCCAACTGTCAAATGTGCACCTCTCATATACTTGAGTAAGAGTTATAAATGTAAGGGAGAGAATGAGAGTAAAGCTTAACACTTCAGCAGGCACGTCAACTTTTGGAACATCAGCAGGTACGCGTGGCACAAAGTGCAACGTCTCTTTCAACCTTGATTATTCCTTTTGTAATAAACTATTATTTTTCAAATTGAAAATAATAATTCTTCATTTTATGACAAGAAATAAAATGTTGACAATATGGAGATACATTTATAATTAAAGGCCAAAGAATGCAGATACAATCACCTTATTTCAAAACTGTCCGGTTTGTTGAATCTAAGGACAACTTGCGAAAGGATTCCTATTATGCCCCAAAACAAACAAAAACAAAAAAAATAAGAGAGAGTCCATCTTCGTGATATGTGGAATACTGTGTAATAGCTGCACATTGGATCGACTACATGAACTCCTGCTTTTGTCACATTGTAATCCAGTATAATCGCTGGTTTACCACGGTTAAATCACAACTAACAATAAATGGAAAGGAATACAAAGGTCAGAAAATCGAACCTGCATTAGAAAGGGTATAGCTATAAATAGAAACTGCTTAGAACATTCAAACCTTACATATAAAACAAACCATTCAAAATTACAAAAATGTTGCAGTTTGTATACAGGTGAGCCCGCTGAAGGGTTAAACAAGCATTATTTTCTTGTTAAAATGGTCTTCAGCATGACATAATAGTTAAATGCAGGGAGAGAAATAAGAGAATTCATTAAAATGAAACACTTTTTTCTCCTTGTGGATTTTATTTTTTATTTTCAGCGCTTAAATAAAGAACAATTGAAATTATTATGAACTAGGAATAAAATGTTGAATAGAAATTGTACAACAAAATATGCATGACACAATGCAAATCACATGGGAAGCCCTTATATATCCAGTAGTAACCCCAGCCCAGTAGAAGTCAAATATCTTAACTCCTCATTCATAACTTGTCTAACCTTTTATTTTAAATCTAAACCTATTTTCAAAGTCACTTACCTGAGCCATTTTGTTGACTGGTAAAATATCAACATTCTTGATAAAATTCAAGAGAGCATTATCTGACTTGACACTGAATCCTATAGTTTGTAAATCATTGCAAAGATTTTCAGCAGCAACAATTTCTTTATGAAAAGCTTCTAACTGTTTACTTTGCTTTGGAATTGCTGCCTTAATGCATTTTTCTATAATTAAAGAATAAAAGTCTTCTGCTACTGCAGCACCAAGTTCATTCATAACAGTAACTTCAGAGACCTCGTCATTTGTGACAGGTAGAGCAAATAATTCTTCATGAATAAAGAAAAAAACAGTTTTTAAGCTTTCAAATACTTCATTTGGTTGGGGACTTTGCTCATTAAGAATATCTATTGTTAAAGCACAGGACACCTGTTTTATAGTTACTTTAACATTATTCAAAAGCAAGACTTCACATACATGTTTTAAAAATTGCTTTCCAAATTCTTTTAAAACTGGTCTTAAATACTTTAAAAGATACAGAGCTTTAAAAAGGTCTTCATACTCAATTCCCTTATTTATAGAAATTTTGACACATTTTTTATTTCTACCTTCCATTTGACTGCTTATTACAACATTTTGCTTCCAGATGTTTTCTATGTCATAAATAATTTCTTCTTTGGTAACACGAAATTCCGTTTTTAAAGAGCATAAAATAGCAATATCTTTTGTATCCTTTGAAGTAATCTCATTAAAAACAGCCTCAAAGTCTATAAGACGATAGGCAGCAGTCAAATAAACAGCCTGATGTTTAGAATCTTTGGCTCCTTCTAAATGTTGATGTAATGAAACTAAATGATGAACAACATCTTTCAGCACTTTGGTTTTTCTCAGATCATCTAAAACATCATGGAATTCAGCAACTGAATTAACCATCTGAGGTTTTATCTGAAAAATTAATACATTACTATTAAAAGACTACATAACAAAGATAACATTAAAAGTAGTAAATAATGCATGTTTTAAAACTATGATCTCCAATATCTCAGGTTATATTATTTAAAATATATGAAACATAGACAACAAAAAGAAATGCCTTAGTATTATATCATAATACCTGAGAATGTTGTTTAAAGATTGAAAATGAGAAATATTTGCATACCTCTTTCTCAATTTGATTATGAAGTTGTTCATAATTCTTAGCAAATTGTTTCAGTCGAGTTAAAAGTTTATCAAGTTTAACATATTGTGGAAAGAAGTCAACATATTTCAGTTTCAGAGTTTCTTGTACATCAAGTTTTATAACTTCTAATTTACGTTTCAAATCATCAACTTTCAATACAATATTTTCTTTGGCTAATTTCCCTAGAAAAAAAACAATGTAATTTTACAGTTGAAATCATGAAAATATAATTCTAAGATGAAAAAATATATGTATTGCAAACAATTCACAATTTAAATTTATAAATATACATACAGACAAAGTCACTGGCTTATGATTTTTTTAATTTCAGATATGAAAGCGATGTGCATTCAGTAGAAACTTTAATTTTGATATTTCCCCAGGTTAGCATTGATGATGTGATTTAATTTGGTGATACTAGACAGTAATGGCAACAAGCCTCAGCATAGGCAGCTACATAAATAACAGGCAAGGCTGAGCTTGAACTAGAACTTAAGTGACAAGAGCTGCCAATAATACAAGAAAATTAAAATCTTACCAAAAAGGAAAAGAACGACAAATCCTTATGATAAAACTGCATCAATGTAAGATTCATCAGTTCTATTTATTTATTTTTCAGTCATATATGCTTTTAAGGTGGATGGATTCATACTTGACCTAAAATCTCTTTTCTTTTTATGTGTGCGAATTCTCTTGCAAGCAGCATTTGTTGTGAGGGAAGACAAGAATTGCTTTTGTATATATATGATGAAATTTACATGTTCAGGTTTCATTGTCTTATCTTGCAATTATGGGTAAACAGACTTCCTCAAAACTTAAAGCAAACAGAATATCATTAATCAAGAGCATCAGAACTTGACAGGTAGCAATTTCTTGTTCTATGACATTCCTACCTACTTAACCCTTACATAGGCTCATCTGTCTTTATACTGTTCCCCAGCTCATCGATCTCACAGGCCGCCACACTATAAAATTAGGATATTTTCCTTTATTTATAAGGTTTTCGCAGTTATAAGTCATCAAAACAAAACTACTGCCACCTCTCATTCTTGAACAGGGTAAATAAAAAATAGATTATTCAACAAAAATTTCAGAATCCGATTCCTCAATCTGTGATAGTGCGAGAGAGACAAAATAGGAGTAATTCTTCCAACCATGCTAGCTACAACAATTAAACAAAGATCTTGGAAAAAAGAATGCATGAAGACTGACAGATAATTAGTACGGTTCAAGGCTTATCGGTCATACAGACTGGCAAAAATTTAAATCAGTTCAAGGCTCATTGGTCCAAAAGACCGACTATGTTTTATAAAGATTAAATTTACCGACAAAATACAAGAGGGTGAAAATCTCCGATGTGTTGTACTTAAAGGTCAGGATCTGACTGAAGAACTCACAAACCCTCAACAGTCTGATCACCCCCACCACCACCCCACCCTTCAGAACAGATGCAACAGCGATCTCCTAGATTGATGAGCTGATAAAGGGTTAAACACCATCAGCAGTAGTGACATGATAAACCAAAGTATGCCTCCCTTGTAAATGTTTTTTAATTTTTTTTTTCTTTGGGGGGGGGGGGGTGTCGTCTAACTTCTTAAAATATATATATATATATATATATATATATATATATATATAGTTTATGGCTCTCCTCCATCAGCCCCTTTTAGATTTCCCATACTTGAGAATTTTGTGACATTTAAGAAAAATCATATTCATTATTTCGAAAGTTCAACTTTCAGGTTTTTTTTTTTAACCATCTAATAGAAAACTTAAACAGGAAGTTTTCAACATCAAAATCTGGAAAATACCTCTGATATATTGAGCACCTAAATGTATGAAATGAAAGCACAGCCATGAATTAACATTACGTTTTTCTTTCAGAATAAATGTTTCAAGACCTCTACATAAACCACATATAACTGATGAATTATCATCACAAAATGCAATGCAATTTGCTCAAAACACATCATTTTTCTACAATTCATGTCTGAGGTTAAGAAAATATCTGCTATGGTAGAGATATCATCCACTTTGGGGAGGAAAAATAAGGCCAGTAAAACTTTCCTATAGTCTCATTCTAAATATATGCCTATGATAGGAAATTTCTAATTCCAAATTAAATAGGTATTATTTGTAGCTAGCAATTTATTACTTTTGAATATTCTAATTTTTTGTTAAATTAATATTTAGTAGGATATCCTTTAGCATCCACAACAGCTTTTAAACGTCTGGGAATAGATTGCACTAGTTCTTTTGTAATTTCTGCATTAATGTTCATCCATTCTTCCATCATAACAGTTTTTAGTTCGCTTTTCGTGTTTTCGTACTCGAACCTCCAGTTCTCTCCAAATAAGTTCTATTGGGTTTAAATCTGGTGATTGAGGTGGTGTTTTCAAAACTTGTGGACAATTATAAAGACACCAGAGGCGAATGCTGAGAGCCATGTGCTTAGGATCGTTATCTTGATAAAACAAAGTTATTTCCAATACCCAAAATTTGGGCTGATAATTTTAAATTGTCTCTTAAAATATTTAAATAAACAGCATGATTCATTATGCCATCAATAAATACCAAATTACCTAGTCCTGATGCTGACATGCACCCCCACATAAGGACACCTCCATCGCCATGCTTAACTGTTCCTACTAAATTCTTGGGATTAAGTTCCTCATTTTTTCTTCTCCATACAATTATACACCCATCGGAACCAAAAATGTTAAACTTCTTTCAATCAGCAAACAAGACATTATTCCAATACGTTTGGGGCTTATTTATCATTGATAGTGTGAAGAAAAGCCTAAGCTTTCTGTTTTACTCACTCACAAAAAATTTTCTACGGGCAGAACGCCCATATAATCCAGCTACTCTGAGAACTCGTCCAACATGTTTCATTAAATTCTGCAGAAACTTTAACAGCACTCATACGTGGATTTTTCACAAATTTTCTAATTATAAATCACTGATCACGTTTTGTTAACATTGCCAGACAACCTTTTCTTACCTTGTTTTCAAACCGATTTTCTTCTTTAAAGCGTTTTTTCACATACTGCACAGTAGAATGGGATAAATTAAGTAATTTAGCAATATTCCGAACTGATTTACCACTAATACAGTGAAAAATAATAAATTTTCGAATGTTGTTTGTTGTTTCTTTACGACTACGAGCCATTTTTAAATAAAAAATAGAATATTACGGAGTAGGCAAGCAAAAATTAAACCAAACGATATTTTAAATGCCAGAACAATTCAAAAATAAAAATAAAGCACCAGACGATAATTTTAATTATGAATTTATCCGAAAATATTTAAGTATACGATGACTTTTGTGAGATAAAGTTTTTATTACTTATTGATTACTGGTTTCTTAAAAATAAAGTTTTACTATGTTTTCAAAATATTTCATGTAGTTTTGTTAAGAATAGATTATAGATCTTACTATTAAATACCCATTCTGAAGTATTCATTTTAATTAATGGATAAACCCCTATTTCATTGAAAATCGTAAGTGTACGAGTACTTTTGGGAGCCACTGTAGAAAGAGATAGATAGATCTTAGAATGATGTTTCTATGGCTGGTAAGCAGCAGCAGTATGATTTACACATGCACACATGACAAATCCTGCCGATGCCACAGGTGTAAGATAAAAATAAAGTATAAGTGCTCATTACATAAAAACAACTGTTAACTTCATGATATATTTGTCATAGTAGTTTGCCCTAGAACTAACAGGCTATCAGCTCTACTAATCCCCCACGATTAGTTGAAATTCCTCAATGTCAGAAATTTTGACAGTTTTAGAATAATAAATAAACAAGTTATATTCAGACAATGTAACATCTATGAAAATAGCCATTGAGATTTCCTCCCTTATAGAGGTTCTTATTACTTGTTAACATAACCAGCAAATATTCAGAGGTCTTGCAACAGTATAAAGTTATACCTCAGGCTTCCTATAACCATGAAGCTCTAACTGGGGTTACAAGACGAATTGAAGATTTTAAAGCAGTGATTCTCAACCACTAGGACATGGCACTTTAGTGTGAGGCCACAATTCATCACAAAATTATAGACTTGTCCCGAAATATTGAAGAAAATACTGCTAAAACTCTTGCAAATTTAAATTTTGCTCTACAAATTGACGAAACAACTGATATTACGGAAAAAGCACACTTAATTGCATTGGTTTGATTCATTGATGAAAATGATATAATTAACGAATTTTTATGTTGTCATGAATTATCTGATTTCACAACAGAACATATTTTCAATGAAATTAATTCGTATTTATAAGAAATTAATATTTTGTGGAATTTATGCATCATTGGTATTTGCACAGACATTGCTCTGGCTATGACTGGATCTATAAAAGGATTTGTAGCACACATAATTGAACATAATGCAGATATATTAGTTACCCATTGTTTATTTACATCAGGAAACACTCATACAGAATCGAAAATAGTGCTGAAACAATTTGTTAAAATGATTAATTATATAAAATCAAGACCATTAAAAAGTCACATATTTTGTCAATTATGACAGGCTATGGAGTCTAAATACATATACTTGTTACTGCACACAGAAGTATGGTGGTTGTCCAATGGGAACGTTTTATCTCGCGTTCTTGAATTAAAAAAGAGATAAAGATATTTTTGGATCAAGACAATAATGATTTTGTTGATTTGTTTGATGAAAAAATATGGTGTGCTAAGCTAACTTACTTATCTGATGTTTTTGATATTTTTTATAACATAAATACAAGTATGCAAGGACCAAAAGAAAATATTTTAAACTCAACCAATAAAGTGTTTGGATTTAAAAAAGAACTGTTCATTACTTTCCAAATTTAAAAATAATAAAAAAATTATTGGATATGAAATGTATTTGTGATAAACGACATGCGGGTGTATGAATTAACTTTGAAAGAGGAAGAACTAATGTTGGTGTGTAATAATCAAAATTTAATTACAAAACATTCAGAAGAATCAATTAATTCGTTCTGGATTAATCTTAGATACGATTATCAGACAATATCATAAAATTTTTTAAGTGTGTTATTACAATTTTTCGCATTTATTTGGGCGAATTCGGATTTTCGGCTTTGACCAACATAAAAACGAAAAAAAATCCAGACTTTTAAATCTGAATCACGAAATTGGAGTAGTATTATCATTTTTACGCCCAAATATAAATGAAGTTATCAAAAAACATAAACTCAAATTTCGCATTAAAGGTAATTTGTAGTTATCATTTGTGTACTCTGTAATGCAATTTCATTTTATAATTCAATAAAAATTTATTTCGTATGCTATTTTTACAAAATATATTATAGATACAACAATCAATTATCCAAGTAAAATTCTTTTAAATCTATCCTACAGGTAGTGTGCCGTCAAATTTTTTAATTATTTAATGTGTACCATGACGAAAAAAAAGTTGAGAATCACCGTTTTAAATCTTTTTTAATGAATTTAAAATTTCCAGTTATGAAATAGTATGAAATTCAGAGGTTTTCATAGTATTAAATACAGAATTTAAAAAAAAAAAGTTTCGTGGAAGAAAAAGAAGGAAAAAATTGAATATTTAGTAAATACATTCACTTTACGTATATCGTAGTAACGTGTCACTTATTGTAATATGACAACTATACCTGTGGATTGTAGCACTTCAGCAACTATGGATGACATTTTTTAAAACCCAGAAATAACAAACGTTCACAGAAAAATTACTGTAAACAGATGCTCATGCCTTGAAAATACATCAGTACCACTGTGTTCAGAGGCACTCTTCGCGCTAAAAAAACGAAACGACTGGAACGCTACAGCTATGCAGCCACCTGGTCGGTTGAGTAGACCCTAACGTCTAAAGAAGCCTCTGACGTAATGCTCTTTCACAACCAATTGAATACAGTCTTAAGCCCGTTCCTCCGTAGCAGACGACAAAAATTCGCCGAGTACAAACGTATGTAGCCAAAAAGAAACGTCTGATTTTTGCTAAAAAAACGGAAAGATGAAGAGTGTGGGAAAAAACAGATAAGCACTTAAAACAAAGTATTTTTGATATAGTATTATAAAAATATTTCCGTACTTGCAATCCGCTCAAAACAAATAAATAAATAAATAAAACTTGCTTAATAATATTTACTATTTCCTAATTGGCAATATCAAAATGCCATGTCGCGACGATGCGTAAAGTGTATACAAACCGTGGTATCAACTGTTGTAGTATGTTAAAGGGATTCAAATTTAAAAGTTTCTATTGATTTCGTTTACTTCAATAACGATGTTGAGAAGGAATGCTCGTAAAATTTTGAAGTATTCTATTATAACCATCTTGTTGTTTCTCTGTGGTATATTGTTTTTTAAATCTTTCACAACAATTAGAGACATTGATAACAACCGCACTGAAACACGAGAAAAGTATTCCGGATTACCTAAAGCACCCAAACAGCAGAAAGTATTGATGTAGTTTTTTATATCAGTATCAATATTTGATTTTTATAAACTCTAAAATTTCTGTGTTCTGAGGAATTTTAGTTATTTTGAAATATTCAGTGTAAATTTAATAAATTGTGTATATGCATTATAATTTTGCCTTTATTTGGTATACTTTACGAATCATAATCAAAAGGAGCGTATTATGATTGCTGTATCATAGGGATATCTTATAATTTTTTAAATGCAGTTTTAAAAGAATGTCTTAATTTTTTATTTGCGTCACAGAATGGAATATCGCTATTTTACTCAAGCTCGCTGCAATCATTGGACGAGTAACCCAATACGATTGGCCTATTATTAAAAAAAAAATTCTTACCTATTTTCTAATATTTCCTTACTCTTTCTTCAGAATTGTACATTTTTCATGTAGATTTTTATTGTAAATAACGATTTTCCTAAAATATAACATGTTTCACATTCTAGTTCCATAAACTATAGAAATGCATAAGCATTGCTTTAAGCCAATAAGCAATTAATTTATGTTGGCTTTTTTAACATTCTCATATTAAAATTTTTGAGGTTTCTCTTTTATTCTCCTTATTAAGACTACAAAGTTAAATTATTACCATTTATTATTATTTTCATTTTTTTAAAACTGTTATGTTACTATGATTTTGGCCAGGGTGGGGTATCTACCCAGTTTTGCCCTGTGTTTGGCCAAATTCTGCCTTTCACAATAACATTTGCTGACTTTCCAATTGCATGCAGCAGTGGTCTTGGTCAGTTTTGTACCTTTTAGCATTAAAAAATATTCTTCAAATATATAAATTTATTTTTTAAGGATTATTTTAGTTCCTATTGTAGAAATTTTTTTCCCTCATGTCTGCTCATAAGTTTCCACCCTAACTTTATCAAAATGCTTCTAAATTAAAATAGGAAAATAAGTATGTTTAAATCTGGGCAGTGTAAATCTCTGTGATCCTTAAAATAGTGTATGTGGGTACAGAGTATACAGAAAAATGAGAAGTTCAAATTCTTTTTAAAACTTCTTTTTAAAAAAGGAAAACTTTTTTAAAAAAATCTTGCGGATTCTTTAAAAAATTATTTATTATCCTAAATTCAAATTCTGAGAAAAATAATTTCTAAACTCTTGATTTGTGAATAACATATTAAAAATAAAATACTTTTAAAATCTTATGAAAGAAGGTATTTAAAAAATTTTTGAATGTATGTTTCAATACATAATAATAAAAAGGACATAAAATTAAAAATTCAGCTGAAACTGAATATTTTTTTACAAGTACTTAAAAAAAAAAAAAAAAAACTAGTCAAGATAAACACTGGGGCTGTTCAGGTATTACATAAGTACAATTTTAGTCATTTTAGACCCTTTCCCTCTCCTTATAAGAAAAAATAAGCAGCCCCTCCCCCACCCCACCCTTTTCTTTTGCTTACTACGATTTGGCAAATTTCTTGTTGCTGTTTCATGGGTCAAAGGATTTTTTTCAGTTATCAAATTTATTATATATTTTTAAGTAAAAGTGTACTGATATTAAATCATTACAGTAAATATATTGTACAATAAATGAAAGCAGTCAAAATTATATCAACATTGTAAAGGTTTCATTAATTTTTTTTTTTTAAGTAAATAGCATAATAAGAGTGTAAGTTAATAGATAATTACAGATGCAATATTGAGAAACAATATTCATAGGCATGTTGTGAAGTGATTTAAACTGGACATACTCCTAGTTCTTTCTTGAAACTTTCAAAAAGTTTCTGATATAATATTGATCCATCAGTGTTTGACATACAAAATGCAACCTAAAGCATAAGCATCTAATACAAGGTACAACTTAAGAATGTGAATAAAACATAGTGCTCTCTCTTACAATCACTGGAAACAGAACAACTAATTTTCTGTGCTGGTTATTGAGGGAGTTCGTGTAGGCAGGGTCATTCTGCAGCTCTTTTTTCTTGTGTACATGTTATCATATCTTATTTAAGAATTGCTCTGATCCCCCCCACTTCCTTCTTGTCAGCAAAAATAAGCAAAGCTTGAACCCCCTCTCCCCCTCTTGAATGCTCTAGTAACTAGTAATACTTGAATGACCCCTATGTTGCTTGTCAATTATAAAGGGCATTTGTAGCTTGTAATGTATGTTGCCTAATTTGGCAGAATAAGGTAAGTTCTGTATTCTAGCTCCTTTTTTTTAAATAATTTTATTGATTAATTAGGAAAAAATTTAATTTTACAACTAAATTTCTAAAGCTAAAATTTTATTTTACAACCATTTATCTTTCCAGAACATCATTTATATATGAATTTTAAATTGTAGATATGTATATAAATAATTTTACTTTCTACTCAGTTTGACTTATGTAAATAAATGTCTTGGATTAATTATCATAAGTTTTCATGTATGTATATTATTACTGACTTGGTAATTTAATAATTGCAAAGTTCTTGAACATTAAATATATAGATATCGTCAGAGAAGCATAAGTGATAAAGTTAAGTTCGTGGCACTTATGGTATATCGGATTGTACTGACACTGGATACTCCTTTTCACCAGGATAAGATACTACAGCATGTTTCAATATTTTTCCTGTCATTAGTATTATTTTCTTTTTTTCCCATTTTTTACTGTTGATTATTAATTTATTGGGTTGCCCAGAAACTACTTTCAGTTTTTCTGTAAGGTAGCTATAGTAGCGTGTAGATGATTTTAATGTTATTTGAAATAATTTTTTGAGAATGCATTGTGGCAACTGACATATCAGTAGGAGTTTTAAATAAAACTTATTAAAATCAGGGAATATTTACGGAGGAATTTTATGTTGAAGGATGTAAGATAAAAATCAACACTTTCGTCACATTTTACTTTTTATTTCTACAAAGGTAAAAGAGCTGCAGATGGAAAAAAAAAATAAAAGATTAAAGTGCTGTTTATGGTGATGCATTAACAAAACACTTATGCCAGAATTAGTTTGTAAAATTTCATTCAGGTTTTATTTTTTTTTAAATTTTTTTTTTATTTTTTTTTTATTTATTTTTTTTTTGTCTTGTCATTCAAGATATACCATTGCTCTTGAAGATCAACTGAGATTGATGATGGCAAATTAAAAGCATTGATTTAAGCTGATCATCACATAACTGATGTGAGCTTGCTGAGAGTCTAAAGTCATCCAAAACTATCATTGATAACCATCTGAAAAAGCTTGGTTCCATAAAAAAAAAGCTTGATATTTGTATCCCACGTGAACTTAAAGAAATTCATTTAACAAAACGTATCAGCATATGTGATTTACTTTTGAAATGTAACCAAAATGATCCATTTTTGAAACGATTGATAACTGGTGATGCAAAATGGATTGTTTATAGTAATATTGAATGCAAAAGATCATGGTCCAAGCATGGTGAGCCAGTTCAAACAACATCAAAAGCTGATATTCATCAAAAGAAGGTGATGTTTCAGTTTGGTCAGATTATAAGGGAATTGATTATTTTGAGCTTTTACCTAGGAATGAAACAATCTATTTCAATGTGTATTGTCAACAACTAACAAAACTGAAAGATGTTTTGCAACAGCAGTGTCTAGAATAGGTGAACTGTAAAGCTATTGAGTCCCATCATGACAATGCAAAACCACATACTCTTTAGACACACATCAGAAACTATTGGAGCTTGGTTGGGATGTGTTACCACATTCATCATATAGTCCTGACATCGCACCATCAGACTACCATTTGTTTTGTGCTCTGCAAATCTCCTTGTCACATAAAACCTTCATTTCAGATAACAGTGTCAAATCCCTCTTGAAAAAAATTTTTTTAGAAAAAGATCAGAAGTTCTTTGAAAGTGGAATCAGGAAACTGCCTGGAAAATGGCAAATGATTATTTGATCAAAATTTTCAATACATTACCGATTAAAGTTATTTCTTTGTATAAAAAATTGTCTTTGATATTAATGGAAAAAAATGAAAGAAGTTTCTGAACAACCTAATATGTATTATTTTTTTTTAACCTTTCCTGTTATGTATATTTGCATAACACAAATCTGGAGCATATTCATAATACCTGTATTGCTTGGCATCTCTGCAAAATGCTAAATCTCTTATTCGCATGAGTTTCTGGGAAAGAAATTTCTGTGATAAAATAAGTTAGCAATTGTATTTCCATGTTAGCACTTCTTACATAGATGAGTAAATGTCACATTCTTGCATGAACCATGAAATATGAAGAAGGATAAAATGGTTGATAAAAGGAGTAGAAAAAGAAGGTCCTTGAGGACCAATTGCTTTTTAAATAGTGGTTTAAATACATGCTATAGCATGTCAGTATAATTGATGAATTTAATGTTCACAGTACCATCAAATTTTCATACAGTGCTATACAGTAATTACTAAATTAAACCCAGTCCTGAACAACAAATTTACTTATTTGTGCAATGTAGACTCTTTAAAATATATTCCTAAAATACTTACATAGCTATTTCTTCAACATTATTATGAAAACAAGCATTAATATACCGAAAAAAAATTGTGAGGTTTTTAAATGAAAAAATTGTTCAATCATAAGTTAATGGAATTATTTTATGGATATATTAAATATTGCATATGAATAAATGAAGTTTCCCTTTTAACAAGTGAGTATATACTGTATCTTATTGAGGTTAGTGTCTTTTCAGAGGATGTGTGCTGTTTTACCAAAATATTAGATGACTGACCAGTTTTTAAACAATTTAGTACTGATAAAAAATGTTGATATATATTCATAATAAATGGAAAGTATATTAAGATGAATTTTTATTCTATATCCTATCCTTGATAAGGTTGTAACTTTCTTACTTTTTCGATGGATTTGCCTGTTTCAGCTTAAAACTGAATGTTTATCTGAATCTCACATTGGTGGCTGATATGTATATCAGATATTTCATCTACTGAATGTTTAATAAAATTTGTATTGCTAAATGTTTTGATTTCATTTTTAGGAAAATGAAAAAATAGACTGGCATAACTACACTCAAATTGAAATAGAGAGTAAATTAAAAGGGCCTGGGGAACAAGGAGCTGCTTTCTATTTGCCTCCTGGTAATGAAAAAAGGAAAGAAGATCTCTATAAAGTCAATGGTTTCAATGGCCTTGCAAGTGATTTCGTTGCAATTAATAGGTCAGTTGTGGACATTCGACATAAAGAGTAAGTATTTTTTAATAGTACTCCTTTGAATCCGTCATAGGTATGTTATGGGATAATGAATATTATAAGTGCATTAATTGTGGACTCTTTTGTTTTAAAACAGAACTTCCTTGCCCTGAAAATATGAGTCAAATTACTAATTCTGTAGCTTAATAATAATAAAAAAGAGCTTTTATATTTTAAACTTGTTATAAAATAATTTTAAAATTTGTGAAAATTATCTTTGCATGTGTAATTTGTTATTCCATTTTAGAGTCAGAAAAATAGTTTAAATTTTTATACTATTTTCAAAAAGCATCACAATATAAAATAATTAACTTTTATAAAATAATTAATTTTTCTTACACTTATGATTCCTATAGTTTTTCTATTTCTGAACTTTCAAAATTTTAAGTGAGGGGCATTATAAATTGGTATACTTAAAGTGAAAGTGAATTAGAAATTAAAACATTCAACTATGTATATTTTGACATTGCTTGAAAAATTTAGTCTTGCATTTTCTTTATTCCAGAAATCCTATAAAAGGTTTTGAACTACATTTTGATCAATCAGAACTCTAAAATGTGCAAGAATATTATTTATTCTTGTGATTTAAACTGCTAATTTGCTCCTTGGCAAAACCTTTTTAGCCATGCTAATTTTAATATTGTTTCTTCATCATTTCAAACCTTTTACCCAAATTTGATTGGCTATCTTAGTTGCAAAATAGAAATAATTATATGTTGCTGAGTTATATGTTACTCTGTTCATAACAAGAAATACTGCACAAATGTGTTATGCAACAATTATCAAGTGACCATTCCAATTTTATTGCCAAGATTGCTTTCTAATTTGTAGTAATTATGATGATTCTTCCTTGATGAACTTTTACATGTCTGTTTGGGCAAAAGTCCACATAATCTTGTTGTAGGTCTAATTTAAAACTGGTCAAAAAGTAAAAGGAATCTGATATGTTGTTACAGCTGATGATGGAAGAATATATTAGGTTATTCAGCTGAAAACATTTTCTCAGCCCAAAAACTGCCGATAAATTGCTGACAGTACAAACAGGAAATGAGAGCAATTTTAATCTAGTGTTATAGTGTATTTAGTGGAATAGTGAAGTTAAAATATTAAAAATTTTTAAATTACATTTCTAAAAGCATGTACTTGCAAAAAAGAAAAAAAAGAAATTGTGCAATTTTTATGATCTTTTATTTCTGATTAAATATTTTGTAAGTATAATTATGTATTCAATTTTAATAAAATGCTACTAATAAAACTAAAAATTGTTCAGGTATTAATATTAATTTATTTAATTATTAAAAATGTGAACAAATTTGATTTAGAAGTATTCTTTAAAAAAAAATTTCTGCATAATATGTGGGAACCTAACCCTGATATTGTAATATTGATGCTAAAAGTAAAATACATTCCTACATTGTAAATTTTCATTTGGATAGATGAATAGATCTCATCTGCATATATAATGCATGTTTGTACAGAAATAATTTTTTTCTTTTTCAGCTGTAAAAAAAAGAAGTATCTAATTAAATTACCCTCAGTGAGTGTTGTTGTTCCCTTTCATAATGAGCATCTTTCAACTTTACTCCGAACTGCAACAAGTGTTATTAACAGAGCTCCTTCACACTTAATTCAAGAAGTTATATTGGTTGACGACTTCAGTACTAAAGGTACTTATGAATTTTTAAAGTACTTATTTTTTACTTTAATTTGATCCTAAAGTTTAATACCTATTTTTTTTAATTTGTAGAGGAATTGAAAGGTGAGCTAGAGAGGTACATTAAAAAGAATTTACCAAAGGTCAGAGTTATTAGAGCTACAAGAAGAGAAGGACTCATTCGAGCAAGGCTTATTGGAGCTAAAGCTGCCTCTGGTGATGTTTTAATATTTCTGGATTCTCATACAGAAGCAAATGTAAACTGGCTTCCACCTTTATTAGGTACTTTTGTGTTAGTTTAAATATTTCACTTTATTGTTCTCATTGACTTCTATGTTTGACATTTTAAGTTTTTCAGGTTGCTGTAATTAATTTATATATATACATACACACACACACACTTACAAACACATTTTATGAATAACACAAAGATTGTCGAGATAGGGAATCCTTTACAAATATGGTAACCTTTTTTTCGATAGGAAGTAAATAGTTATCTGTTCTAAAATTTAAGTACTTAGTTAAATTTTCAACAGATTTATCAATGTATTTATTTCTGTACTAGATGATAATACTTTTAATTAATTAGCTTCATTTATTCATAAATACTGCTTTATGTTTCTTTACTCTGTAAACCATCAAAATATAAATTTATTGTGATGTCTTCATTCCAACCCTTTCAATCTCATGTGATTACTATTCTGTGTATTTGTCAAAAAAGATGTTGCAGAAATTTAATCAATAATGTTTTAGATATAGTTCCTAGTGATGAATAAGCATGTATAAGCATTTCATGTTACATTAGTCTGATTGTATAAACTTTAAAATGTGCTCTTTGCAATTTTTAGCAAAAATTATCTTTTTACTCATACATTACCAATAGCATCTATTTAGATTAATTCTAACTTTTTTTTGTCTTGGAACATGTAAATTCTGTGTTAATTTTTTTCATGAAAGACTATGCTTTAATGTTTGAAATTTAAAATATTAATTAAATTAAAAATTTAACACCATTGGGCAAATTTTTTCTTTGTTTTCAATGTAGAACCAATTGCTAAAGATCGAAAAACTGTAGTATGTCCTTTTATTGATGTGATCGACTTTGAGACATTTGCATATCGAGCTCAGGATGAAGGAGCTAGAGGTTCTTTTGATTGGGAACTGTACTACAAAAGGCTTCCGTTATTAGCAGAAGATTTAAAACATCCTGCAGAACCATTCAAGTATGTACTTAGCTTACTGCTAAATATTGAGTATTTTCTGTTGTTATTATATTTTTTAAAGTAATGATTCCTATAGTAAACTACATAGTTTGCATTATAATTAGGGGTACATAAATTTTGCATAAAAAAATATCAAAATTTTGCACAAAAAAAATTAATTAAAAAATTTCACATTTATTTTTAAAATATCAGAATTTTACTTACTTGGTTAGGTAAGTATCAAAATTCTTAGTTAAAAGCTAACATTGTAGTAGACTCCACATTCTCTTCCTTAAGTCTTTAGCAATAAGTAATAAGCAAATTTCAAGAGTGAGATCTCTCAATTTAAGACCATAGATGGTCTTACATAAGCAATTATGCTAATAAATTATTACTATTATTACCTAATTCCGCTTAAAAAGCTGTTTATCACCAAGTTTTCATGGAAAAGTAGTAAAAAAAATTTTTTGCATTTATTCGCTCATATTGGCAAATTTCTCATTTATTTGCATCTATTTTGTAAATACAAATATTATGTATCCCTAATTATAATATCTTATCCTTAGTTTTATTTTATTAATTCACTGCAGAGCATTAATTTTCATTAAAGGAAATCAGTACCAGAATTGGTCAGTTTGATATGGATGTTTGTAGCCATTCAGTATTGGTTTTAAATTGTAGTTCAAAGCTTGATTAGCTCTCATGTAGCTAAGGATACACTCTCAACCATTCATTAAATGAAATAGCTCTTTTGCTGAGTCCAGAGTTACATTTCCTCAAATTTTAAGTAAAATATTGTTAAAGAGGAATCCTAATAATTTAATTATTATGATAAGGATACAAAACTTTCAAGGAAAAATTGATTAAAAATAAGGTTTTTAATATTTTTAATTATGCTAAGTGCAATAATAAAAGTTGTATTTATGAGGATACAAAACTCTCATGGAAAAATTGAATAAGGTTTTTAATATTTTGAATGATGTTAAATGCAATGATAAAAATTGTATTTAAAGGAAATTTATTTTCTAAATACAGATATTTCTTGTCGTTTATTTGGTTTTAGTCCATAACTGAATGATGTATCTTTTTTCTTTAACTAATAAAATGATTTAATATTCTCTAAGAATTATTTTTATGTCCACAAAAGTATCATTATTTTTAACGGTGATATTGCTGACTTGTTAGCATATTGTTAGCCCACTTAAATTAATATTTCAAAAAGATTTATTAAGTCTGCTAGTTTTGTTGTTTTATGACAAACTTTAGCTTACATTGGAAAAAATAAGAAATCAATTTAAGTTATACTGGAACTTTTTATATTGCCCTGAAGCTTGTTGTTTCCATTCCACATATGTCTTATTTAGAAGCTTTTCTTTATGTTGTATCAAAACAAAAATATTATTTTAAATGACCATAAAGTAAATAAGTTTGTATATATATTAATCGACTAATGTATGTGATGTTATAGAATTTTCTACTAGGCTTTCTTTATTTAGAATGACTGTGTGATTCATGTAACAATAAGATATTAAATGACAGTTATTTAAATCATTTAATTAATAATGTAAAAATGGTGTTTTATGTGCTGTTGTGAATTTTAGAAGCTTTGATTAATTTTTTAAATGTGAATCATATCACTAACTATATATATAAATGTAAAGGAGAGGTGGGTGTGTTAAGTTAGTGGAATAAACCAAAAGCTAACAAAACACAAACATTTAATTGAAGACAATTACAAATACAAGATAACACAGAAGAAACATATTTATTGTTGAACATATTACATCGAAGACATCTTACTAACAAACAATAGCAGCATTACTGCCACATTATAACGGCTTTCCAGAATCTATGCGTCGTTGCGACTTAACCGCTTGCTCTCACAACATCATCTTGCATCTTTTTTTGTGCGCTTTTTAAAACAGTTACAGTTCAAGATGAAAGTCCTTTGCACCATCAGGTGCTGCCATCTGGTAGTCATAGTCCGAATAATCTTTACATATATATATACTAGCTGAATATCCATACTTCGCTACGGAGTATATTCAAATTAAATACAACGGTCAATGTATGTAATTAATGCCAAAATATATATATATTATATATATATATATTTATAATAAATACAATCAATGTAGGCAATTGATGTTAAAAAAAAATTATTTATTTATAAAAAAATCATAGCGAATATTTTTATAGACAAAATAATGTAGAAGAAAATACTCAAATTAAATCTAATAGAACATACTTAAGAATATTGTACAGTTTGAGGAACATATCTTTTACTGTATTTTAATATTTTTTCGTATAATGTCTAATCGTCTGCCGCATTAGCAAGAAAAAAAACGATGTTTTTGTCTATTTTGTTGTTATGCACATGATGCAAAATTAGTTTAAAATATCACAAAAAGAAAGAAAACCACGTGATCAGCATTTAATAAATTAAATTCGAAAAAGATTTCATTTTAAAGGAATTTTTATGATCTTTCTCGTGATATAAATTTTATAACCCTCAGATTATTATTTCAAATGCAAACTTAAAAAAGTTTCAAAAACAGCTTAAAAATTTAATTTAAAAAAAATCTAAGAAGAATTTTTCAAAAGTCTTTCTTAGTGCACCCCTACACTATAAGAAGAATTGCCATGCAAAATTTCAGCCCTTTAAGTCCTGCGGTTTGGTCTGTGCGTCATGTCAGTCAGTCAGTTATGGAACTGTTTTATATATATGTAGATATAGTTAGTTATACATATAGTTAGTTTATACTTAGTTAGTTATAGTTAGTTAGTTATACATAAATATAAGAAAGAAAATTTAACGTGAAATAGTTATTATAACTGTCGCTTTGAACAAGTTGGTTTAGACCTCTCACTTGTTGAGTGTACTATTTGAGTTTTAGGTATTTTTCTGAAAAATAATATTAATAATAGCTTTTGAAAAAGGTGTCCTATTGAAAAGTTATTCAATCTAAACATCTGATATAGTGTAACTATTCTAGTGTATATAGAATTTTGCATTTAATGCTCTTTTTTATTTCTGATACTATACTGGTAATACATATTCAAAAAGTAAGTCAGAGTTTGTCAAAAACTGTGGTGCATAATCCTCTTGAAAACAGTTTATTTAAATCGCAAAACAAGCTGAATATTTGATGAATTTGTTGAATTCTTATTTCTATATTTGTCTCTTGTATTTTCAAAACAAATTTTAATTGATGAAAATGATTTATCTTTTCATTTACCTTCTAAAATATTTTTTACTACTCTTATTTCTTTATATTTCAGGAGTCCTGTTATGGCAGGAGGATTGTTTGCTATTGATAGGTCATTTTTTTGGGAACTAGGTGGTTATGATGAAGGTCTAGATGTCTGGGGTGGTGAACAATATGAGTTGTCTTTCAAAATCTGGCAGTGTGGGGGCCAAATGGTTGATGCACCTTGTTCTAGAATTGGCCATATATATCGGAAGTTTGCTCCTTTTCCCAATCCTGGAGTGGGAGATTTTGTTGGCAAAGTAAGCTATTATCCTTGCATTTGTAATAATATTTTTATAAGTAATATTATTAAGCAATTATTGTTGTTCATTTGAAAATTTTGTTTCAAATATTTATTTTATAAATATTTTAAATAAATAAATAAATATTTAAAATTTTATTTTCTAAAACTTCTCAGCCTCTTCCTGATTATATAAAAATTCTACAGCAGCAAATATGTTAGCACTGGTGAATCTGGAATCTGTTATATTCATTTTCCGGCGATGAGGAATGCAAGTGATCCTAATTTATAGTTTCTCGTAATGGTGTATAAATTTAAAATGTTCCTTTTTTTTCCAACATTGTATTTTATTTAGCATCTGTATTAGGAATTTATACCAACATTTTAGGGAATTCTGAACTCATTTTGATTTGTGTATGTCTTTACTGATTTGGTAAATCTATATTTAAAATATAAAAATAGGAAATTTTATTAGTTTACTAAAAGTTGTAGTTAAGGACTTGGATCATATTTCAAAGATTTTTAAAATTGCCTAATTTATCAGGAATCAAATGCAGCTGTATAACTGTGAAATGCAGCTATAAGATCTAAATTACGAGAGCCAATCAAAAAGTTAGTTGCACTCATTGGAAAAAACAAAACCAGGTTGAAATTATTGAACAGAGTCTTACTAGCATAAAAGTATAATACATAATCTATTTCTCAATGTAATCATCTCCTTTATTTTAACATTTGTTGAGGCATGGCACTGGTTTTTCCATGCCATCTGCGAAGAATTGCCATCCAATGCGAGATAACCATTGTTGGGTTGCAACTTTTACCTCCTCATCCGAGTGATATCATCATGTTGCAAGTTCTTGTTTCATGGGACCAAAGAGTCGAAGTCACATGGCGCAAGATTCCACACTTCCCTCTTAAACTTCTTCCACATATTTCTTGCTAGGGTTGTCGTCGATCTTTAAGCGACTTTCGCAACCACTCAAGGGTTTTACAATATAAATACTGCATTAATTGTAGCACCTTTTGGCAAGAATTCAGTATGCACTACACTTTCTCTATCAAAAAACAGTGCCAGCATTACCTTTCCTGTGGATGGAACTGTTCAGCATTTCTTTCGAGAAAGATGCATTTAATTTCAGGTGCAAAAGGATGAATCCAAGTCTCGTCACCAGTCCAGATTTAGTCCCAAAATACATTTTCTTTCTGTTGATAATGCTCCAAAAATGCTAGAGCACTTTCAAATTGTTGCATTTTGTACTGGTCAGTCACTAAACAAGATGATTTTGTCTACTGTGGCACTTCTGTTTTGAAGAATGTGTTTATTCGCACATTCAACGTTCTCATCTGCCATTGAAGTTGAAGAAACTTATCCTCGATATCTGTACGGCCATTCTCGAATGAGGGATACCACTTGGCGATAGCTTGGCTCGATGTTGCGTTATCACCATACACTTCATGCAACTGCCAATAAATGTCAGTGCAGTCACAACCTTTTGCCCACAGGAAGTGGATTAATGCATGCACTTCAAATTTGGATGCCACTGGCAGCTGTCAAAACATATTCATGACAGATTAGCAAGAGAACTAAAACTGTCACGTCGAAGTCACTACTGCACCTGCCGTAGCACCTGATGCTCTGTGTTGCCACAGTTTCAATGAAATGTCTCTTTTACTGAAATTTTTACAGAGGTTTGCAACTAACTTATTGACTGACCCTCGTAGCATTAGTTAACTATCTGTCAAAATTGTAAAATGACATTTAAAAGCTTGTAGTTAGAAACATACAGAATGTATAAACTTCCAAATTACTATATAGTAATGAGGAAAATGCATATACATTCATGTCCATAAATTAAGGATAATGCCAGCTCTGGCAAATAAAGATTCAGAAACAAAACAAACGTGACTTATTCATAAAGCCCATTTATTAAACAAAAGATAAAGAACAAAAAAGATGGTGTATGTATGATACCATTCATAAAAACTACAATTTTTTCTCCCTGGAGCAATTGTAAAAACATCTCCTTTACAAAAACTTAATATTACATGGTTGGTATGATGGTTAATGGCTTGAATTGTATGTCTCCCATGCGATGAAATAAAGTCTGTACAATGCTTAGGCATGCTGAGTATCAAATTATTGAGCTGATCTTGGGGAAGATTACTCCACTCATCAAGCAATGCTCTCCCAAGCTCCGGTACACATGTAGGAGGTGGTTGACGTGCTGCAACTCATTGACCAAGCATGTCCCACACATGCTCTATCGGATTCAAGTCAGGTGAGAATGCTGGCCATTCCATACGGGTGATATCCTCAGATTGAAGGCATTTGTTTACAATGTTTGCTTGGTGAGGATGGGCATTGTCATCCATAAACACAAATTTTGCTCCCATGGCACCCCTAAACAAACATACATGTTTTTCAGAATGATGTCCCAATAAATGTGGCCGTTCATGGTTCCGATTTGAACATGCAGATCTGTTCTGGAGCCCAGTATAATTCCACCCCAAATGAGCAATCCTGCACCACCGTAAGGGTGTCGTTCAGTGATGTTGTCTTGGTGGTAATGGGTACCTGGCATTCTCCATATAAAAGTCTGAAGTGAATCAGACTGCAAGCTAAACCTGGACTCGTCGGAAAACATCACACAAACCCACTGTGATGATGTCCACATTGCATGTTCTCTACTTCAGGCTAATCGCTGCCGACAGTGAGTTCCCGTGAGCGGAACACATCTGACAGGCCTGCGAGCATATAGACCAATATTTCCCAAATGTCTGTACACGGTTTGCCTTGAAACTGTGGTACCCGTGGCTGGAGATAGCTGACAAGACAGGTCAGATGCTGTGCTCCGTCTGCTTCTTTTGACAAATACTGCCAAATACCTGTCTTCATTCGGCATTGTAACTCGGGGGCAAACTGTACTGTAACATCTACTGACATTTCCATCATCTTGGAATCATTGCCAAAGCCTAGAGATGACACTTTGGGCAATTCCAAGTTCCTCAGATACTTCCATCTGAGTATGCCCACATTCCAGGTGGCGGATAATTCTACCACGTAATAAATCATCCACATGCGTCCTCTGTGTCATAACTATTCGGTTATGGCACTGAGTGACTTACAGAATGCTTGTGAACAATTTTACTTCTTTGTCACCATTCCTTATATACCCCTCTCTTACACTCTCGTCATATTGACGTACTATTGGCGTCATCTGGTGGCTTACTGTAATTTGCATATTATTCTTGAAGATGTGTGTGATAATTCTACAGGTGAAATTTTTACTTTAGAGTTCGATTTCCGTATGATTCTGAATTATCCTTAATTTATGGACATGAGTGTAATTAAGGTTTATGTATCTAAGCTTTCTTAATATTATCTCAAAATTAAGATGATTTGGAAAAAGCTGTAGATGAACAATAACAAGAAATTGCATGTGAAACATCTTAAGACTTATTTTGATTATCCTATTTTAAACAAGATGTTTCAGAAATTGCATCTGAAACATCTTTTGCTTAAAATAAGCTGCTGATAGAACTTGAAACTTAAAAGAAGTTATACATTGGATTGTATAAGATTTTCAGGAAGTGGTGATATAAACCTTGCTTTGAAGACTGGCTAAAAGAAATCTTTGATAAGCAGTGTGATTACAAAGTATTTTTGGTCTGACCTAGAAACTTCCAGTTTAGTAGCTTAGAAAAAGTTATAGGAAAAATGATTTGTTCAAAGTCAAGAAAATGACATAAAAGCAACAAAGGAAATGAAGATATCTGTTATGAAAATAAACTCTCATATGCTAATTGATTACAAGCTATAGATAATGCTAAAATATATCAATCTATAGAAAAAGCCAGTATTCTATTTCATAAACTAAAACTGTGCCATAATATAGGTAATCAAATTAAGGATAGGATATAAAAAATACAAATCACATTTTTAGATTTCCTTGATTAAGTTTCTGTGGGAAAAAAGCTGTTTTATTCTTTCCAAGGTAATTAATACTGTAAGTTAGAATTTTAGTAAACAAGTTTTGTTTAACTACTATAGCAAAAGATTTTGGATACTTTATTTGAAACTGAGATAAATAATTATGACTCTATTGTACTTTTTTCTACTAGTATTTCTCTGATATTTTTCGCTTTACTCTGTTTAACCAAGTAAAATATATGTTCTAAGTTGTATAATGATGTATTTTTTCAAAAAGGTGCTGACTTTAACGTTTATATTATCTTTTATATTCTTAATTAGAACTACAAAAGAGTTGCTGAAGTTTGGATGGATGAATATAAGGAATACTTATACTTGCGAAGACCGCATTATCGAGATTTAGATCCTGGTGATATATCTCAACAAAAAGCATTAAGAGACCGACTAAACTGTAAACCTTTTAAGTGGTTCATGGAAGAAATTGCTTTTGATCAGCCTAAGAAATACCCTCCAATTGAACCTCCAAATTTTGCCTCTGGTGAAGTAAGTTTTTATATGCTTTTATTTTATGGGATAAATTATCTTTGATATCCCTAATACAAATATATAACTGTATTTGCTGCCCCCTTAACTTAACTTGAAATAAATTAAAATGTTTATAAAAGTTCCGTTAAAATTGGAAAAGTGAAGAAAACTTTTAAGAAAGTTGGTTTTTTCCTGTTTTTTCAAACTTTGAAACTAGAGATTCAGATTACACAGGTCTGCATTAAAAAAATTTTTAAGAGCTGTTTTGGTTATTCCATATATTCTTTATATTTATCTGTACGCTGAATCTGAAAATGACCTCCATTTTGCCATAGGACATCACATTTCCTGACAATTCTGGTAACTATGTTAAATAAGGCAATACTTAAAAATAAATTAAAAGACTTAGAAAATTAATTTTTAATTACAAATTTTACATGAAAATCATTTTTGAACTGAAATGAGCACACTAAAAGACACTAAAATCGTTTCTTCTTCCCTGTGAGACTCCTCTTGGTATATTTACGCTTGTGAGTTGCATCTAGAATGTCTCTCTGAAGCATCCAACAGTAGTCTGCCATCATTGTAACACTCCATTTTCCCTGATATCTTCTTTGCATCTCTTTAATGTCCTGGTGGAAACATTCACTTTCTTCTTCACTCACAGCTCTCAAATTTTCAGCAAAGTAGTCAATGTAGGATTTGAGGAAATGCACTTTCAAACTCATGAGGCAACCTAAAACTTGAAATGCTTTCAGCATTCGTCCGATGATCTTTTTATAGTCAGGATCTTTCTTATTGCCTAAAAATTTCTCTATGACCTCTTTAAATGCAATCTACCCTTCTTTTTGAGAATCCGCCATGGTATTAACAAACTCTTGATCAGCTATAAGCCTTCTAGTGTCTGGTCCAACCAACACATCTTCCTTCAATTTTGCCTCCAAGTGACCTGGAAACTTGGTGACCAAATATTTGAAGAATTCTCCATCTCTTGGAAGTTATTTCACGAATTACTTCATCAACCCCAATTTTATATGGAGAGGTGGTAGAAGAACTTTATATGAGGTACCAAAGTTTCTCGGAGGACATTATTTTGACCGACTGGGAGCACCCTTGGCTGCCAACTCTTCTTGGTCCAGTGATTTTATCGCTCTCGACTGTCTCATAGACACAGAAAGCAAGGGTATTTGGTATATCCAGCCTGTTGTCTGAGCATGCACAAGACCTTTAAATCCCCACACTCTTGCCAACCATGATCTTCATATTTAAGTTTACAAAGAACTGATTCCAAGTTCTCATAGGTTTCCTTCAAGTATACGGAATGACCTGCAGGGATAGAAGCGTAAAAACCACCGTTGTGGAGCAAAGCTGCTTTGAGACTTCTTTTTGAAGAATCTATGAAAAGACACCATTGCGTTGAATCATATTGGATTTTGAATTGACTCATCAAACCTTCGACATCGATTCAATAAACCAATCTGTCTTCCTGGGTAAAGTAAGGAATGAACTCCTTTTCATGATGTCTGAACCATGAAAAACACTCTCCTGGCAACAACAAATTCCTGCTTTTGAGCCTTGAACCGAGTAACACAGCAGCATCTTTGGGAAGATTCAAGTCTTACCAAATCTTTCATCGCCTCCTGGGAAAAAAAATTGGTCTTGTATCATCTTCAAAGTCAGAACTTGATTCGTCATATGGTTTGATTCGTCATATGGTTTAGGTATGACTTCACCTTCATCGGAGCTAGGTATCTCTTCCAAGGTAATAGGGGGCTTGGGTACCGGTATAGCTGTGCCGTAGGGGATGGGACTAATTGCTAAGTGGAGATTGGGGTATGAAATGGAATGCTTCCATTTGGAATTATACCCTTTCATATCGCATGAACAAAAGTAACAGGCTTCACTATGGTTCTTTTGCTCTCGCCATACCATAGGAATCCCATAATGGAAAGCTTTTTTTTTTTACCCTTGAACCCATTTCAGAGGGCCTAAACACACCGTTTACATACTTTATGAGGCTCCCAGACTTTATCTTGATCTTCAAGTATTAGAGCCTGCACATACAGCTTGCAACATGTTGATTCTGGTTTCCATTAGCTCACTCTCAGAAGTCCTTTACTTTGAACGTTATGTTTTTTTGGCATTGTATATGTTAAATGCACTGATGTGAATTAATTAACCTTTTCCTTACGGGGTGGGATAGCATGTATCCCAAAAATACAGACCCAAGAATGAATATATATATGGATATATATATATATACAGTAACCACCGCTTATAGTGATCAGTGGTTATAAGAATCAACCGTTTATAAGAATCAATATCGCAAAAACAAATGTATTATTTCCATGTTAAAATTTCCGCTTTAAAGAATCAATCCACCGGTTATAAGAATCAGTTTGCAATCTTCGCCTTCCTTTCATTTTTACAAAAAATGCCACTTGAACTCTCAAAAGGTACGAAATTCTTTCTTAAGTTTTTGAAAAGAAAGATTGATAAAACTTTGGGGTGGAAAACAGTCGTAAAATACATTCCTTTAGACATAACATAAGAGTTTCTCCTTATACGTTTTTGCTAAACACTGTCTTATTAGCTTTACTCAGGGGCATCTAACCCGCCCGGGTCCGCTTTCGCTTTTCTCCAGACAGGCACTCCTTTTTTCCCACCACTTACTTCCTGGTTGCGGATTTCTGGACCCTGAAACACATAAATCTTCCGTGTCCACCATCACTTACGAAAACGGGACAGTGGATTCAGCACTTCAAACCGTGAAACGTAAACGGATTCATTTTGTTGAATCAGATGAACCAGATGCTGAATCAAACGTTTTACGGTTTGATTCAGAATCAAACCGTGCAATGTAAGCTATAAAGTGAATCTTCGTCTGAGACTGTAATAAGCATACGTCGCTAGTATTCACTTTAGTTTTCTAACAAAATTGCCAGTTAGTGTTAGAACTTTTTGATAGTCGAATTCAAATATGATAAAAAACAAGGAAAACTCTTAGTTTTTCTGAAAAACAGAACTTGTTAATTAGATATGATGCTCTTCCAAAGTGTAGTCAAAGAGAAGCTGCCTCTTGTTGATTTTATAATCATGTGTTGTTACTTATAGGTCTAGAAATTGAGTTATAGTATTTGTTTAGAAATTGAGTATTTTTAAAATTATAAAAAATAATTTTAATAAATGATAAATAACGTAAATTAAAGAGTATTTAATGGTAAATTATGTATATATGTGCCTGTGTGTTTATATATATGTACAAGTATATATTTATGTATGTGTGCCTGTCCAAAGGGAAGTTTCGGTTATAAGAATCAACCGCTTATAAGAATCAAAAACAGTAATAACAAACGTGATTCTTATAAGTGGAAATCACTGTATATATATATATATATATATGGATATATATATATATATATATGGATATATATATATATATGGATATATATATATATATATATATATATATATATATATATATATATATATATATATATATATATATATATATATACAGTGATTTCCGCTTATAAGGATCACGTTTGTTATTACTGTTTTTGATTCTTATAAGCGGTTGATTCTTATAGCTGAAATTTAGGTTTTGGACAGGCACACACACACACTTATATATACATATATTAGATAATTTATCATAAAATACTCTTTAATTTACGTTAATTATCTTTTATTAAAATTATTTTTTATAATTTTAAAAATACAACTTAATTTTTAGACCTATAAGTAGATAAACATGATTATAGTAAGAGAAGAAAGAAATACAATATTTGTTACAAGTTACAACATACCTGCTTAACAGTTTTAACATTTCTACTGCAGGAAGGGAGCAAGAAAAAGTTTTCTATGGTAGTTTGACGTAATGATGTTTTCAGGAGGCTGTTTATACCTCTTTCAATAGTTATAGTCTCAGACGAAGATTCATCTTCTAGCTTACGTTTCTCGGTTTGATAACGTGCTGAATCTACTAATGTCACGTTTTCCTGAATGCTAGTGGACACTTCGCCGAAAATTTATGTGTTTCAGGGTCCAGGAAGCCGCAACCAGGATGTGGGAGGTGGGAAAAGAGTCCTTATTTTTGTTTGTCAGTGGAGAAAAGTGAAATCGGACTCGGACGGGTAAAGATGCCCCCAGGTCAAGCTAATAGGACAGTCTTGTGGTAAAGCGTTTAAGGGGAAACTATTATGTTATGTCTAATAAAGAAAGGGGTGAATTTTAAGATTATATTCCATCCCATCTTATCAATCTTTCTTTAAAAAAATGAACTTCGTGCCTTTTGAAAGTTTAAGTGGCTTTTTTGGAAAAATGAAAGGAAAGCGAAGAGTGTAAATTGATTCTTAAAACCGGTGGATTGATTCTTTAAAGCGAAAGTTTTAACATGGAAATAATACATTTGTTTTTGTTTTCGCGATATTGATTCTTATAAACGGTTGATTCTTATAACCAGTGATCACTATAAGCGGTGGTTACTGTATATAATATGCATACGTTAAACTTTAGCTTACAGGATCCACTTTTCGGATTCCCTCTTTGGAAAGGGGAAAATTTATACCCCCTTTGTAAGAACGGCCAGGGGGTTATATATATATATATATATATATCCTTTCCAAAGAGGGAATCCAAAAAATGGGTCCGTAAGCTAAAGGTTAATAGTAATTTTGACTTTACATTCAGTTAAAAACCCTAAGATAAAAAAATACCAAAAATTGAGAAAATTTGCTATATTTCAAGAGAATTTTGCATTTTGTGTTAAATCCTGACATCTAGGATTTTTTTCAAATATTTGTTCATATTCAGCACACCACAATACATGGAAATTAATTGAAAATAATCAAACAGCTTTTTGGTTGCAGATCTGTGTTATGTATTTAGCCTTAACATAGTTTTTAACAATGATATGATCCATAACAAAAATTCAGTGCTATATCTTTTTTCTTATTTTATTTACATTATATTTATTTTTCTCATTGTATAACTTTTGAATACTACTCAAACATCAATTCTATTGTTATTCAATTTTAAAAAATCATAATATTTCATATTTTAAGGACCGCCTGGCAGTCAGTGTGCTGAGGAGGGCCCTAACTGAATTCAATTCGTGTCTCTCCCCCCCCCGCTCGCCCCCCCCCCCAAAAAAAAAAAAAAGTTTGAAGCACGCTACGCCTATGCTAAATGGTGCTTCCATAATAAAGTAGCCTGCAAGACTTTGCAGTATTGTTAGGCCAGTGTCAAAGAGACAAGTGCCTGCCGTGTTAAAAAAAAAAAAATCTTGTTGATGCTTACAGATTTGAAAAAGTTCACAATGGGATCTATTTTGTGTCAAAACTCAAGTATAAGAATAACAGGGAGAATTAAAAAGCATTGGGCTACTAATTATTATCTCAGTGGTCTAAGAATATTGATCAAGAGTAATTAAATGAAAAAAAAAACAAGATTTCTTTACTTTACAAAACTATAATTTGCCGAGTTTTGATTTATGCCTCCTAAGTCTGGATGCTTTCTATAAACAAAGTAACTGGTCCCTATTCACCAAAGAAAAATCCGTAGAAAGTTATTGGCAAAATTAATGGGAGAAGGGGGGAGTTCTAGAAAAGAGAATATTATTCTTAATTTTTTAAACCTAGAATGAAAATAAATGGTGGAATCACCCGATTTTATTTGAACCAACAGAAAAAAAGTTTGTTGGACATACTTGTAGAATGGAGAGTATTTTTACTTCTAACAATTTTTTGAGACCTAAACCTGTTTATCTAAGAACAAGAAAGACCTAGACTGAGATAATCTGACTGTATTGACAGTGGTTTTTAAAAAAAGGTAGTTATCATTTAGGGCAGGGAAGGGAAATTGTTTTGGCCTGGGGGCCACTTTATGTAAGTGGAGGTTAGCGGAGGGCCACACCTTTTAAAATTATTGCATTTATTAACTTTGCATTTCAGAAAAGGTATAAATTGTATTATAAAAATCAATAAATATAAATTAAATAAAATATTGGTAGTTTTTGTGGCTGTGTTGAAGTTTTTGGCTGTCTTTGGCAGTTTTTCTGGGTGTCTTGGCGGGCCACTATTTGCCCACCCCTAATTTAGGAAAACCTGCACAAAAAGGGCTGAAAGGAAAATTGCTCGATGATTCTTAAACATCCTGTTAAGAACACCACATACACAATTCAAAGTTCAATCAAAGTTAATTAGCTGTTTGAACTGATAAATATTTTTGCTTAAATTGATGTTAAAAATTAATTTAAGCTGTATCTGTAATTGTTTTTTAGAAAATATGTCTCGAATGTATTGTAGATTGATATTAGGGTATTTTGCCTAATATTTTTTTCTTTATTGAATAAGGCCTTTTTTTTTTAAAGATGAAGTTTGGAATTTTTCAAATTCAGTTATAACTTCTTGTTCCTTTAAATTTTTATATCTTTAATTTTTTTTTCTGATTTAGATAAGAAATGTTGCTAGCAATTTATGCGTTGATACAAGATTCCGAAACCAAAATGATAGATTTGGCTTGGAAAAATGTATAAAAGATCTAGGTTCTCATGGTGGAGAACAGGTAATATAATTTTTGTTTGTTTATTATTCATGTTTGTATGAGATAATATATTCAATTATTATAAACAAAATTATAAGTTTTTTTATATAAATAATTTTGTGTAATTTTGTGTTTTAGCAATTTGAGTTGACCTGGCATCGAGATATTAGACCAAAGAAAAGAACTGTTTGTTTCGATGTCTCCTCTTCAGACAATCATGCTCCAGTTGTGCTCTGGAGTTGCCATGGTATGCAAGGAAACCAAGAATGGAAGTATAATTATGTAAGAATTCTTTTAAAATATCTGTTGTCTTATTTTGTCATTAAAAATTGCTTTTTTTTTTTTTCCCAATAACATTTTTGTAATGTCATGGGGTATATTTCTCATATGTAATTTATCTTTGCTGGTGATCATCATATAAAAGTTACATCTTGCTATATTTGAAAGGTACCTTCATACAATAATATCAAACCTTTGTGTTTTAGCTTAATACCTTGTAGGTTTTAAGCCATGGTGTTTTATTGCTGCTATTTGTTAAATGAGGATATTGAGGCTAGAAAGAGAATAAATTTTATTCTCTTTCAAATATTCTGTTTTTTCTTATTCTCTCTTTATTTGAAAGAGAATACATTTTATTCTCTTTCAAATAAAGAGAGAGGAATTGTTGAAATATGGGGAAAATATATTTTTAATGTGTTATTAGGGCCCAAGGAAGCTTAGTGGTTAACATATTGGCTTTCAGCACCTTGGATGCTTGGCTTGAATCTTGACAAGTACAGTAGAAGCTCTTTAATCTGGCATGTCCGGGACCTCAGTTGTGCCATATTATCAAACATCAGTAATTTTAACAGGAATACCAAAGATAAATCACTTTAGATATAAATGCAAACGATTAAAACATGTATTTTATATACATTCTGAATCTGTGCAGACTATATAAATATTTGACAAAGTACATACATACAGTATGTACTTCGTCATTCTAGCAATTGCGGGGTTTAAAGAAATTTTATAAATGTATGCAATGTATCAGAAGCCTGTTTCTATGTGACTTGAGCTTCAGCCATGGCTCCTTCTTCTTCATCTGATTCCATCTCCTGAACCTGAGCTTTTTGTGGGTTAAAAACACTTTCTATAATCTGTTCATCACCCAGTTTTTCGACCACTGGCACACTTTTGCCGATTTCAATCCACCAATGTTGAATGTCGATGTCGAATCCACCTGAAAAAAATCCGAACGCAGGCGGCTCAATCGGTGCCAGATTACAGAATGTGCCAAACCGTAGAATGCCAGGCTAAAGAGCTTCTACTGTACCATTGAATGCCTTTGTGTCCATGCTGGATATGGGTATGTTAAATCTGTAGGCTGGGAAGCTCTCCTGTATGGTAGTAGGGGTTTGGAGGACGGAACAAGCCCATTAGATACTGCAACTAGGGATGCTTGGTCAATATTGTGGTAGCACTTGGCTAAATCAGAATCTGACCCTTGTGACGCTATAAAACCAGAGCCACATTCCTAGCCCTTCAAGCCTCTTATGAACCTGGTCTGAAGTTCTCTGGCCTGAGAACAAAAGAAACAATATTATTTTTTTACTAATCCACAAGCATTTTTCAGTATAATGTCAAGAATTTTTCAATAGATTTTCATGCAATATTTTTTTTTCACATTTGATTAAAGGGCTGCAATTATTGCAAATAATTACTACAGTCATATGTTGCCAACCCAGAATCTTTTTTCAATTATGGGAGGGGAGTAAGGATCATAAAGTTCAGAATTTATTTCATGGTACTGTAATACATGTATATATATACAGTGGAATCTCGATCGATCATTCCCCAAGTCATCGTTTTCCCGTATGTGTCATTTATTTCACTCAGTCCCAACAATCTTATTTCTTTGTTATGTTCCCGCATCTATCATTTTTCCACATTTATCGTTCAGTTCAGTCGGTCCCTTGGAAAACAATAGATCGAGATTCCACTGTATATAGAAAGATTTATAGTTTATAGTTAAATGTTTTTAACTCAGTCTGTACTTTAGCTTATCTATATATATAAAAGGCAATGTTCGTATGTGTGTCCTCTATAGACTAAAAAACTATTGAACCAATCTACACACGGTTGTTTGCAAAATGGTCCGTGTTGTCCCGAGAAGGTTTGAAGCTATTGAAATCCTCGATCTGACTAGTAGAAAGAAAGTAAAAAATATTTTTTGTTCGATGTCTGTTCAGATATTATCTATGAACCTTCTACTTTCAAACAAAACATACGGATGGCAGCACCTAACAACCCCTGATAGCCACCCCTCTCATGTAGATGTTCAACATTCCTGTGAGGGAGGTGAGGGGTAAGGTCATGACCCCCGAGTCTTGAAGGAGGGAGAGTGTTTTCTGACACCCCACGTAAGAAGACATGCTGTCTGTAAGCTCTGTATGTTACCACGAGAAACAGCTACTTACAAATCAATATATACTGTTATAGATCAAGATGAAGCAGTAAATCAGTGGTGCACCCAGGGGGATGGGCAAGGGAACCTCCCCCCCTCGAAGAAATAGAAATTGTGAATATTGAATTTGCATTATAAATATTTTTATCCGTTCAACTCGCCCCCCCCCCCCCCCAAGATTAAATCCTGGGTGCGCCACTGCAGTAAATTATCCAACTGAATTCTTAAATTCACTTGATTTATCTGGATTGCTACCACACAACATTATTCTGAAGATTTGTGTTTTTATCTTTCTTCTTAGAAACATTGACACACCCTGTCTTTGCAGTGGTGCCAAATTGGCAGTCAAGAGATTATTAAACAATGTAATTAAAGCAACAATTTTAAGTGATAAATTCAAAGGAGAGGATGTGCTAATACTACGTATATCAATGATACCAACAGATATGCAATTCCAATTCAAATGATTGCAATTTCCAATTAAACTGGCTTTTGGAATAATGATAAACAAATCACAAGGTGGGCATTGCAAGTATGTGGATTGAATTTGGAGAATCCATGTTTTCCTGATGGACAATGTTGCATGCTCTCGTGTAGGAAAACCAAGGGATTCGTTTGTATATATGCCAAATGGAATCACAAAAAACATTGCGTATCCAAGAGCATTGCAATGAACTTAAAATTGAATAAAACAGTAATTACAATTTATGTAATCCAAAACATAAAAACTATAATGTGTATGTAAATATCTACTTTCAACTAAATACAATAATTGATATCAAACTTTAAATTAGGTTCATTTAATCTATATATATATATACTCAAATCTAGCAATAGCGAAGCATTGCCGGGTCAGCTAGTTTTTTATAAAAATTGATAAAAACATAGCTAGATTTATTAACATAGATATTTTTAAAATTATAAATTCATTTTTCAGTTGCTGTAATTTCAAAATTTTCTTCGGCAGCAAAGTTAAAGTGTGTTTAGTTGTAGAATAATTCATATGTTCATGCTATAATTAAGTGTATTACAAGGTTCCATGTGTTTAGAGTTATAGTTCTTTACACGCTAATGTGTTTTGTCATTTTTTAATGTTGAACATAGTATGTGAGAAGTTTATTTTTTTAAATATAACAAAAGAAGTTTAAAAGCTGACTCAAATTACTTAGTTAATTGTTAGCCTAAGTTCTTTAAGTAATCCAAGCTGCTACCACATGTCCATGTTCCAATCCTGGTTTCAGTCCTGTTCCTTGCTAACTCTCCCCCCCCCCCCCTTCCTCCCCAAAAGGGAGCAGTTTTAGGTTATCTATCAGGGACTTCCTTAATAAAGAAGCATACAGATATTGTTGTGTGTTTGTGCAGATATCTTCAGGATGAAAGTCTGCCATGTTTCAGGAAAAAAAAAATGTTAAAATAAAGCATAATGTTGGTTAATACAGGGGGTCAACGCTAAAGGTATCCAAAAGTCATGATTGTTTTTTACGGAACTACCCATTAGAATTCAAAAAAATTTATTTAAATAGAAAGAACATCTCACCAAGTTTTAATATCAATCATAGATTTTCATCATAGTAACATAGATTTTGATATGTGCACCTTTTGTAGCCCGGCAAACATCTAAATGGTAATCCAATACTCTCCAAGTGTTTCATAGCATATCAGAAGTTATTACATGAATTTCTTGAATGATAAGCTTCTTCAACTCATCCACGGTTTCAATTTTTTGTTTATGCATAATGGCTGTAATGAATCCCCAAGCAAAAAAGTCTAATAATGCCTGATATGCTATGAATCACTTGGAGAGAACTGGATTACAATTTAGACATTAGTTGTGCTACAAAAGGTGCACACATCGAAATCTATGATACTATGATAGAAATCTATGATTGATATTAAAACTTGGTGAGATGTTCTTTCTATTTAAATAAAAAAAAATTTTAATTCTAAAGGGTAGTTCCATAAAAATAAGTCATGACTTTTGGATACCTTTAGCCAGGACACCCTGTATTAAGGATTTGACAAGCCAGAAGAAACCCAAACTAACTGTGGTCAATTATCATGAAATTCTTATGGCACAGATATTCCACTCAATATAAAGCAGTTTGGCAAACTGATGGGAATTAGGGATGAGACATTGATGTCGATGTTTTCAAAACATCAATTTATTGAAGCCGATATTTTTTTAACATCGATGTTTTGTGCTCGATGTTTTACGATGTCTCGATGTTTTTTTTTTACTGAAAAAGTACCATAATAAAAAAATTTACCACGTAGCATAATTTTCACACACAGTAAATGTAAGTCTCAATTCTGAAAAGGACGAATACAAAAGGGGATCCCTTAGCAATGAGACAAATGGCAATCAACAACCAATGAACCAATCAGAGCTCTTGGAATATTTCTGACACTCCAGAACCTTCCATGGGGTTTTATTTTATAAATAGTATATATAGTATTATACACGAGAGCAGCCATTTAAGTTTTTGTTTTGTTCTGGTTTTATATAAGTTGACGTTAATATTATTAATAAAATGCCTCCCAAAAGTACCGTTTGGAAATATTTTTACAAAACCTCTGACAAATTGGCGAAATGCAATGTTTGCCCTCAAAAGTTTTAAGTCCCTCAAAACTTCTGGCAATACCACAGATTTATCTGGACATTTGAAGGCAAAACATGGCGATATTTACGACGAGAATTTGAGTCATCCATGTAGCCCAAAGCAAAAGCAACCAAGTTTTTGTCATTTGTGTCAGCCCAATCAGAGAGTAAAATTAAATCCTCCCCCCTCCCCCCACAACTGACCAAAGTAACATTAATGTTAGAGGTTACTAAACCAGTTTTAAAAAATGGATGTACTAAAACATCGATGGTTTTGGGGTGATGTTTTATTAGCATCGATGTTTTAATATTGAATATCGATGTTTCAAAACATCGATGTCGCATCCCTAATGGGAATGCCAAACTGCATTCCCATCAGTATGCCAGATAAAGGATAAAAGTAAACTAGTGGGTTTTTTCTTTGTTTTTGTGCTTTATATACTAGGTTTAATTACATCTCATGTAGTTTTCTCCCTTATTTGTTTTACTAGAATCATCCATATCTAATTAAAATTAGTAATAACTAGGAGTAGATTTCACTTAATGACAGTCATATTAATAGTAGTTACCATGTAAATTAAGTTAATAAAGTCACATCTTAGCTTCTATTTAAAGCAGTGGTTCCCAACTCGTAGAAGTCTGCGGACCCTTAAGCCAGAAATTGAACCATGTGCGGGCCCCCACCCCCACTAACTTGGGTGGGTGGAAAACTTCCAGGGGCATGAAAATTATTTTGTATCATATTCTAATAGTAAAATAATTATGTTAACCTTTTCAAAAATTTTAATTTAACACTTGATAATCATCGGATATATTCGGCCCATCTAGTTCAATGAACATTGCTTTCAAAATCCCAATTTTTTGGAAACCTTTTTAAATGTGGTGCTAGACCACTCCCGAGGCTCTCGCGGACCACCAGTTGAGAACCACTGGTTTAAAGAATAAAAATGACTTAAATAGTTAAATATTGAACTATACTAAACTAGGCTCAACTTTGGTAGGAGCTAAGCTCTTTTATCAACTCTGATAGTTTCACTCATTTTTTTTTTTCAGAAATAATATTTTAAAAATAGACTTGTCATCTTCAATTTTCAATATTTTCAATTTCAGGAAGATTCACAACTGTTCCATCCAATAAGTGGTCATTGCTTAGACTGTGATGCTGAAAGGAAGGAGATCTTCATGAGTCCCTGTGATACAAATGTAAAAACACAGAGGTGGAAGTTTGAGGTTGTTAACAAAACTGCTATTGATCACTGGTGATAAGGGCACATTATTTTTCTACTGTTTTAACTTATTATCTACACTTTTTTAGCACTACAGCTGTCCAACTTTTTGATAAGAAAGCTTATTTATTTATTTCAGTGATTCCAAAGATCTCAAAGATGTATAATTATTTGTATGTCTTTAATACACAGATAAAATTGATATATGCTAATATTTATGACTAGCATGTGCTAAGAGAACTGTAATTAAATTTTTAACTGTAAAGGCATATCTAAGAACATTTAGAATGTTTTTTATGTTTAAGTTATAGGCATAATAAGGGGTATTTTCAATGTTGATTTAGATTCTTTGCTTTCATTTTTCTTTTAAAGACAATGTTCTGCTCTCTGAGCCCAGATTTAAAAATATAAATATAAATTATCATTTCTGTCAGATTGTATTTGTGCATCTGTCATAAATGTTGGGCAAGCTAGCTTGATATGTACACATTCCATTTTATTGTATTGTTTTCTTCCATTTTTACAAGGCCACAAAGTATTTTTCCCTCTAGTGCTAATTTTCTTTGAACCCCTGAAGAAAATACCCGCTGCTAGTTCATTCTTTTTAAGTTGTTTGCTTTTTTTAAAGATTAAAAAACTGTACATAAATCAAAGTGCTCAAGTGTTAATATATCTGTATAGAGAGTATTTTCAAATGTGCAATACTTTAACTTTTTATGTATTTTTAGAAATAACTGGATATACATTGCTTTAATTTTTTAGTAGTGTTTTAGTTAGTAAAATTAGAATTATTTGCTTTTTTTATTTAATCAGCTGGATTCATCAATTCCTGGATCATTTAGATTGAATCTTACTCAGTCGAATTTCTGCTCAAAAGTAATTACTTATACAACTAGGGTTACTCTTTTGAAAATGTATAAAAGCAAAGTTAGTTTACTTGTTTTGTAACTGTAATTGGTGACATAGATGTATGATTACCATCTTGAGTGAATTCAGTGAATGGCAGTTTTTGAATAGTAATTTTACTTATACCTTTTTGCATTTTTTAGTTATCACAAGTATAATTGATTAGTTTTAAAAAGTAATTTGTTCATATGTGTTTTGAATATAAGAATGATGCAAAACTCGCTAAGTCTGCATTAACCCTTCAGCGGGCGGGCCAATATTTTTAACACCAGTAGGTGCACGTGGCACAAAGTGCAACGTCTCTTTCAACCTTGATTATTCCTTTTGTACTAAACTTTTTAATTTATGTTATTTTAATGTACAGGCTTATTTTTATGCATACAATCTACAAAGAATAAGTTTTGATTTGAGCTTTTAGGTTTTGAAACCTTAAAACTTGTATTAGCTAAATTTTTCTTTCAATCTGAGTTTTATCAAGTATAATAATATTCCAGAACTAATGTTGAACTTAGTGAGTTTTGCTTTTAGACTTGTGATATTTTGCTTTAATGTCCACTGGTTTGGATTATTATATACGTATTGATGTGTGCTAATGCACTGTCATTTAGTTGTTAGTTGAAGCTTTCTTGTTAAATATGTTGCGGTTTTGCTATCACTGGGTATTTGGTGCTACAAGGGAATTTACAATATTTTTAGTCATGTATTTCTTGGTAGTGGAGGGGAATTTTTTTGTTGGAAATAAAATATTCTACTGGGGCTAAAGTTGTTGTATCTGTCACTCTAAGAATGTTTATCAGTATTATCAATGGAAAGCTGATTGAACTCTATCATTTTCCCCCTATTGTTTAACCAGGAAAGTTACAGAGTTGAAAAAGTTTATATTTTGAATGTTTACAAGTTTCTGAGGTCATGAAAAGAAGATAGCTTTCTTTTTCCCTGTTCTATTAAAGAATTTGTTTTAAGATTATATACAGTTGATTTCGGTTAATCGAACCACATCAGGACATGATCATTTTGGTCCTAATAACCAGTGGTTCGATTACACGCTCTATTAGGCTTATGCAATAGGATTTGTTTTGGTTCTTTAGGATTCAGTCCGAATAAGCAGCTGGTCCGATTAACTGGTGGTCTAATTAACCGGATTCGACTGTATTCATCACTTGGCTAATTTAGAATTTAGTGTATACTTCGATATTTCCTGAAATTGGAAATTATGATCTGAAATATTTAAACACTTTCTTCATAATGTTCAGTTTGGTTTATTTTAGAAAAATCAGATTTAGTGAAATAGCTTGGCATTGAATTGATATTTACTTTATTGTTAGACCAATTAATTACACTGTCTTATTGTCTAGTAAATTATTTTGCCTTCTTGTTAAAAAGTATTTGACTATATTTATTGAAGTTTTGGGACGGATGTGAAGGTCCTTTTTAGAATTTCTCCCGGTGGAATAATTTTAATTCTTAACATAGCATTAATTAATATCTGCTTTGTTGTTAAATCTATTAATTACGCTGTGTTATTGTCTAGTATATGGAGGCTCAGAATTATGGTGAATCAAGTCCATGGGAGTAAGTTTTGAAAAAACTGATCTTTTAGTTGAACAACTGTATTGATAAACCATTGACTTTTTTTTTTTTTTTTTTCTGCTTTAATAGCGTAAAATTTATACTATGGTTCATAGTATATTGCATTGAAAAATAGAATGTTTTTACTGTATCATGCAAAGTTAGTATGAAATAGTTAAAAAAATGGAGTTGTTCTCTTTAAATCTGAGCCCTCCAAATTAGTTTTCCTTCAAGTTATAAAGTGTTTGACTTTATTTAATAAAGTTTTTGGACAAATGTGGAGGTACTCTTTAGAATATCTGCTGGTGGAATAATTTCAATACTTAGCATGACATTGAATTCATATTTACTTGACTTTAGACATGTTAATTACACTGTTTTATTGTCTAGTAAATTATTTTTCCTTCAAGATATAAAGTATTTAACTACAATTATTAAAGTTTTGGAACAAATGAGGCATTCCTCTGTAGAATTTCTATTGGTGGAATCATATTAATCCTTCAACTAATTTTACTCCTTTTGATGTGACATTTCTGAATTTTAAATACTGGTTACTTCAGTGACATAATAATGGATTGAGTTAATAATTTATGATAGATGCTTTACTCCTAAAGCAGGTAATTTTTTGAAAAAATGTTCTGCTTTTTAGTAATTTTTACGTTTGTAAACCTAATGAAATATCAAGTTTTGAAATCTTTTAAGTTCCAGCCTCTGCATAAAATCATGCATCCGAGCCAATTTTTTTACATCTATTGTGATTTTTTTTTACTAGTCAGTTTTTTTATGCACTATAATTGGAAAAATTATAGTGCATAAAAAAACTGTGCAATAATATTTATTATTGCACAATATTATATCATATTAATTTTTGGAATTTTTTTTTTTTTTAATCTTGCATTATGCACTGAAATTATGAATAAATAAAATAATTTTAGCTTAAAAATAAATTTTTAAATATGAATTTCTTATAGGATGTATACAATTATTAGCTAAAGTCTGGTCTGAAATTATCAATTATCCTCAAAATTAGATTTTGCAAGTTTCTTCTCAATAGGTAAGCTATCTGAAGTTTTCTTAAGAAAAGAATTTTGCTTGTAGGAAATCTGACTTGGACTTAAAGATGGAATTTAAATTTTAGTATTTATTCTGTGCATTTTGTTGAAGCTTTTGCATGATGAAAAATGTCATAGCTTTTCTATGCTAGTCAACTTTATGCACAGAAATTCTGTAATCAAGAGCTCTTAAAATTAAAAAAATAATAAACAAATGACTGAAAAATCCGTACAGATTTGTTTTGCTAAAGGTGATTCTATGTCACAAAATTTTACTGAATAAGCTGCAATAACATAAGCTACAAGCATCTAGGAGTGTAAATTAATATCTTACCATTTTGTGTCACTAAACATCTTTTTACCTGTTTCAGCTCTTCCTAGTTAAGAATTTAAATCTTTAACTTTAATTAATAAGAAATAATATAGCTGCAGATAAAAAAATTTACATTTTTGTAATTATGAAATGTACTGAATTTTTTTTTATGTAAAAAAGACAAAGGAATTTTATCTAATAAAGTTGGTAAGTTATCATTTCTGTTTTTGTAATGTAATCATGGATTTTGCATTGCTTTATTTAATTATCCCAATAAAATAGTCCAACTAATATATATACACTCAATTCTGTGTTTACATTGTTGATACATTCCAGAAAATCCTGTATAAAGAAAGACACCAGGTACCTAAAAAAAATAGATTTTTGATAACAGATCTTTAAAACCTGTAAAAAAATATGTGAAATAAAAGGATTCATACAGAAAACTATTTTAAAAATGAATTTTAATTTTATGTGTTCCAGAAACTACAGATTGTATAATAGCAGCTTTGTTTCTTTTAATGGTTCTTATTGTTCCTTTGTGTAGACCAAAAAAATCTTGTCTAGCAACATTTATTCTTCTCCATTTTTAAGGCTATCTAAAATTTCAATTTTAGTTACCAAAGAAATGTCTTTCCTTTTGAGTTTTGGAGTTGCAATATATGAAATTTTTCTTAAGGCGTAAAAATTTTTTAAAAATTATTTTGATAAAAATATGATTATCATCTTTAAATTTTATTTTTTTATTATGCTGCACTAATTATCAACATAACAAAACATACAATATGAAAACACTTCCAGTTTGAATTGAAACTAAACAGGACTGAAATTTATCAACCAACTAGCAGAATTTCTTAAATTTTTTTTTGCAGAAAACTACGATTAATAGAAATATTTTACTTTAAAATTAAAATCAAATAAGGATTATTAAAAGGTAAATTTTTTAACCATGTTAAATCTAAAGAAATTGTGTAAAAATGGAATTGAATTTATTTTTCTAGACCTTGTTAAATCAGATAGTCTTTTACAAAAAACACCATGTAAGAAAACAAGATTGGGTGTATATTTATATCATTTGCTTTCATCTTTTTTCATTGTATGTAAAAATTATGTTTTCATAATATTCTGTTGAAATATGGTCCAAAAATATGGCATATTGACTAATGTTTTGTATTCAAAAATTTTCAAAATTTTGATGACACAGCTTATGTGGGAAGGGCAAAGAAATTTACTCTTAGTGTCATGATGCATCAAACTGCTGACTCTATTGCTTTAAGGAAAATATGAAAATGTTTTATGGCGACTCATTGTGTAGCAAAAATTTTATAAAAGACAGAAGATTGCGAAGGATGCCTTACAGTGTAAATATATATTTATAAATATTTTGAAAAAATATTTAATTGTATAATTGGATGTAATTCACTTTTTGATACAAAGAATTTTTCAGTATTTTATTAAAAGTACCGTACCTACTTAATGTAATACATAATTTTAAATATATCTGGATAGTATTTGTAAAACATTGAGAAGTTATGAAAAATTAGTGGAAAGGTATCAAATCATAGATATGAATTCATATTTTACAGTTTCTTGTATCTTAAGTCCTGAGTTTGTTAGATACCTCCCGATTACTACCATCAAGCTGAGAATCAGATTTTTTCAACATAAGTAACTTGATTTTCTGAGTTTTATTAAAAATTTTTGGTTTATTGCAATTAATCATTTTAGTTTTCCAAGTTTCCATAGTCACTATTGTAATGGTTTCCCTGAAGTAAAAAATCTTATGATAGTATGTATACATAAACATACCTACAGTTTCTTTTTCATTTTTCGGGAAATTAAATAACTTATGTTAGTTCTCTTTTTTTTTTTTTTAAACTGCTGTCTTTTATTGAATAGTCATCTTTCTCACAGGTAAATTTGAATGGTTGTTTAACCTTTCAGTGGACATGCCAATTTTTGGAACACCAGCAGGTGTGCGTGGGACAAAGTGCAACATCTCTTTCAACCCTGATTATTCCTTTTGTAATAAACTTTTTCTTTTCAAATTAAAAAAATAATTCTGCATTTTATGACAAGATATAAAGTGTTGATAATACTGAGATATATTTATAATTAAAGGCCAAAGAATGCAGATATAATCGCCTTATTTCAAAACTGTCCAGCTTATTGGATCTAAGGATAACTTGCGAATTGATTCATATTGTAATCCAGTATAATCACTAGTTTACCATGGTTAAATCATAACTAACAATGAATGGATAGGAATACAAGGGTCAGAAAATCAGACCTGCATTAGAAAGAGTGTATCTATAAATAGAAACTGCTTAGAACATTCAAACCTTACATGTAAAAACAAACCATTCAAAATTTTTAAAATGTTGCTCTTTGTACACGGATGTGCCCGCTGAAAGTTTAATAAAAAAAGAAGTGACATCAAAGTTATATTATTAACTTGGATGTCGCTTCCTTTTTTTTATAATGAGGCATGACAGAAAAACTTAGATTCCTATATAAAATATTGTATAGGAAAAGACATATTTTTGAAACTAAAGAGGGGAAATTTGAAATACTTTATAGAAATGTTTAAGAAAACTGATTGTCAATCAAAATAGTTTTAATGTAGACGCTGGGCTTCTGATATAGTCTTGATATCAAAAGTTTTCTACATCATGGATACTTGCTCATGATGAATTTAACACTCATGTAACATGCACTTCTTTACTTTTACTTAATCAAATCCTTATTTAAAAATATTTGTTAATAGCTTAGCTTAATGCTTTCTTATATTCAGAAAAATAATATACATATCTGCTGTGAATAAAATTAATATATTATTCAGTCCTATAATAAATGCCAGATGACATAAACAAGAGTAAAAGACGTAAATAGAAGTCTAATGTGCCTAAATTAGCTTAATTTTTTGTAACATCCAATGTGTTATGTGTGTAAATGTGAAGTGTTAGATATTATAACATCAGCAAAACTATACTTTGAGTCAGCATGATAGTTACTTGGTTTCTATTGTTTCTTTCTTTTTAAATTTCTGTTAATTCTGTATCATATTTCTCTATGATAAAGAGGAAAAGAAAGTCAATAGATTATATTTTACTAATCAAATTATATATCCTAGAAGAAAATAATTTTAGAAAGTTTATGTAGGTGTTCCAGCAGCCTGTTTTAACTAGAATATTTTATACTATGCTTATGAATAAGGTAATTTTTAAACCTTTAGATGTCTGTGATCTTAGTATTACTTAAAATTTATTATTAAACAGTTATATATGTATAAATGATTTTTAATATGCATGTGAAATATCTATCAAGTAAAGTTTTCAGCCTTTCCATGTGTACTTTTAATTTACATGCATTTTAAATTTAAATTTCAAAGTGTCTAGTTTACAAGCAATTAAACATATAAACAGAATTTTTATTTTCTTTACTGTCTGTAACTTTCATAACTGTTTAATAATTGCAGAAGTATTTAACTATCCACAAGTCAAAGAATTTAGAACTTTACTATTTCACAGTATGCATGACTGATACTCAAATAAATAAATATATTTAAGAAGGCAAACTGTTTTCTTATATATATATATATATATATATATATATATATTTGGGTATCAGTTTAATGTAGTGTTATAGATAAGCTTTTGAAGTAATAATTTGTAACTGAATACTTTGAAATTTTAAATACTGTTTCATGTGTCAAGTAAAGATATTTTTGTCTGCTGAAAACCTCATATAACCTATCAGTTACATATTGTGTGCGTGAAATGGATTTTTCAAGAATATTTCCTGTTTTGAAGTCATACTTATCTATATGTAATATGATTATGTAAACACTAGCAAAAAGGAAATGAAGAGATTTTCTTTTTACATTTTGAGAATGTGTAAAAGTATATTGTTATAGCTGTACTTAAAATGTTCCTTCTTCTTCACCATACACTTTTGTCTTTACTTATTTTAAATTTATCTCCTGAGCTGATTCTTGTGATAGACCGATAATAGGATGAGCATATTATCATCCATATAAAAAGAAATTGATAGTGTACTGTGAAAAATAGGTGCAATGAGTTATATACTTAAGTCTGGTAACTTTCTTAAGTTTGTCATTTTCAATTTTTTGCAGTTATATTTATGATAAAGATGATTAATTTTACAGCAACACATCTTAATATCCACATTAAAAATAGAGGAATGGCACAACTAGTTTTGACCTAATGAATAGTTCATCATGAGGCTAAGGAGCATTAGTGAGATTATCTCTACAGACTATTCCCCCCAAAAAAATTTGTTCACAAAATGTTGAAAAAACGTTTCTGTGAATTGTCAATAGAGAAGAGCATTAGTTAGATTGTCTCTACCAACTATTCCTCCCAAAAAATGTTGTTCAAAAAATGTTTATGTGAGTTGTCAATAGAGAAAATCACACCTAATGCTCCTCCACCTGATGATAAAATATTCATTAGTTTGAAACTAGTTGCCACTTCTTTATTTGTATTGTGGATTTTAAGATGCATGTTCTTGTGTTGCATTCTCCACAAGTTTCTTGTAAGTTAGAAATCATAGTCTACACTTGTTAACTAGCTGTTTGCTATTGTAATTACCTAATCTGCTTCAGAGATGTATTTACTGTATTTTTATAACAAAATTTTTCTATGTAACATAATTCAAATAAGATAGGTTTTCATAAAAATATTTACTCTAAATGCTTACTTTTAATATGTAACTTTCTTTTCATGAGAAGTTAACTTTGCAAAAATACAATTTTAAAGATTTCTAGAGGGGAGAAAAGTGATTGTATGAATTCTTAATTATGTCGTGTTAGTAGGTTTCTTGTTTGCAATTGATCAAAAAGCAGTCTACACTTCCATGTCAGTGAAAAATTCCTAGATAGATTATGTGTATATGCTTCAATTGATTTTATTTTTGCACCCAGTTATAAATAATTTTTAGTAATCTGAAATCATTAACAAACATAAATTAGCATGTGTAGGTAACAACTCTAAATTTTTCTGCAAATCAGGGCATCTCTACAATTTTCTTTTCTTTCAACATCATTACAAATGTTATATTTTATTTCAGTACTGTATTATTATTCTGTATTTATTACAGTACTGGATTATCATTATAATTACCAACATAACAAAACATATAATATCAAAACACTTCCAGTTTGATTGAAACTAAACAGGACTGAAATTTATCAAATTGACTCAAATTAAGAAATGTTTGTTTAAAGCATCTATGAATATTTCTCTAAATCACTATTGTTCCTTAACCTCTAAATGCTTGGAAATAACTTTGTGACATTTTAAAAAAATTATTACTTGTTAAGAGAAAAACTATTTTGTTAAATTATAATTTATTATTACAGAAGAAACTGTTTAGTTAGTTAGTTAATAATTATTTCTGGGTCCGAGGTAGCCTATTGGTAGCATGTCGGCTTTCAATACTGAGAATGCTAGGATCGAATCCCGACAAGCATCATTAAATACAGTGATTTCCGCTTATAAGAATCACGTTTGTTATTACTGTTTTTGATTCTTATAAGCGGTTGATTCTGATAGCCGAAATTTAAGTTTTTGGACAGGCACACACACACCTATATATACATATATTAGATAATTTACCATAAAATACTCTTTAATTTACGTTAATTATCTTTTATTAAAATTGTTTATAATTTAAAAAATACAACTTAATTTCTAGACGTATAAGTAGATACACATGATTATAATAACAGAAGAAAAAAATCCAATATTTGTTTCAACATACCTGCTTAATAGGTTAACATTTCAACTACAGGAAGGGTGCAAGAAAAAGTTTTCTATGGTACTTTGACGTAATGAAGTTTTCAGGAGGCTGTTTATACCTCTTTCAATACCAATAGTCTCAGATTCACCTTCTAGCTTACATTTTACGGTTTGATAACGTGCTGAATCTACTAATGTCACGTTTGCCTAAGTGATAATGGACACTTCACCGAAGATTTATGTGCTTCAGGGTCCAGGAAGCCACAACCAGGATGTGGGAAGTGGGAAAAAAAGAGTCCCTGTCTTTGTTTGTCAGTGGAGAGAAGTGAAATCGGACCTGGACCGGTAGAGATGCCCCTGAGTCAAACTAATAGGACAGTGTTTAGCTAAAGCATTTAAAGGGAAACTATTATGTTATGTCTAACAAAGAAAGGGATGCATTTTACATTTGTATTCCATCCCATCTTATCACTCTTTCTTTAAAAAAAATAAAGAAAGAACTTCATGCCTTTTGAGTGTTTAAGTTGCTTTTTTGGAAAAATGAAAGGAAAGCGAAGAGTGTAAGCTGATTCTTAAAACCAGTAGATTGATTCTTTAAAGCAAAAATTTTAACATGGAAATAATACATTTGTTTTTGTTTTTGTGATATTGATTCTTATAACCACTGATCACTATAAGCGGTGGTTACTGTACCTTCGTGTCTAGGCTGGATATGGGCATATTAAATCCATAGACCAGAAAGTCCTTGTATGAGGTCAGTGGGTGGGGAAGGTACAATGCCCCAGATGTCACTGTTGGGGGTGCTTGGTCAAAATTGGGTGGCACCTAGCCAAGTTTGAATCTGACCCTTGTGGTGCTAGTATTAACTGGAGAGCACTACTCAACCTGAAGCATATATGAACCTAGTCTGGAACTTCTGGCCTGGGGACATTAGAAACACCAATAACAATTATTTCTTCATATAGCAGTTTAAAACTATTCATTGTGTTAACTGACCATGTTCTCTAACCAATGGAATATATTTTAGAAAACTGTATAATATTAAAAAGTAAGCATTTAGAAAGAAAAGAAAACTTTTTAAAAATTATGCATGATTATACTGTCAGCGCTATTTTCAGTCTCTTTCTGTATTTGATGTTACCACTCATATTTAATCCTTTTATGATTGTGACTAACGTTTTCTGCATTTGAATAAATCACTTTTTTAATTTTGTTTCAGATTATTGACTTTTCAGTACTAAACTTTGAAAATGTAGGAAAAACAATTTTAATCTAGTGCATTAATTTAGTTTCTCCACATGCATTTTACATGTACAAGTACACATAAATCATGATAGAATTACATTAGTTGATGCAACATAAGTTATCAGATCTGTAAAAGTAACTTGCTTATTTTAAAATCTTCTGTCATTAAATATTTTTTTCTACCCATTAAAAAATATTCTTTGTGTTTATAAATTTTTACACTTCAGCTTTTTTTTTTTTTTTTTTTTTTTTTGGGGGGGGGGGGGGTTGTTAGTGTATTTCATACAAATGTTCTTTTCATACAATCGTTTGTTTGTCATATTCAGTAGTCAGAATAATGACACAGTGCAGTAAAACAGTATTAAGGTTGGTAGCTAGTAGAGATATGGTAGATAATAATGGTAGGTAGTAGCCATATTGGATTTGTTCAGCTCAATGTTACCGTATGGGGAAATTTTTTTGTTTTGCGACTTGGATTTAGATTTTTTTAAAATTTTACTTTGTGATAGAAATTTTTGCTGTGCTATTTTATTCATTTTAGAAATTTTGTCTACCGTAGGAAATTGCATCTTTTTAAAACACAGAGTTACTATATCTCCTCCCACCCCCTTCACAGGTTAACATTGAGCTGAGTGAATCAATATGGCTGCTACACATCAGCCCTAACAACAGAGTATTTTATATAAACTTAAAATTTTCTTTATATTCTGAAACCTTCTCATCTTTTTAATGACAATAAAGTTAGCAGTTAAAGATCTTCACTTTGCCAGATTTGAGAGTTCTAGTGACATGATCTTATGATCAAAGTAGGTGCATACTAGAACAAAATATTTGGAATAGATTAACCTTTAGCTTACGGGGCCCATTTTTCTGATTCCCTCTTTAGAATGGAGCTAACCATTTAACACTTTTTCCTTGCTATACCTGACTCAAATGGTTACAAAAGCAGTGAAATCATGCAAATAATTTTTTTTTTCATTCTTTATATTTCATACTAATATTTAAGTATAAAAACTTTCCATTAAGACGCGTTTGACTGCAAAATAAAGTTTTAATGAGTAACAGGCTTGATATAATTTAGAATTAATATTATTAGTTATTATATATCTATATGTCTCTCTCTCTCTATATATATTTATATTTGTGTGTGTGTACATATATATATTCATTCTTGGGCCCGTATTTTTGGGATACATGCTATCCCACCCCGTAAGGAAAGGTTAATATCAGCTTGAACTTCACTGTGACCTTACAGATTGGGATGATTGATATCATATTTAAATTCAATGAGATTATGTTTTAAATAACTATTGTATAAATTGTTTTAACCTGAATGATCTATGTACATATATTATGTTCTCTTCACATAAATTAACTTTTGAAATATTTTATCTGAGAGAATGGAGACACTGAGACCTTTAAAATTTTTCAGAAATACCAAAACCTTTTGTATTCAATTTAATCAATTGAATAAAATAGAAATTTGATATATTTTTGTAATGAATTAACTAGATTTTACTACAGCCTGATAATATGGTTTATTTTAACTGGTTTAAATAGTTGCTATGCTATATTAATTGTGATAGGTAATGTTAGCATATTTAATTATGTTATACAAATCATCAAATATATAACATATAAAAATATTTTATTAATTCATATTAAAAACATAAATAATGAGTATAAATGCTTAAACATGAAATTATCTTTACATAATGTTTAAGCTTGAAAGTAAAATGTATTCATGAATAAAATAGATTATAAATATAATTATAAATTATGTAATTATATTTTTATAGCATATTTTTTTTTCCAATACAAGGTCTGGGGAAAGTAAAAGCAATTGTTTTATAACTAATATATTTTAGTTTCTCCTCAAGTAAAATCTGTGAATCAATGTCTGTAAACATTTGTACTATTTTAGAGTCAGTACTATAGCACTTTCTTTGAAGAATAATAAATTACCCGTACATGGAAGGTAAAACAGTCATGGCATTATATGTAAAAACTTTATCCATTGATCAGACATATTTTATATTTATACATCTTAAAAATATCATTTAATAAATAATTTTCACATATGATAAGCAATTACATTTTTGATTAAATTACATGTTGATTTACTATTTTTTGCTGCCTTTAATAGCTTTGAAAATAAATGTAATAATTACATTCCATTATAAGCTGGGCCTCCACCTCCTTCAGGTGTTACCCAGTTAATATTTTGACTAGGATCTTTAATATCGCAAGTTTTGCAATGAATACAGTTTTGGGCATTAATCTGTAATCGTTTTCCATCACCTTCTTCAACAGGTACATATTCATACACTCCTGTAAACAAAAACATGATCATTCTAAGTGCAGAATAGCATAAACATTTTACTATTACCACCCTTTTCAAACCCAGAACATCATTTCTACTGTCTTATACTTCAACTAGCTGAATGCCCATGCTTCGCTGTAGAGTACATTCGAATTAAATACAACAGTCAATATATGCAATTAATGCCCCCAAAAAAATATTTATAAAAAAATCGCAACGAATATTTTAATAGACAAAAAAATGTAGAAGAAAATATTCAAATTAAATACAATGGTCAATATATGCAATTTTTGTATGTTTAATATCCATTAAACATACTGATTTGAATTAAATTCTTGTAAAACTTCTATCTCAATTAGTCTAGTGGTTAATTTTATCTTTTACCGCATTTTAATTATTTTTTTTCAATTTATTTCGTTGTTATGCACATGACACAAAATTAATTTAAAGTATCACAAAAAGAATAGAAACCACGGGATCAGCATTTAAAAAATTAAATTCTAAAAATTAATCTTTAAAAATTCACCGAAAATCAGTAAATGGAGATAAAGATTCAAGAAAGATTTCATTTCAAAGGAATTTTCATGATCTTTCTCGTGATATTAATTTTATAACCTCAGATTATTATTTTAAATGCAAACTTTAAAAAAAAGTTACAAAAGCAGCTTAAAAATTTAATTTTTAAAAAAAACCTAAGAATAATTTTTCAAAAATCTTTCTTAGTGTAACCGTACACTATAAGAGGAATTGCCATGCAAAATTTTAGCCATTTAGGGCCAATGGTTTGGTCTGTGTGTTATCTGTCAGTCAGTCAGTTATGTAACTGTTTTATATGTATAGATTATTGAACCTGTTGTCATGCAAAAAAATTTAGAACAAAATCAATATTTTGACTGGGTTTTCTTTAAAATAGACCTTTAAATATTTGAGTATACAACTTTTGTTATTCTTTTAATACATTTCCTTTCACCATTGGTAATCTAAAGGATACCAAAGTTTCAGATCTACAAACTGTCTAGAATACAGCTTAAGTATTCATCCAAGAATCTTGAATACAGTTTATGTGATACTCAAGGGAGCATAAAATTTGTTAACCTTATTCTCTTGAAAAAAAAATACAAAGCTATTTCTCCAACTGTAATATCTAAGGTCTATATATAATTCATCAAAATGCTATAATTCTAAGTTTCTTGTTACTCAATTGGTACTTATTTCATAAAAAAGTAATTGGTGTTATTTTGATGCACTGTAACACATGGGTTAAAATAACCCATTTTTTTTGGCAGAAAAAAGAGATCTATTTTCTTAAAATCCATGTCCTCGAATAATTTTTTTTAAAACATCCTATTGACCATACTTTATTTTATTCCTCCTGCATGTGTATTGGATTGTAGGGATGGAAAAAACTTAGTTTTGAACCAAAGGTCTCTGTGATAAAATTTCTCTTCACAAGCAAAGAGAACTATCCGTCTGTTTAAGACTTCAGATTATATTTATCTATATATAAAAAAGTAGTTCCATAACTGACTGACTGACTGACAAATAATGCACAGACCAAACCGCTGGACCTAAACAGCTGAAATTTTGCATGGCAATTCTTATAGTCTAAGGATGCAGTAAGAAAGATTTTTGAAAATTTCTACTTAGACTTTTAATTAAATTTTTAAGCTGTTTTTGTAACCTTTTTTAAGTTTGCAATTAAAATAATAATTTGAGGGTTATAAAATTTATATCATGAGAAAGATCCTAAAATCCCTTAAAATACAATGTTTTTCGAATCTTTACCTCCATTTTCTGATTTTTGGTGAATTTTTAAAGATTAATTTTTAGAATTTAATTTTTTAAACGCCGATCATGTGGTTTCTTTTCTTTTTGTGATACTTTAAACTAATTGTGCGCCACGTGCATAATAACAAAATAGACAACAACAAAAAAAATTTAATTATTTTTTTTCTTGCTAATGCAGCAGACGATTGGACATTAACCAAAAAAATATTAAAATACAGTAAAAGAAATGTTCCTCAAACTGTATTATATTATTTAGTATGGGCTCATTCCTAATACACGGTGCCGCAGCTTGGCGATAAGTTTTTTAGATTTTTTAGATTTTCACCAATTTGGCGATGAAACGCCAAATGTGGTTTGTGTTTGTAAAATGCTTTTAAGGTAACCATTTATTGCTCTCGATTTCAATAAGATGGCGATATTTTTTTGGCGATGTTTTTTAGATTTTTGCCAAGTTGACGATAAAATGCCAAATGTGGTTTGTGATGTTAAATACTTTTAAGTTAAAGCTTCCGATAGTATAGTTCCGTTTAGTATAGCTTCCGATTTGAATAATTAGCAGCAAATCAGAGCTTGTGATTTACTTGTAAATGAGGGTTATCTGGATTTTATATAACGCGCCTGTTTCAAAAAATTAAACCGTTGAATGTTTTTTTCGGGATTGCAGTTCCAGCGCTTGGACGTACTTTTATTTGCGAGGTATGGCTTCTTTTTACGAATGGGAGGGTTGATTTGGATTTTTTTCGGGATTTACAAAATGCGGGTAAGAGAACTATTATAGATTATTGTAATTTGCAAATGACTATAACTGAGAGGAAAGATCTCAACATTGCGTTAAAAGATCCATTACATGTGGTTCCCAGTTCGAAGCGAGTAAATTAGATTTAATTAGGTTTTAAAATTAACTTATTTATGGGTAAAAAAAACGCCGTGTTCTTGGATTACAGACGAATTGGGGGTATCCAAAAACACCGAAAAATCAACAAAACGTAAAAGAAGCTAAACCGAAAGTGAATAACCAGTAAGTGGTTTTTTTAAAAATTTTAACATGAAATAATATAAATGACAACATGCAGAACTTTCATTATTTTACTTGTTGATATATTTAACCAAGATGTATTTTATATTTATTTAAATGAATTATTTGCAATATACTGACTTTTTTTAGCGGGGGGGTTGGGGGCGGCAGCCCCCCTCACACATAACAAATTTCTCAGTATTTTTAAGCTTTCATTTTTTGTATTTGTGTGTTTTTGTGCTTTATTGTGGTCGTACAGTTTAAAAAATGCATATTTTGGGGAATTTTCGGACTTTCCCGTTCCAAAAATACGCGTTCTGCTTGGGCGACAAAAAATTAAAAAAAAATAAAATCGACTGCCCTTATTTAACTTCATTTTTTTTATTTTCTGGATAAATTTTCAATGAAAGTTCTGCATGTTGTCATTTATATTATTTCACTGCATTGGAACCGCCATCTTGGTTTCGTCTCCCATCACCAAATTGGCGACGGGAGACGGAACCAAGATGGCGGTTCCAATACAGTGAAATACAAGGGGCACCGTATATTGGGAATTAACCTTAGTATGTTCTATTATATTTAATTTGAATATTTTCTTCTACATTGTCTATAAAAATATCCGTTACGATTTTTTTATTAGTATATATATATATATATTTTTGGCATTAATTGCATACATTGACCGTTGTATTTAATTTGGATGTACTCCATAGCGAAGCACAGGTATTCAGCTAGTAAGATTATATTTTAAAAAACATGACTGTTTGAGGTCTCATCTCTTCTGTATTGGTGTTGCTGATTCTCCTGACTTTATTCTTTGTGATTCTTGTTAACCTATGACAGCCAAACATTTGGACGTGTGCTCTGCACTAAGTGGTTTTAATTGTGTTGTCGAAAAAGTCTGGAGAGTTGATGTACTGATGGCATAAGTGCTAATTTATATGTGGCATTTGTTAAATAAATAAAATATTAAAAAAAAAAGGGCCCAAGGTAGTCTAGTGGTAATTGCTTAAGTAAGACCATCTGAGGTCTTTTACTGAAAAATCTCACTCTCCTTCAGATTTGCTCTGAATTTCACTTGGACAATTTGTTCGTACCACAGTCGAATCTAAAAATCAAACATCAAGTTTTGTGGAACAGTTTAGTAGATTTAAGAACATCTCTTGAGCGCCAAAGTCAAGGGTATTTCAGCTACTTACTGTAGTCAACTAAGAGACTCCTGTTGATGTTATATAGATTTTAATTGCAACAAAATGCTGATACCTTCACTTTGCAAAGGCAGTTATACAAAACCTCTGTAGCCCTGTTAACAGAGTAGATGATGAGATATTTTGGTATGAACAACATAGTAATTAATGACAGAAGGAAAAGACTTGAGGAACATAATGTGGAGACTACTACAATGTTATCTTTTAACTAAGAATTTTGATACTTACCTATCCAAGTAAGTAAAATTCTAATTTTTTTTAATAAATATGAAATATTTGAATTTATATATTTTTTTGTGAATAAATGTGAAATTTTGATATTTTTTATGAAAAATTTACATATCCCTAGCAATTATAAACCAGAGACGCAACCCTCAGCCTGCAAGCCTATATGGACCTGGTTTGGAATACTTCCAGCCAGGGGGCACAAGCAACAACAACATTTTAAAAAAGCATAAAAGGATATCAAAATTTTATCATACCCATAATTACAATAACTATTTTATATATATATTAAAAAAAAAAAAAAAAACTTTACCTGCGGGACAAAATCTTTGCTCAGGACCATCAAAGATCTGTAAATTCTTTTCCACGGGAACAGAATCATCCATTAAAGTTAAATGAGCAGGTTGATCTTCATGGTTAGTTCCAGTAAGAGCCACTGATGACAACAAATCAAAAGTCACGACACCATCTGGTTTAGGATATTCTATCGGTTTGCATTCTGCAGCAGGTTTTAATTTGCCATAATCAGCTCCTAAAATTAAATATTAATTATGTATTACTGATTCAGTTGTCTTAAATACAATGTCTTGCGGAAGAGCCTAAAGAAAAAGCTCAAGTCTATGTTTGCAGTTTAACCCTTCACTGGGCATGCCAATTTTTAGAACACCAGCACGCGTGCATGGCACAAAGTTCAACGTCTCTTTCAACCTTGATTATTCCTTTTGTAATAAACTTTTTTATTTCAAATTGAAAGTAATAATTCTGCATTTTATGACAAGATATAAAATGTTGATAATATTGAGATATAGTTATAATTAAAGGCCAAAGAATGCAGATACAATCGCCTTATGCGAAAACTGTCCAGTTTATTGGATCCAAGGACAACTTGCGAATGGATTCCTATTATGTCCAAAAACCTAAAAAACAATGAGAGTGTCCATCTTCGTGATATGTGGGATACCATGCAATAGCTGCACATTGGATCAACTACATCAACTTCTACTTTTGTCGTATTGTAATCTAGTGCAATCACTGGTTTACCACGGTTAAATCACGACTAACAATGAATCAAAAGGAATACAAGGGTCAGAAAATGATACCTGCATTAGAAAGGATGTAGCTATAAATAGAAACTGCTTAGAACATTCAAACCTTACATGCCATTCAAAATTCCGAAAATGTTGAAGTTTGTACACAGGTGCACCTGCTGAAGGGTTACTTCAGCAGAGATGCAGGTTTCTTTCAGATTTAATAGTCTTACCAAAGAGAGTATGACTTATACATTTTTTAATCATCTTGCCATCTGTGATATTTAGAAAAGGCTCAAAGAAAATATACTTTTAATTCCACATAATAAATATGAAAGGAATATATTCTAACACAAATAAAAATGTTATGTGATTCTGCTTAAAGGATTACTGTATTGCTTACATAAATTTACCACTTTTATTGAGTTCTAAAACTTCTACCCGGGGGGGAAAGCAGTACATGAGTGCTGTGTGAATTGGCAAAATATACATACACCTAATTCTGTTTTTACACGAATTTTATTTAATACAAATTCAAAAAAATATTCCATTCTCTTTTTATGCTAGTCATTTTGATTTAACAAGCGGTCCAATCCAATTTCTCAATATTTTTTTTTTGTCTAAATTCTAAGAAAACATAATTTTATTTGTGGCGTATTATTTTTGATGATAGTGTATACAGTTCTGTTTTGATTCAAGAATTCAGTCCGCAAAAACATTTTCTTCTTTTACTCTATCAAAAATGGAGAAAATGAAAGAAAGTGACTTAAGCTTAAAACGAATACTTTCATATGGTTTTTTAAAATTATTTTTACAGTTTTTTTAGACCCGGAACCAATTTTCTTTTCTTCCATAGATACAATGCCTTTTTTTACACTAATTTTTTTTACAAGTATTTTTCAGGAACATATCTACCGTGTAAAAACAGAATTAGGTGTATGTATTTTGTTCTAAATGCAGATTTAATAACAGAAGGTCTGAAACTGGCCAAAAAATTGGGTAATCATTTTGTCAAACATGACCCTAATGAGGAATGCACTGGGAGGTTTCAATGTGAACTGAAGTTGTTGACAGCCTCTTACAGAGAATGCCCTAACCAAACCATGAACACAATGGTTAACTGAATTCGTTCGTAAAACCAGTAAATCATCAGCACCAGAGGAGACTTGTGCTGATTTTGCTCAAGAGATCACAGAAAGAATTTCATTAATAGAGGAAGAAGATGATGTCCACATCATTTCTAGTGATAGCAGTGATATTCCAGTTGTACGCAAACGTATGGGCCATTTATTGTCAAAAAGTGAAAATGAATAAAAGAAATTTTATGAGTAAAACAGATTTTTTTTTGTTCATGATGAATTTTTTTTCATTTTTATTACATATTATTACATGTGTATTTTGTTGAAACAAAATAATAAGCTTAAAACGAATACTTTCATATGGTTTTTTAAAATTATTTTTACTGTTTTTTTAGACCCGGAACCAATTTTCTTTTCTTCCATAGATACAATGCCTTTTTTTACAAGTATTTTTCAGGAACATATCTACCGTGTAAAAACAGAATTAGGTGTATGTATTTTTAAGTATGAACGGATAACTGTTTCAATACATTTATCATTTAAAACCTTAAGAAATAGGTAGAACAAGAGACATTAAAAAATAAACAGTCAAAGCACTCTAAAATGAATAAATTAAATTTTTTTAAATTTTCATTCAGGGTTTACAATAGCTTTTAAAAAGATATTTTTTGTAACAAGCACAAGGAAATTAAATAGCTCTAAATCACTGTTTTAAAATCTAAATTAACGGAAGCAGTAACAGAATTGAGTATTTAACCATTTGCATAAAATATTAATTATTTTTTTTTTAAATTGGCAATAAAATAATTTAAAAGAAATTCTCACACTCATATAATCTTGCCAGAGATAATTAGGAGATATCTCAGAAACTATCTCCTGTTTACTAATTGATAATAAAAGGTTATGTATATGCTGTTAGTCATACGTAGTTTACAGGTTAGTTGTTAAGGGTTATATACATGCACATTAGAGCATTTACATAACCACTCAACTTGAAATACACTTGATTAATATAAATGCAATATTTTGCTACTAACATGTCATTACTCAGATTTAAAATTAGAATCCATATCATGATATTGAGCAATAACATATTTCAAGGCTTACCATTATGAGACAATGTCCAAGGTTCTTTACCTCTCCCCAAATAGTAAAAGATTCCAGTATATATCATTGTGCCATAGATGCCCAAAGGACTGTGGAAAGAAGGTCGTATATTACGAACTGATTTCAACTCTCTCCAAACTTCACTTTCTTTTAACTTTCTTTGATATTCGACTGGCTCAGCAGCTATATTTATTTAAAAATGGTAAAATTCATTAAGCTATTTCAACAATTTTCAAATTCATGAAAATATAACTTTAAGTAAGAAAAATGAAACAAAAGAGATGATTACTGGCATACATAAACAAATACTTGACTATACCTACTGAAATTACTAAATAAATATATACATATATAGATAGATAGATAGACAGTTATGAAAATGAGGGCTAGTCATAATTAATTTCTGTATCATAAAGAATCTTAATATTAAAAATCCAGTGCCCCATGCTCTAATATCTGGCTCTCTGTTTTTAGCTATCATTATTAATTGCTGACTATAACTTTAGAACATGACAAATAACAAATGAATATACCTCAGGAACAATATGTCATAACATTTTGGAACATAAACACTATGTTGGTTTGAAATAATTATCCTGTTGAGCACTATTTGTATAAATATGCATTTTCTACAGAGAATTTAATAGTAGGTTTATTACAATGTGAGGCAAGACAGATTATTTTCAAATTGCTATGAAAAAATATTGAAAAATTAATCTCTACAGACCATCTTCAAAACTATGCACTCATTTCACTACATGATACACTATCTACCAATAAGTATTTGGACACCTGTGATAGAAAAGAAATATAAAATTTATTCATATTCAATAGTTGGTAGAGCCTTCATGAGAAGCAATAACAGCCTCAACCCTCTGGGACATGCTTTCCACAAGTCCTTGTACAACGGCTAGTGGTATTTTCTTCCACTTGGCTTGGAGAAGACATGTAAGCTCCTTCACTGATTTTGGAAGGTTGTTGCACCCCTTAATTCGGCGATCCAACTTGTCCCAGAGGTTCTCGATATGGTTAAAGTCAGCCTCGATAGGGCTCTGGGCAGGCCAGTCCATTCGGTTAACCCCATTGTCACCATACCAATCCATGGTGGACCTCGCAACATGACAGCTGGCATTGTTGTCCTGGAAGTAACATAGGTCCAACTTGTAAAACTGCCATAATGTAGGAAGTACACTGTCATCCAAAATAGTGCAATAGGTGTCAGCGTTGAGCTTACCATAAATTGGGACCAAGGGTCCCAGCTCATACCAGGAGAAACACTCCCAGACCATAATTCCACCTCTACTGAACTTTACTGTGGGCACATGAGACACATGAGGGCACATGTATTCTGGCAGGAGGCATTTTCCAGGCAGATGCCAGACCCAGACCCTGCCATCCAAACGGTAGAGGGTGAACCTTGATTCGTCGCTCCTGAGAACCTGTTTCCACTGACCTACGGTCCACTTTTGACGTGCTTTGCACCACATTAACTGAGCAGTGTGGTTGAACTTTGTGATCAAAGGCTTATGAGCGGCAGCACAACCATGAAAACCAAGCAGATGTGGTTCCTTACGAATGGTATTCATCGAAACAACATTCCCGGATGCTTGTTGAAACTCCTGGAGTATGTGGGCCATCCGTTGGGTGCGGTTCTTCCAAATTTCTCTGGACAGCACCCATTGGTCTCTATCTCCCAGTTTTGTGGGTCTGCCGACTCCGGGCACATTCCAACAATCACAGATCACCTTCCACTTCTGAATCACATAGGCCACTGTCGATTTTGGGTAATTCAGCTCGTTCGATAAGTTCGTTAAGGATCGGCCATTTCTGTGATACGCAATGATTACACCTTTCTCGATATCAGATAACTGCGCACTTCATGGCATCTTGCATGTGACTAATGCCAATGTTGTTTCCTATATGATATTTAACGGTAGAGGGTGTGACGTATATCAGGACTGCAGATATCGTCATTTGCATGGGTGTCCAAATACTTATTGATAGATAGTGTATAAAGTCAAAGTTAAATTGGTTTATTTTGAGTGCAAGATTTATCTTTTGTACCACTAATGGATAAAATGACAGTGATCTACAGTGAATTACAGATTTTGAATGAGTACAAACATCCATGTCTATGAGGAATTAGGACCTACAGATTATGCAAAGGTTAACATCTTCAGGGTATCCAGCAGCCGTAGAACTATATATTCACTCCTGTCAGCTATGCCGAGGAGTCAATCACAGGTCAAAAACAAGGTCCATGGCTGCTGAGTACTCTGCAGATGTACATGCATATGACTCATTAGGGTGTGTTCTATGGAATTTTTTCACCGTAGACCATGCAAATGTTCAGATACAAAATTTGAATCAGATCTTTTATCTATTAGTATTCATGACTCATTCTATAAGGGCATGCTTACTCAAGTTACATCTATAATCTATATTACAGTTTTAAAAAAATCTGTCCTTTCCATAACTCGTCAGTTTTTTTTAAGTTAGAAATTTCATCACTAACAAAATTATTGATTAATTCAACATATTAACTGTGTTGCCTCCATTGCATTCCATGAATATATAAAGGAGGATGTAATAAAAGAAAAACTAGAGCACTACACAGTTATATATAATAAAAATGCACATTAATTCTTGTAAAATGTTAAAGTGTTACCATGTGTAACCTAACACAAAAAAAAAAAAATCATCAGTTGTGAATGATAATTACCGATTGTTTTGGATTCCTTATTTTCTGATGTCACAAGGTCAAAAACAGTTTCAGCAGCAATCATGGCACTTTTCATAGCATTGTGGGTTCCTTTAATTTTTGGTACATTCATGAAGCCTGGACTGCAGCCAATTAAACAGCCACCAGGGAAGGTAAGTTTGGGAATACTCTGATAAAAAAAGAAAATTGTTAATAATATTTTCCTGCTGATAGACAATATAAATGTGACATTCTGATATGCAAAATCTTGATATTTAAAATATAATACTTATTACAGGAAATTTTAATTAAAAAAAAACACCTAGTGAAGGCAAACAGGCAATAGAAAAACCTGAATTAATTCACAATAATTATCAGTAAAAGAGGCCCAATTTGAAATTATAAAGTAAATTCAGCTTTGTTCACAAAAGGCTAACTGAAAAAGAAAGCTGAATTTGCTTTGAGAATATGAGATGAGCCTATTTTACTGCAAACTGCAGTGAATTAATTTAGGCAAGTGAATTAATTTAGACCTTTTTTTTTAATAAAGGTTTTTCTATTAACTGATCATAGTTATAATTTATTTCAATGAAGGTTATGTAGATATTTTGAATATTACATTGGTAATATTCAAAATATCTACATAACTCTGCCCAATATACAAATATTGTATATTATAACACTAGCTGAACACCCGTACTTCGCTACATATATATTTAATTAAATACAATGGTCAATGTATGCAATTAATTTGTATGTTTAATATCCATAAAACATACTAATTTGAATGAAATTCTTAAAAACCTTCAATCTGAATTATAGTAGGGGAGCATATGTAGTCCCGTGGTGGTATTAATGATGGGAACATGGGTGGATATTTTTTTCATCAGAAACTACCTGTAGATGAATAATTTCCATGGTGTCACTCTTTGGTGTGTGGCGTATAGCAGTAATGACATCATCAAGATGGCCGCCATGGAATTAAAAAAATCCACTTTATTTCGGTTATTTATCGGCCGATTTTCTTTTGTAATACCTCATATTGAAGATAAATAAAATGTCTAGATGACAGATGCAGAATCAGGGGAGACGGAGTCGTCATAGAGCACAAAAAGGAGAAAGCGCGTCCTCTGAAGAAGATGGTTGGCTCGCGGTTGGAACCTGTGTTATACCAGGTCAAAGTTACATTGGAGACCCTCCATGAAGGATAAAAAACTTTTGTGCTTGTAATTAAATTAACATTATACATAAAGACAAAACACTTCATGTCGGCTGGCCAGCCATTGAAAAAACAAAGAAAAAAACACCCCTGTAAATTATACATAGAAAGTGCATTCAAAACACATGGAAAAATGGTAACAAAATAATTACAAAACAACTTAAACTGGTGTCATACATAAATGAATGCACTATAAGAGTGAACCTTGTGACAAAGAGCATGGTTGCATAGTAAAATAAGTGTCATTACTATATAAGGAAGGTTACAAGACACGTCTGCATGAAAAACATAACCCTCAAAACAGTGTATAACACTGTACCATGCCTAGCACAAAAAGTAAAAAGGAAATGTGCTTACAAACTTTAAAAAAAAGTGCAAAAATTACATTGAGATACACATGTTAAGATGAGTACATACGCTAGAACAGGGGTGGGCATTTAGTCGATCGCGACCGACCGGTGGACCACCAAGACATTTTGGGGTGACCGCCTTTACTAAGACCTAAGACGCGCATACTAAAAGAAACATATTTTTGAAACACCGACGCGATTTGCTTTAAACGCGGTTTTAAAAGAGTAAGTTTTTTTTTCTTGTAGTTATGTAGGTAAGTACATATTCCGCATTTATTATTAAGTTATAATAAATACTGTAGACCTTTTTTTTAGCTCACCACACCTACGTCACTGGGTGGACCGCAACACCTTGACAAAATTAGAAGTAGCCCATACCTTGGAAAAGTCTGCCCATCCCTGCCCTAGAGCATTAAAAAAAACTTAACGAATCATAGAAATATGCAACAGCATGTTATTCAAAAATGTTACACAGTATAGCAAAATTACATGATAATTTTGTTTGCAAAAAGGACAAGTTAATGATTTATACACTTCACAAAATGGCAGGTGAGATATACAAAAATAAGAAAAAATATAAAAATTTCACCAATATAAAGTTATAAAGGCATGAGTTATATAGCATGAATTGTGATCTACACATAATACATAAGTGCATTTACAACAGTTGTTGTTGAACGAAAGACAGTACAACTTGTGTTCGGTTCAAGATTGCCTAAATTTTTTTTTGGTTTCAAGTGGTAAATTTTAACTTAAAATATGGATGGTGTAATTAAATTCGACCGACTGTCTAAGCGAAAGCGAGTGAAGGACATAGACTTTGAATTGTGTATATTGTGCCAACATCTATTGAATGAGGATTTGGTTAAAACCTCAAGTACTCAGCACAAACTGTTTGATGCAGTGAGAGTTCGAAACAAGTGTAAAGACAGTGATTATCAGCACCTCGAAGAATACGCTCGAAAATTTACAGTGGAAGTAATAACCCAGCTAAATGCCCGGTGGCATTTAACTTGTCACAAGAAATACACGCACAAAGGTAACATTGATAGACTACAGGCCAGGTATAAAAAGCAACAAGCGGAAATTGAAATAGCTTCCCCAGGCTCGGTGTGCAATAAGGTCCACCCGTGTACAAGAGGCCAAAATCTTGGCACCAAACTACATAAAAATGCCTGCTTCTTTTTCGATAGACTTGAAGCTAGGAGACATCCATTATATACCGCTTCCATGAAAAAGGTAGGTCAGAGGATCTGATGCTGTCTAGCGAAGTGAAAATAGCAAATGGAAGTTAAAACTGAGTGGATTCATTAATCCAGAAGATGTACATGCATATGATGTAGCATTCCACAAAGAATGTTGCACAAAAAACGTCATTACGAAGTACTGATGAAGTTGAAACAACACCTAACTTGCCAGAATGTATTAGTCAAGTATAATCCATAGATCGTTTGCTAGATTCTTTTTTGGAAGGTAATGTTGTCACGATGGCAGATCCTGAGAGACACTATAGAGATATCTGTCACTGGAATGGTGTTAAACGGCAAGACATGTTGTCAAGAAAATCTCTTAAAATACTTATTGAGCATGAATTATTTTACATAAATGTAGTATTTAACGACCCTATCTCCAAAAATCAATCACAGCGTATTTCTTTGAAATTTGTCAATGATGTTTGGTTGTCGTGGGTGGAACCATGTGATCAGCATTTAATGAATTAAATTCTAAAAATGTATCTTTAAAATTTCATCAAAAATCAGAAAATGGAAGTAAAGATTTGAAAAAAGTTTCATTTTAAAGAAATTTTTATGTTCTTTCTCGTGATATATATTTTATAACTCTCAGATTATTATTTTAAATGGAAACTTTACAGAATGTTACAAAAACAGCTTAAAAATTTAATTTAAAAAAATCTAAGAAGAATTTTTCAAAAATCTTTCTTAGTGCACCCCTACACTATAAGAAGAATCATCATGCAAAATTTCAGCTCTTTAGGTCAAGTGGTTTGGTCTGTGAGTTATCTGTCAGTCAGTGAGTCAGTCAGTTACGGAAATGTTTTATATATATATAGAAAAGAAGTAAAAAAAAGAGATAAGTGATAACTTATCTATGACTGCTATTAGAATCAGTGAAATGTTTCTGAAGAAAATAAGTAACAATGAAAGATTCCATTTGAAAATAATTTCTACCTTTAATACAATTTTCTTGTTACTTTTGATGAAACTATGATACAGATATTGGGGTAAAAAATATGTAAAATAAAAAGATATCTACTTTAAGGTTCTCACAATGCCCTATTCTCAGAAAATTTATGCTCATTAAGGGAACTAAACTAAGAGTTATGGCACTTAAATATACATTAAAAAATAAAAAATAATAAAATGTAAAACAAACAAAAAGTTGTTTTTTTTTTTACCTGAAATCCTCCTTCATTTAAAGCCCGTGCTCCATATGCAATTCTACTCCCTCCTTCAAATAAGGGTTTCACAGATGGATGGAGTTTAAACCTTTGAAATTCTTGGAAAGGACTTAAATAGGGGTTTTCATAATCCAACCCAACAACAAATCCAACAGTTACTAAAGGAGCACCTTCATCTAAATGATACAGAAAAGAGCCCCCATATGTTTTTCTTGTCTAAAAAACAGCAAATGCAAAATATAAATTTATTCAAAACTCAAATTTTTGAAATGTAATTTTAAATCATCAATATCAGTGCCTTAATTTAAAAGCAACTTTAATTACTAACAGAATGAAAACAAATTATTTATAATTTATTAAGAAAAAAAATTTAATGTTTTATGGCTTAGTTTAATTTATAATTTTGCTTTAAGTAAGGACAGAGGTTTTAATTTGCTTTATCCAAAAATATATGCATGCAACACTGTAAATTCAGATACTTTTAGAGGTCTATGAAAATATGCTACAGTAGAAGCTCTTTAGTGCGGCATTCTACAGTTTGGCACATTCTGTAATCCGGCACTGATTGAGCTGCCCACAATCGGATTTTTTCGGGAGCATTTGGTGTCCCCCACTGCACTGACTGTACCCGCCAGGTGGATTTTCAGTTCATTTATGTTTCACGCAGTTATATGGTGTTGTCTAGGGTCCTTGTTCCTGGGTGTTTAGTTCACTCAGTGTTTATTGTAACTAACTGTCAGTTCAGTGTTCATTTCAGTACGGTGTTTCCTGTTCTCTAGCGGTTACAAATCATATTTGCACAATGTTGTCAAAGCCCAGCACAAGTTCTTCAAGTGTTAACAAAACTGATAAGTGCAAGCATATGACTCTTAATATACAGCAAAAACTAGAGATAATCGTCTCAAAATAGGTGAAAATACAATTTCATAATGCGTGATTTCAATATTGGTTCTTCAACTATTTACGATATTATTTTAAAAAAAAGAGGAACTGAAGAAGTTTGCTGCTCAAGCTGTTACAGCAAAGAATATGGAATCAAGACACATATTGAAGAAACCTAATTTTGAAATTCTTGATTGTGCCTTGTACACTGGGTTTAGGGTGAAATATTTATATTGTCTGCACAGGTTCAGAATGTATGTAAAATACATGTTTTAATTGTCTGCATTTTTATCTGGAGTGGTTTATCTTTAGTATTCCTGCTAAAATTATTGACGTTCCATAATCCGGCACAATCGCTAATTCAGCACAACTGAAGTTCCAGACATACCGGATTAAAAAGCTTCTACTGTATTAATCTAATAGAGCCAGTTACTCCAGAAACATTTGAGTGCATATACAATAAAACTAATCACAACAGATTCTAAATTATATACATCTTAAATTATAAAACATAAATTTTAAATTGATACAAGCAATTAAAAATTAATAAAAATTGAATGCTGAATTAATATCTCTATATCTTTTAGTACACATATAAAGAAAGAGAACTATTACTAAAAAAAAAAAAGAGATTTAAAAAAAAAAAGGATGCTTAACTAATATAGAAAACAGCAAATTTTTTTTTCGTATGAGGCACACTTAAAAATTTTGCATAGAACTTATATAAGATTATTTTTCATACCAAAGGCCATCCTACGGTATGCTCAACAGTGCCAGGCTTGTGTTTTGATGGTTCTATTTCCCAGAGCTCTTTAAGCCCAATTGCATAAGTCTGGGGCTCACAATTGGCTCTTAAATTGAATTTCTTATACAGCTGTTTACCTAGGTGCCCATGACAACCCTCAGCAAATATTGTGCACTTAGCATGTAATTCCATACCTCTCTCAAAGGATTCCTTAAAACAAAGGGAAAATTAGTTCAACACTAACATACATAATGTCCAGAGTTAAAAAAATATATAAAAATAAAATATTCAAGAAAATGACCTCCCAGATATTGAAAACTTACAATATTTTTTTTTATCATTAAAAGATATCAAATCCAGTAAAAATTTTAGTACTACATATAGCAATTGAAATTTTCATTATTTAGATCTGAATGTCCTGAGGAAAGTTACTAAATGTCAAGGAAGAAAGAATAAGAAGCTTTTTAAATGAATACGCACTTTATATATGCACATAAGTCTATAAGTCAGTGTGTGTGTGTATATATATACACATACAATATACATATATATATGCACATATATATATACGTATGTGTGTGTGTAAGTAATTAATATATATATATAAATAATAGGGCAGGCCCACTCACTAACAACAGAGTAATTATGTGATTAAATAAATGTTTTTAACTATTGTAATTCTTTTTCCTAAAGAGAAGTACCGGAATGCCGTTCCGGCTCAAATCGAGCCCTATATATATATATATATATATATATACGTGTGTGTGTGTGTATGTGTGAGAGCGTGAAAGGGGCAGTATGAGAGAGAGATCTATTTTTAATTTACTTTTATGATTAAGGTAATATAATTTTATATGAAATAATAAATTCTAAATAAGTCAGCAACCTAACTAAGTGATGAAAACACTTGAGGACAATACATTATTTGAAAGTTAATACACAAACAAACAGTGCACTTAAAAGCAAGCATATGAGAAATTTCATAACATCTAAAATATTGATTAAAATTTGATATTTACTTTCGGGGAGCCATCTTTATTGATTCCTACATCATTTGTCGCAATGCCTTTAACACTACCATCTTCGTGAAACAAAACCTAGATAATAAAAGAATCTGGATGAAATCCTAATTGATTATATGATACTTGTAATGAATAAATGAAGAAATAGCTTTCTAGGTATTACTTCACTGGCTGCATATCCAGGATATATTTCGACACCTAATTCCTCAGCTTGCTGGCCAAGCCACCGAACAACATTTCCTAGTCTTACTATGTAATTACCATGATTATACATAGGTAAGCCTATAAAAAGGAAATCAAATTAAAATTAAAGAATAAGAAGTTATACATTTATACAAGATAGTTTTTTTAAAATGTTTAATAATGCAATACTTGTCCACTGTGATTATAATAAAATAATCATTTTTGACAAAGTAGCAACAAGATAAATTATTTTGGTATTAACTTTTAGTTCACATGAAAATAAAATTACATCTGAGTAAATATATATAACTAGCTGAATAACCGTGCTTCGCTACGGAGTACATTTAAATTAAATACAACGGTCAATGTATACAATTATTGCCAAAAAATATATATATATATAGTGGTATCTCAATCTATCGTTTTCCAAGGGACCATCTGAACTGAACGATAAATGCGGTAAAACGATAGATGCAGGAACATAACAAAGCAACATGATCATCGGGACTGGGTGAAATAAACGACATATGCGGGAAAACAATGATTCGAAAAACAATCAATCGAGATTCCACTGTATAAATATAAAATTGTAATGGATATTTTTATAGACAAAATAATATAGGAGAAAATATTCAAATAAAATCTAATAGAACATACTAAAGAATATAGTACAGTTTGAGGAACATTTCTTTTACTATATTTTAATATTTTTTTTGGATAATGTCCAATCATCTGTGCATTAGAAAGAAAAAAAATATTTTTCGTCAATTTATTTTGTTGTTATGCATGTGACACAAAATTAGTTTAAAGTATCACAAAAAGAAAAGAAACGTGATCAGCATTTAATAAATTAAATTCTAAAAATTAATCTTTAAAAATTCACCGAAAATTCACCGGAGGTAAAGATTCGAAAAAGATTTCATTTTAAAGGAATTTTTATGATCTTTCTTGTGATATAAATTTTATAACCCTCAGTTTATTATTTTTAATGCAAACTTTAAAAAAGTTACAAAAACAGCTTCAAAATTTAATTTAAAAAAATCTAAGAATTTTTCAAAAATCTCTCTTAGTGCACCCTTACACTATAAGAAGAATCGCCATGCAAAATTTCAGACCTTTAGGTCCAGCGGTTTGGTCTGTGTATTATATGTCAGTCAGTCAGTCAGTTACGGAGCTGTTTTATATACATAGATAATCATTTTTGACAAAATGGCAAGAAGAAAAATTATTTCGGAATTAACTTTTAATTCACAAAAAAATAAAATTACATCTGAGTAAATATATATAATTACAAATTCTAAAAGAAAAAAATTCTTTTATACATGAAACTTCGAAGCATGATTAATAAGCTAATCTTATTTTATATAACTTACTCTGCTACTGCACTTACTTTATGTTTTATTTATACCCATATTGACCCCAACATTAACTTAAAATTTATAACATAAAAAGTGGCTCTTAAAGTAGTTTATTTAGTTAAATTAACCCAAATGTCAACTTTTGATTTTGAAAAAAAATAATTACTGCTTTAAAAGAATATTTATAATGCAACAAATTATTCTCATTAATCTCAATGGGTAGACAAAATGCAAACTCACATACCTTTGAAAATCGGAATTGGGATACTTTTCTTTTCAGTCAAGAATGCAAATTTGTCCGATTTCACAGCAGTTTTTATAGGTGCCTAAATATTTTACAAAATTTTTTCATTAGATTATGTTAGAAATGTGTCTTTAACAGAAATGTGACAATTTTTAAAATATAACTTGAAAAACTTACATCTTTTTCCTTCCAGTCAGGAATTAATGAGTTTAAGGCATCTACTTCTATACATGCACCTGACAATATGTGCCCCCCTACATAAAAAAGTCCAAAATAAAAATATGTTGCTGTCACAGATAATAATTTTTTAAAAATCAATTTGACTGATAGTGTACATAAAAATAATATCAGTATGGAAGAAACTTTTAAACAAATAAGTAGGAAAAACTAAATAATTTTTCACTCGTAGCACCAAGAAATACATTTAATAGTTACTTACTATCAGTCTCTTCCTCTTGCTTGCATGAAAAAAAATTACTTAAGTGAAGGAGTATAAAAACATTGGCAACATATTTTAAAATATATGAATATTTAATGTAAAAAAAACTAAACTCATGGCACAACAGTCCGCTGTGGACCAAGGTCGGCGGTGCCCATTTCCGCTTTCTTGACCATGGACTTGGGGTTCCATACAGCATATGTCTCAGTCAGGTGGTCAACCTGACGTGGGAGCCCCAGAGTATAGTTCCCAAGCATGTTTGGTCCTCATTTTATCAACCCACTCAAGGGATGAAAGGCTGAGTTGACCTTGCCCAGTTGCAGGATCGAACCCTGGACTTGTGGCATAGCAGCTTGACGCTTTTAACCACTGTGCCACCGAGCGTCAATATTTAATGTATACCATTTCATATTCAAAGAACTTTTTATTCAGAAATAAATACTGAATCAAGGATAACTAAGAAGCAATCAATATATGGCTAATTTAGGGTGACTGCTTACATTGAAAATGTCATTTATTGACTATTTTGGTCCATTTCATTTTTTGCAAGAGTCGTGAAATTCAATCTTTTCTCTTTTCAAAACCATTTTGATTTTCATTCTATATCAATTAGAAGCAGGGTTATAGCTATTTAAAAAAACATCATCTGCTACAAAATTGAAGTGACAAACAACTTTAAATGCATTTTTCTTAGAATTACTGTTTTTTAGCACAAATCTCTACCGTTATCATGATATCTCGCATAATAATGTATATAATTTGATAAAATTTTCAGGAAATGTTTTAGATGCTATTGTTAATGAAATGACATACAATAATTGATGTATAATAAATAGTTTTTCATTTAGGGCTGTTTTTATAAGGAAAGGAATGACGAATAAGGGAAAATTTTCATATTGGAACATAAAATTTTGAGTATTATTTTTGCATTTTAAAATTTCTCTTAGATTGTAGGTCATTTTGAAGATAACTGTCATATATATCATGTTTGGGAAGGAAATTAAAATAGTAGTATTAGAATTTTGTGCAGAGCGATAGGTATTTTAGCTAAATTTCATTAACAATTACTTCAAATTGACCAATTTATAAAAAAGTATGATATTTACAGGTAAGTTTTTGTTCCTTTTTATTTTTTAAGTGCTATTTTACCATAGAAGACCAAAAAACCTTAAATTTTTTTTTTTTTTAATTGGTACTTAACATAGACAGTCAGTCACCTTAATTTTCATTGAGGCAGCAAACTTAAGCAAGGTGTATGTGTTAGATCAAGAACAATTTTTAAATATGGTCATACCTTGGTATTTGCCTGCTTCAGTACTTGACATTTGCTTAGTACTCGTCGCATTTCAACACAAAAAATATGCTTTGTTACTCGACGCATGCTCATCAAACATGGTGATATGTGTTCTAAATGGGATGAATTTCAAAATTTGGTTCAAAAGTATCACCCTGACAAAGTTCTAGCAAGCCAAAATATGTACTTGTTTATAGATCAAACAATGTCTCACTTGAGAAACATTTTGAAATGTAGGCAAAAGCAAGTTTCTTTAGATAAGTTTGTAGTGAAATTCCCTAAAACTGAGTCTACAACAGGGATCGGTTGTGTTAAGAGACAGAAAAGAGAAAGAATCCCTGTGCAAGCACCTGATGCTTTATTGGAAAGAGACTCCCCTTCCATACAACAACCCCTCTACTTCGTCTCTATCTCATAAGGCCAGAAACTCTTTACAGTACAGGCTAAGAGAAGATAAATTTATTTTATTTTATCTAATTGCTGTTTTAAATTATGTTTGTCTAGTTTAAAGATTTTGTATAAAGAAACACCCCATTAATTTATAAATTTCCCAATAAAATGAGAAATATTAGGTTTTCAAGAATGAATTAATTCTATTTACATTACTCCTTAAGGGAAAAATTCATCTGGTACTCCTTCTGGAACCAAACAATGATGAGTATTGAGGTACCACTGTACAAGCATCATCAAACTCTAGGGGTTAAAATCTTTTAGACTCTAAAAACACAGTGATCGAAATGCATTTTTATGCAGTTTAATTTTGTTTTATTCCTTTATTTTACCACAAGAAAGGCCTTTGAAATGCTTACCAATCCTGTATCATCATGATAAAATTAAAAAAATAATAAATGAATCAATCATATTAGCATACAAATTAGTGTCTCTTATAAGATAACTAGCTGAATACATGTGCTTCACTACGGAGTACATTCAAATTAAATACAGAGGTCAATGTATACAATTAATGCCAAAAAAAATATTTATAAAAAAATTGGAACAGATATTTTTATAGACAGAATAATGTAAAAGAAAATATTAAAATTAAATCTAATAGAACATACTAAAGAATATAGTACAGTTAATATAGTACAGTTTGAGGAACATTTCTTTTACTGTATTTTAATATTTTTCTGGATAATGTCCAATCGTCTGCTACATTAGCAAGTAAAATAAAAAAAAATTTTCGTCAATTTATTTTGTTGTTATGCTTGTGACACAAAATTAGTTTCAAGTATCACAAAAAGAAAAGAAACGTATCAGCATTTAATAAATTAAATTCTAAAAATTAATCTTTAAAAATTCATCAAAATTCAAAAAATGGAGGTGAAGATTTGAAAAAGATTTCATTTTAAAGGAATTTTTATGATCTTTCTCGTGATATAAATTTTATAACCCTCAAATTATTATTTAAATGCAAACTTAAAAAAAATTGCAAAAACAGCTTAAAAACTTAATTTAAAAAAATCTAAGAAGAATTTTTCAAAAATCTTTCTTAGTGCACCCCTACACCATAAGAAGAATCACCATGCAAAATTTCAGCCCTATAGGTCCAGCGGTTTGGTCCATGTGTTATCTGTCAGTCAGTCAGTCAGTTATGGAACTGTTTTATATATATAGATAGAAATAACCAGTTTTTGCATAATATGTTTCACTAATCTGCCAGCAAAAGAAAAATTAAATTTTTAAGAAGTGAAAAAACTAATAAATTAGTGTTCGAGTTTTAAAAGTTTAAAACCTTCTAATGAGGTAGTTTTTGGAAATTTCGTTTTTGCTCTAAATTTAACTTTCTAAAATAAATGGATAACACTGAAATAATATTTACTAATCTGGCAGCAAAAGAGAAATCAAATTTTTAAAAAAGTGAACAAACTGATAAATTAGTGTATGATTTTTAAAAGTTTAAAACATTCTAATGAGGTAGTTTTTGAAAATTTCATTTTTGCTCTAAATTTAACTTTCTAAGATAAATGGATAATACTAAAATAATGTTTAACTATTCAAATAACTGGAAATATACAGTCAAATGAGTGAATAAATACTAACAGGTCTACAGAGTCAATGAATATGGTTGGTTTTTTAGTAAACAAACTAGGACTTTTCAGTTCATAGCTGACACTGAAACCTGATCCATGCTAACCACAGGACTTGGGCTGATAAACTTTGGGGCCACATACTCAAGTCCAAGCCATTTAGACATCATCTAGCCAAGCCCATGAATAGGACTAGGTCAGGCAGACAATAGCCTTTTGGCCACTGTCTATCTGAACCAAATTGCTCCTTTGCTTTAATTTTAATGTTTTTTAGCAAAGAGTTAGCCTTTTGAGACAGGAAATGTACTATATATATCTGAAAACAGGCAATTCTTAGGGTCAAAATTAAGTCTTTAAGTTTTTACTTACTTATCATTCTTTAATCATAGAATTTTTTACCTTTTCAATGTTGATATATATGTAATATACCTATTGCATCATGTCCTTAAATTATAACTTGAAAGGAAAAACTAGCTCAAATTTACATGGCTGGAGCTAGACTCAGCCTGAAAGGAATAAAAATTAAATTTGGAAGCAGTCGGGCTGAATCATTTATTAAAGGGACAAAAGTACATCCGTTCATTCCAGAACGGCTCGGAATGATATCACCTTTCAACATTAAACGCGAGAGGCGAGAGAAACATCTAACTATTATTTGTAGGGTCAGCAGATTTTGGGGCTTGCAATGCTAACCAACTCCTGAATCCGAACATATACACGTGTAGAAATGCAAAGGCATGTGATTCATGAAAAATTCTGTGGTTAAGGGTTTTAAAGCGATAAATTAATATTACAGGGGATTGGATTTAGGAAAGGGAGTTTAAATACTAGAATGGAGGGCATAATATTTAATATATTACATACATACACACATATATATATATATATATATCAAGGCTTGTATTTTAAAAAAATCATATGTTTAATTTTTAAAGTTTCATAAATAATTAAAAACTACAAGACATTTTTCTGTTTAAAATATGACTAAACACCCATATATTAACATGGCTCAAGAACATTTAAATAGATCTAAAGCAAAAAGGTCTAATATTTTTATTTACTTATCTGGGAGGCAGGGGGTAACATTATTATATGAATGCAAGTAAAGAACAAAACTTCAGCCACTGAATATTTGGCCTTGTTCTAATTTGTTATTTGATAAGGTATAAGGTTAACCTGAAAGAATCATAACATGGCTTGATGTTGTAAAGGTTAGCTTGTATTTCTGATAGGCAGAATGTCTTCAATTCAACTGCTGGGTCAGTCTAGAGACCTAGGTGCCCAAGCTGAAAATTCAGTAAGATTATTGCTAGTTTGGCCAAGCCTGTAAACAATCTGTTTAGAAATAAGTAAATTCCTTTGAATTTTTTTTTTTTTTTTTTGGGGGGGGGGGGGGACAGAAACTTTCAGTTTAATACTAATGGATCACATGAAATTACAGGAATAAAATTTTGTAAAAAAATTAGTTAAAATATTACCAAATTTTTTTTAATTAACTGGAGTCAGAAATAAGGTAAAAAGTTATTACAAAATTAGTTAAAATGTAAATGTAATATATATATTTAACTAGCTTTGAACAGTATGGAAAAGTTCAGGTAAAATTTTTTATACATTCCAAATTTTGGGGAAAAAAATAATTCCATTGCTTTACCAGAGAGACTTTAATTAAGACAACACAAGGTTAATTTTTGGAGAAGATAACAAACATTTTATACAATTTTTCTTCATATTTAGAAAGTTCACTAACATATATAATAATATTTCATATGTATTACATCAGTATAATAATGTAAATGTAATTTATATATTTTCAAGAACATAAACCAAAATATGCTATGAAACAGCAACATATAGAACTATAAATTTTCCATATTACTTGTTAACAAATTTTTAATATTACTATTAACAAGCAGGAGGATGAGTCTTCTTATATAAGAGAAGTTATACTAAAATTTTTGTTTAGTCCTTTAATACTAGATGCATTGAAAGTTAATATTTTAATAATATTTACCTATTTCTGAAGCTTTTTCAACCAGACACACTCTAATATCTTTTCCTTTCTCATTTGCTAATTGCTTCAATTTAATGGCAGCAGACATCCCTGCAGGCCCACCTCCCACAATAACAACATCAGTTTCATCACTAACTCTTTCCATAGAAACATCTGTAAATATAAATCAGATTTTAGTTCAATTAGTCTTAATATTTCAAAGGAAAAAATTAATAAGCACATTTACAACAGTAGCATTCATATTTAGATAATGCTATAAGACTATTATACAATAGCAGAATTACACTTGCAACACTAGAATAGATGACTGATCCAAAACAGCATTGACAAAAAAAGCTTCCACAAGTGAGAGAGGGTGTCAAGGTTTGTTGAAATAACTGTATACATCATATACATTGATGAATAGCATATCATTTAATTTTCAACAACAGCAAAGCTCCATAAAGAATATCAGCCTATGGGAGATAACATTTTGTGGTAATGTCTCATTAAAGGTTTAAGTTTGTAAACCACATTCCATTGCTTTAGGATTTAAACTTATGAGTACAGTACCTCCAGTTTTCTTCTCTAGATACTTTCCCAATATGCATATATAAATTTCTATTAAGTAGATGTTTACTGAAACATTTATAGCAGTTAAGAATACTTTAAATACCAGCTATAAGTTCAAAAACTGCTATATGTAAGCTCAAAAATTAATGCAAGCATTGAATACCATTTTTAAAACAAAGATAATAAAATTCATAATTTAAGTCTCCTTTCTATCCAAGACAAAAAACTAAGCTCAAATCCAATAGAAAAGTTCAGAATTTTTCAAAAGTTAAACACATATAAATAGACACTAATCAGTGATCAATAATTTATGTTTCAGCAACTATAAGAGTTATCCTAAAATTGTAAACAAATCCATTTTTAGGAAGTTTTTTTAACAATCATGAAAAAAAAATCCTTACCTCTGTACATTTTCACTAAGAAAATTAAACATTCACATGAAATTAACAAAAAAAATTATATCAAAAATTGATGTTATTCAAAAAAGTTAATACTTAATAATGTTACCTTTCCATCTAGGATCTGTTTCTCTGGGAACAACAGTATAATGAGTTGTGATTTTTTTAATATCTTTTGTGCTATATTTTTCATGGTGTATAAGTAACTGGAAACTACGGTCTAAGAGAAGAAATTGAAAATAGATTAAAATATTTACTGGAATGTATATTCTCAAAGACAAAAATTTACACTTATTTATTAAAGTTTACTATTGATACTTAAGACAGAAAAATATTTAAACAGATCAATGTGAAAGATAAATTGATATTTACAGTAAATAGATACATGAACTTGGTTATACTACAGTTGGGTCTCTACATTCACAGAAATTATGAATAACCACACAAAACTGGAAAATCTATAAATATCTAAAGCCCCTATCCAAATCATAAATTTTAACAGTTTTAAGACAAAATTTATCAAAGAAAAAAAAAAGGACAATATACTGTACTGTAATACAATAATGATAAACTTAGAATTACAGAATCAAAAATGCAGGTTGAAACACAGACAGATCCTGCAAGAGGCAATAAATAAAATATTAAGTTATGCAATTCATTACTTAAGAAATGAGTGAGGAACACAAAAGTTAGGCATTTTAAAAGTGATAAATTTTAAGAGAAAACAGACAACAGTTTGATCAGTTTTGGCAGACTGCAAAAATTGTACCCAACCTAAAAATGATAATACCATGATATTTTTGCATTATACACACTTTTGAATTATACTATTAATTTGAAATAGTGATCAGAACGAGAACAAGTCGAGACTGGAAGTATGAAATATTTCAAGTCTAAAGCTCCCCAAGAAGATTCTTTAGTTACAGGGAATATTGATCAGAATCTGATTTCTGACAGGAAATTTGATCTTAACATAGTTACTTGAAGAGGTTATTTGAAAATAGTTTCTTTTGTTTTATGCAATCAATTTTGTTAATTTACTTTAATGTCTTTTCTCAAATTTCCTTGGTTGGTTTTAATTGCTTTATATTATATTTTAATAGAATATTGCTTTAATGTAAATTTATTTGTAAGTCAATGATAGCAAAAATTTATCAGCATGAAGTATGAAAATATAATTGAGTACCATAAGTTCAAAAATCTAGTTTTTGATACTTTATTATTTTATTTCACAAATGTTTTCAATTAAAATTATGGTTAAACTAAGCTTCAGGAAACAGGTATGTAATTTAAGTTACCAAGTAAGTCAACTTTTAACAAACATTAAAAGTAGGCAAACCTGTATTTTGGGTATTTAACCAATAAACTAATAAATTTAAAATATATCACAGCATCAATCAGCTAAATTATATTTTATCAACATACTTTGAGAGTGTCCCATGAAAATGTTGTCCTTAGTTTTATGGGGAGGAAAACTAATAATTTTTCCAGTCTATAGTGAAAGTGCTTTACATAATAAATATATTACATGATGATTATAAAAGAATTATTAGTTTTAAACTTAATGTCAGATAAAGTCTTTTAAGTATACATAAAGTGACCATATGTCCTGTTTTGAACGGAACCGTCCCATTTATATGTAGCCTGTCCCGTTGTCCCCAAGCATAGCTTCGGGATGCCGAAATGTATCATTTTTACAAAGAGAGCAACCCACGGTAGCAATTTTAAAAAAGGGCTCTAAAAATCTAAAATTCATCCAATGGCAGTGCAACAATGACGGCATGCCAATTAATCCGACATATTGTAAGTAGTCCGCTCACTCCTTGGTTGTGAGTACAAATGCCCAGGCCAGACGTACGAGATAAAATGTGCATCTTTCTAACGATTGATTAATCTTTTTTTTTTTATCAATGTGTGCTATTGTAGTTAATTTAAGTTTCTTGTATGAACCCTTTATTTTAACAATGCCTAAACACAAGTGTACTTTTAATGTTAATCTACAAACTAAGTACCCGTTTATAAAGCAAAGAAGTACTCCATCGGACATCAGATGTGAAAAGTGTCATACAGAATTTAACATAGCCCATAGAGGTGCCAGCAATATTAACCAGCATTTAAGAACAGAAAAACATAAAAATTCTGATCTTGCTGCTGCTACAATTCTTCATTGATAAATTTTTTAAAGAAAATGGATTCACCAACCTTGAAAGATCTCGAAATTGTTGTGGCAGAAAGAGTGTGGGCTTATCACACGGTGCAGAGAACCAAAGTTTTCACTCTAACGACTGTGCTTCCAATTCAAACATGTTTTGAACAGAAATTTGGATGTGCCTGGACGAAAACAGAAGCTATTGTTGTAAATGTGCTAGCGCCAATAATAATAGGTGAATTAAAAGATCGCCTTAGCAAATGCAACTGTGTTGGTATATTAACTGATACTTCGAACCACAGATCCAAGAAAATATTCCCTGTTTTAGATCAATTTTCTTTACCATACGAAGGCACACAAGTCAAACTTTTAGAATTTCAAGATCAACTGGGCAAAACATAAGACATTATTATGAATTATCTCATGAAAGTACTGACAAAAAATAATTCGACTTAAAAAATCAGAGCATTTTGTGGAGAAAATACTAACTGCAATTTTGGCAGAATGAAAAGACGAGGCATCAACAATGTTTACGTAAAACTAAATTTATCTCTCAGAAGTACATTACTAGGAATCGTATGTGGAGCACACATAATTCACAATGCAATTAAAACTGCCACAGATTGTCTACCTATGACTTTGAATTCATTATTGTGAAAAAATATTTACACTTTTATATTTATTGTGTTCGCGTGGAAGTTCTGAAAGAAATTTGTAATGAAGTTGACACAGAGAATCACAAATTGCTAAGCTATAGTAAAACTAGGTGGCTTGCACTATGCCTTCTATTAAGAGGATTTTGAAACAGTACAAGCTATCAAAAAACTACTTTTTGAGTATAAATAAATGCCCAAACATATTGAGAACTTTTTTTGAAAATACTAACTCTGAATTATGGCTACTTTTTATGCATGCACAGTCAACAACGTTCCATCAAACTGTCTTAAAGATTGAGGGTCAGAGTATTTCTATAATTGAAACAACAAAGGAAATAAATCCACTAAAAAACCATTTGGTTTTGAAACAAAGTACTCTGTTTCTTCCCCACTCTGTTCATAATTTGGTGGCGAAATTGCAAGAAAGTGGCTGCAGTGGTGTTGCCTAAGAAAATATGAAAACTACACCACTGAATTCTATAAAATAAGCAAAGAATATTTGGAGCAGTGGACTGTGTTCTTAGAAGAATTAAAAATACTTTGAATGGGTGAATTTAACTAAAATACCTAGGTGGGAAAAAATTCAAAGTGTAATGGATAAATTGATTGCAAAACAAGACAGAAGTATTTGATGAGCATTCACTTAGTTCCAAATACATTACAACACAAAAAGTGACAGAATGGAACACTGGGAATGTTTCAACTGAAAATCATTGGGTGGATTGTTCAAACACTTTCACACCAATAATTTGAAACATACAAACTTTCTTACAATTATTGAATATATTTTATGTCTGCCCAGAACTAATGCACCCGTATAAAGGGTCTTATGAAGAAGTTATAGACAAGCGAATAAACACAACTGAAAGTCCTAGTTCTCAAAGTCATGTTACTTACAAAAATAAATTTTCAGAAATCATGCAAAAAATTTCATTTGTATTTAAAATCAATGCCAAATATACTTACAACAAATTTGTTGTTCAGAAAAATATAAGACCAAATAAATGATTTATTTTCAAGTTTTTTTTTTCATTAATAAATAGAAATGATGAAAAAATAAGCATTTTTTATTTAACTTAAATTTAATATACACATCTAATGTGTATTTCTGTTAGTCGACGCGACAGGAACAAAGACAAAATCAAGAATGCCGAAGTACACACGTACATGCCTTCCGATCACTTTGTTTTTTCCGTGCGATAAGCCCATTTGGAAAATGATAGAAAACAACTAAAAGATATTCAGACCTGAAAATTCAGTTTCCCTACACTATTACCTAAAAATTAGTAGATTACCCTTTTGAGGACAAAAATAAATGACCACATTAAGTATACAGAGAATTCAAATTGATTACTAAGTAAACTAAAGATGCTATGTGTTTCTATATCATACAAGACAGATCAATCTGCACATATCAAGAGAAAAAGTATAAACTTGAAAAGGTGGAAAAAGATTTTGTAAAAGTTTTGAAAGGGTATTATATAAAATATATCTCTAAGGTAAATGATAAATTAAGTTATAAAACTCAGCAAGCTTCAAGAAAGTGTTAATAATAGATAACATACTAATCTTATATAAAAAAATGAAAATTCTGATATACCAAAAGCTTTTAATAAAATGCCTACAAAGAGCAGATTTTATACTGTATCTGCAATGTGAAAAATATGAATCTTTATAGCTTAAAACTTTTAACAACTGAAAGCTCATATCTCCATTAATAGAAGTTAAAATTGGTTTTAAAACCTGTCAAATTTTATACGCTTTTACAAATTAAGTTAGTTTTTATTCAACTAAATGAAGCTTTTAAGAAGAATGATGAAAAATTAATGGTGACTGAATAATATATATATATATATATGATTATCCTAAAACTAACATTTCCTTAATCAACAGCCACACATATATATACTTGATTTTTTGAAATGGATCTAAATTCTTCATATGAAACTTATATTTTATAAACTACACAACACAATAATTTATGCATTAAAACTTTTCCTTGCATATTTTAGAAATACACACTTTTAAGAACAATAATAAAGTTTGTTTTTAAAAAAGGAAGTTTTAAAAAAATTAAGAAAAAACAATAATAAAGTTTTGTAGTATTTACACCACAAATTCAAAATAATTTGAAGAGAGAGGGGTATAATTTTTTTATTACAACAATAAACTTCCCAGTGGAAAATTTGTAAAGAATTATATACACTCGATTCTCTTTTTGCACAGTTTTGAAATAACACGGTCCAAGAAAAATTACTAACACATTTTTTAGGGTTTTTTACTTTAACACGGTTTTAAATTCCAAAAAGAACAAAAAATATTCCATTGCACTTTAACTTATATTGCTTACAATGTTATCTGAGAGTATTTCAGAGAATGTAGAAGATTCCACATTAGTTTATAGTAGTGATGATTTAGGTGGTTCCACGTCAGTTTACAGTAGTGATGATTAAGGCGGTTCCATTATATGCAAGTACAATTCTAGAAGGCCTCCAGCTAGCCAATAAACCAATAAATGAAGACAATGTCATACGAGTTATGTAATTCCAACTTGATTTAAAAGTGATTATGTCACATTATGAAGAAATATATAAGGAATTAACAAAAAACAAAATTACAGCATCTGATAACCAAATTTGTATTCGAAACCAGAGAGTTTTGTTTGCCCATTAAGGATAACTTATCACTTCCTTAACCCATTTAAAAATTACACCAAAGAATACATTTCTCAAACAATGCAATATATTTTGATTTATTTAAAATCTAACCCGCATTTAAAAAAAATTCCCAAAAAGACTATTAAGGAATCCCTTAAGAGCATTCTGATAGTTAACACATATTTATATAATTTTTAACTCCGATTCATCAGATGGTGTTGTAATACCAAGTACTGGTCGAGATATTAGCAACAGAAATATCAATATAGAATCAATTAAGAAATTGTATGCACATTAACATTCATGCATGTCATGTATAATCCTTTAAATTTAAAAATATTAACATTAATAACTCAAATAATTTTCAAACCTAAGAGTTTAGACCGCAATCTCTTTACGTAAGAGGCCATCACTTCTCAGTTCAAAGCTATTTGTTGTTATCGCAATTCTGATTCATAAACATCAACACAGCACAATCGAATTTTTTATTCACATATATTTATTTTCGACAAATGTTCCAAGGAAAAAGTATATTGAATACTATAAATGGTACTAATAATTCATCAACTTTACATCATTTATTAATATAAAATCAGCATCAGTACTTCTTATATTATAAATGATGTTTTGAAATTGTATGATTCCAACTATCAAAACTTGCAACTTTAACTGTTTGAAAATTTCGCGCTCTGTTTGATAACACTGAGTTTGCAGATAAAAAAGTTACCATGAATGTATTTACTCAGTATTATTAATTTGCCTGTATATTATTGCTTATAGATGTGTTTTAGCTTAGTGTATTTTGTAGTTCCATCTGTATCTTTTTATTAATTTCTGAAATTAAGTAGAATAACAGATAACAAAACATGTCTTGCAATCCTGAACTTTTAAGCATTTTGGATTCTGTACAGATTCAAGATCTGCTTTCGACAATTAAAAAAAAGGCAAAAGTAGGAAATAAGGATGTTGTTCCATATATTCGTGCAATTTTCCAAGGCTCTTCGGATCAAAGTGATAATTCTGAAAATCGACGTTTTGAGACATTTAAATGTGCTTTGACGGTGTTAAAACTTAAAAATTTGCCTCTTAACACTACATCCGAACTTCTGTCATTACTGTTGCTGAAAGTAGATTTATTTCAGACATCGAACTTGGTTAAACTTGCTGAAGTATTTGTTGATCATGCTAAGAATCCTGAGAAATTTGAGAGTAAGTGGTTAGAAATATTCTCCAAAGTTCTTTCTTGTTTAGCAAATAGAGATACTATTGTGTATCGAGGTAAAGATTTGTCAGGTGGTGAGCTTCGTAAAAACATTATAGCAACATTATTTTCTGATGAATCAGATATAACTTGTTTGGTTCAACTTGCATCTGTTCTTAAAGATATAGACTTAAATGAAAGTGAAGTTAGCTTGATTGTTGAAAGATTGCTAGATATTTTACCTGTCATAGATTTAATTGATTTGCCTTCGTTTGTGTATCAACTTCTATTATTATCTACCAAAGGTAAATGTAGACATGTTCTTCAAAACATTATGTCACATTTTATTGAAAAAGATAAACAGATGCAAAATTTATTGCATGAAAATGCTGATTCTGAGAATTTAATCGATAACCAAAACCATGTTCAATATCGGCAGACTGAGGGTACTGTTATTATGATGATTTCAGTAATTTGTAGGCATAATCAAAATGTTGGAAAAGAATTTGTGTTTCTTCTGAAAAAAATTTTACATCAATCCCAGTTAATTCTGTCACCATTCATTTTTTCAACTGCATTATCTCTATCCAAAGTTCACAGAATTAGTGATGATATATTTGATACCTTGAAAAAATGTTTAATTGCTGCATTTCAACTCAAAGAAAAAAGGCAGAATTCATACTGGTTTAGAAGTTTAATACAGTGCGATGAAGATGTTCTCAAATATATTAAGGAAGCTGTTAAATGTAGTAAATTTGGTTGGGATCATGTTTGTCAAGGTCTAGTTAAATTTGGATTTGTTACTTTAGATGCATTTGGACCTAGAGTTGTTGCTGGAAATGCTGTTAAAGCTCCCTGTCCAGAAGCATGTGATTTAGGTAGTCATGTTATTAGAGATACATTTAAATCTCACCGTCTAGTTAGACAAGAAATATTTGAACAAATCTTGAATCGAATAATTACGAAATCTCAAAAACCAGTGTCACATTATATTGATATTTTATCCCAAATTGTCCAGAATGATCCTTTGTTTCTACTTGATGTCTTACCTAAGTTAGTAGAAGTCTTGGATTATTTACATTTCTTACCTCATTCAAATGCTGCAAGTATACTAAATTCTCTTGCTCCATTATTGAAAATAAGTGCTCCTTTGAAAGACACATTGATGCTAGTTTTAAGGAAAGCCCTGTTCCACAGAGATGTTGAAGCCCGAAAAGTTGCTGTTTGTGGTTATTTAACTTTATTGAAGAAGATAAACTTTATTGGAAAATTGTCTCTTAGTCAGAGTCAAACATCTATTGGTAGTCATGCATCGTCATCTTCAATGATATCTACTCAGGTCAAAGCAGATGTGTATGTTAGTGCAGGTAATCCTACATCCAAAACAATGTGTTTAGAAATTATGGGTTTATTAAAAAGGGCATTGATGCAGCAATATGAAGTTCGACAATTGTTATATGAAGGTCTTTATGATGTTGTTCTTCAAAACCAGTCTCTAAAAGATATTGTTTTGGAACTTTTGCTAGGACAATTTGAGAAATATTACAATGCTGATGAGACAGAAATACCTTTGCATTTTACTTTGTGCTTTCAGGATCAAAAGAATACTTTACTTTTGATGGAACCAATTGCTCATATGATTACCTCAATATATTTGATTTTATTCTTAGGTTCAAATGACGTAATGGATGAAGATTATGATCAGAGTGCTCAAAAGATGTTAGGATCATTTTTACAGAATCTTACAAAACGAATGTTGGTTACTGATGCTACAGATTTTCAAATTGCCAAAGAAATTGACTTAGATGATACTGCTAATGAATTCAGCCTGAAAACTCACCTACTATTGAAAATTTATGAATCTCTAATAGAATATTCTTTCATGCTAAATCCAGAATTTGAGAAGGAATGTTGTGAAGAATTTATAAAACTTCATTTGAAGTATAAAAAAGTTTTTGATTCATCATCAAAGAAGAAACAGAATAAAACTTCAAAGTCAAAAGCCTTACCTCATCAGTTATTCTCTCATGCTACTCTTAATTTTCTTTCAAACGCAATGGAGGCCTTGTTTTTAGATGAAACTTTTAAACATCAAGAGGGTTTGAAAGTATTACGTGATGATTCAGATTTTGTTATTCATATTGTCAGTGCTTGTAATCAAAAGTTAACAAAAGTGTGTGATTCTGGTAAAATGAGTGATGGTTTTTCTCAAGTTATGAAGAATTCATTCAATCATATTACAATAATAGGTAAAGTGTTGTTAAAAATTTATTGTGATGGATTAAAATTTGAGTTTGAATTTCTGGATTGGGATAAAATATCCTATTTGTTTGCTGAGGGGTTAAGTATTATATTTAATTTTGTTTCACAATTTCATCGTAAGAACATAAATAAATTTATCATAGAAATTAGCGATGATAATTGCTTATCTTCAACAGAAGCTCTACTGCATATAGTAAAAAGCATACAGAAGTCAATAATGAAGCTGTTGTCAAATACAGATAATGATGACAATTTAAAAGAATGCATACCTCTGTTGACAGTCATAAAATTGTTATATTCATTATTTAAAACTGAATTTAAGGATGATGTTTATAAGTGGTTGAAACAGTTATGTACCCAACAGGTATTTCATAATGGTGCTATTGCTAAGGCCTTTTTATCCTTAAGTTTTACTCTTGGTCATCAAGATGAAAATATCTTAGGATGGTTAAAAGAAATTGCTTTTGATATCCGTTATCATCTTGGTAACATTGATCCAGATGAAAGTGTCTCTGGTACTCCAAAATATGAGATCATTTCTCCTGATGTAGCTCAAAACATATTGCCTGTTTTTTTCTCTAATTTAGAGCAAGCTTTTGAGGAACTTGAGTGGATTTTAAATTTTATTAAAGCCAATAATTTAGGGGGAAATGAGTCATTTGAATCATCAAATCTACCTTGCCGACTTAGTATAGAGCAAAGTATATGCGCACATGTTTCTGAATTGATATTCATATTTTATGAAATTGTTCAGACAAGTGTGTCTGAAAGCATGGCCAATAATATCCTTAAGTTGGTTACTCGTTTATATAAAATTTTATCTGCTTTAACTAAATACTATTTGCTACTGAATAAGAACAAAATTTCTCAATTAAATGCTGCATTTGAGAAACTTGTAAAATTATCTAACTCTAAACTTACTACACAGGTCTATGCATTCATCACATTTATTCAAATGCTGGCTGGTGAAATAGGTAATAAGAAAAAGAAAGCAAAGGGCAGCACTGGAGCTTTTAAAGCAGTGCAGGATTTAAAAATAATTCCATCTTTGGTTTTTGAAATTGAATCATTTGAAAAGAATTTGATAATCCTTTCAAAAAAATATAAAAAGGATTTAACAAATAAAATGAAAGCCAGTACTGCTAGAGATTTCCGCATTAATGCTGCTATGGTTACTAATGTATTAGAACAACAAGAGAATGATTCTCTTGCTGATACGACTACAGATAGTAGAACTAATGATGTAGTTGCTTCTCCTCCAAATAGCCCTCAAAATGCTTCAGTCCAAAATAGTCCAGTTAAAGAAGATTCTGATCATATGTCTGTGCATGAAAACTCCTCAGATGAAGCTAATAATGAAAATCATCCAATTAATGTATCGAAAAATATATTTGGAGAAGATGTTCCCCAGAAAACACTTCCTACTGTTCCTGATGTACAACCAACTAATGTCAGAAAGAGGCGTCTGGGCATTCGAGTCAATGCTAAAAGAAAGCTGTAAGAGTCAAAGAAACTGAGGGTTGAGGATTTGTGCTTATGTATAAAAAAATTGCATCCAACAATACTTTTTCTTTTAAACAGATGTCTTTAGCAGGATAGTGTATGCAATATCACTTCCATGTAGTTTACAGTGTTATATTATTATAGAGCAGCAATTGCTGTGCTAGACAGCAACAAAATACATTATTTGCACCCTTTTCCTCAACACTGTGCTATTTATCCTATTTGTTTTCAGCCATCAATTATGTTTCAAGTGCCTAAAATTCTTGAACCTGTATTTCATGAAACCATACCTTTTTCTCTTTGCTTTGAAAAGAATCCTGTTGGAAACTGAATAACATTTAATACCAGTTGCTTTCCTTTAACATTTTCCTTATGGGGTGGGATAGCATGTATCCCAAGAATACGGGCACAAGAATGAATATATATATATATAACCCTCTTAATGGCCATTCTTATAAAGGCGGTAGGAAATTTCCTGTTCTAAAGAGGGAATCAGAAAAGTGGGCCCCGTAAGCTGAAGGTTAATATTTGAGCAAAAATGCAGTGTAATATGTATTATGAGAAAATTTATTTTAAAGCTAGGGTAGATATAACTTAAAGAGGACTAGGGAGCCATTTGCCTCTGTGTGGATGGCCACTATCATACAACTGTACAGGCAGGACAATGTGCTGAATCAGATTTCTAGATGATTCAAAATGCAAGGGGCAGGCAATTTAGATATTGCTTCTGCCCCTAATAAATATTGCTACAGAAACAGTGTGACGGGCAATGTTCAGTTTCGATTATGGCTTGATCTTATTCATTACATGTGATGAAAAATATCTTCATATGATACTGCTGAAAACTGTACTGAACCATAATTTCTAAAATTTATCACAAATTTCAATCACTTTACATTTTTTTAGCTCCCTGTGGTGGGAAATTCGTTTATTATTTATGAAAATTTCTCAGACATTGATCCATGTATAAAACACATTTTGTTATACAATGTGCAATACTTCTCTATCCTGTGAGCTGGTGATTATTTTCTATCTGGAATTCGACTATCAGAATTTCTTAAGTAATACTTTTATGTTAATTTCTTTTCATAAATATGTAATAGTTTTCTGAAAATCTCATACTGTTCCTTTTGTAGGGCATTCCGAAAGGGTTTGAACTAAAGCTTTTTCTTTATTATTACTGTACTGCATATTTTGTTTTTACTTTTTCATGTCTATTTTGTTAAAATGTCATATTCTATTGTCTATGTTCATTTAATCATATGAAAGTATATTTGATCACTTTCTAAGGTAAATATTTATTTGTTGAAGTTTATCGTTATGTTTTAAATTTAATTGATAAGTTTGTGTGTATAAATACTACTATATAAAGAATAATTATTTTATTTTTGCTCCTTGAAATTAAAATTTAGCAAGATTTTGGATTAATTTACTTTATTTTTTCCCCATTGGAAGTTTGAACCTGCAAAGCAGAATATTTGCAAAGCAAACAAAGATTTTCAGCCTCCAAAACACTGCTTTGTTTTGTCAGTGGATTAAAATAACTTGATCTAAGTTATTGAATTTGGGAACAGTGATAGTTTTTATTAAACCTATTGAATATAATCTTTGGTCCTTGTCAAAAATGGGATATACTGCAAAAAGAATCAAGATTCTATTATCTTGTTCTTTTGAACATTAATTTGAATTATTTTACTATTATTAACTACTGAGAGAGTGATATATTATATTTATATAAAAAAAAAAGATTAAGGTTAAATTTTAATTTGAAATTTCTGCTCTAAAACAAGTTTTAAGTACTGGTAGAGATAGATGATTGTTAATCCATGAATGTCATATCATAATATGCAGTCATAAATGTATACATATGAGACAATTTATACTACATATGAGACAATTTATACTAAAAATGGAAAAGCAGCTGTATCTAACTTTAAAATGAATGTTACAGCTCTTCTTTTTTTTTTTTTTTTTTTTCTTTCTTTCTTCTTTTTCTTTTTATTTTAGGGAAAAATTAAGGCCAAAGTAAACAAAAGGGTACCCCTAGGGCAATTTGTTTAAAATAAGTTTTTAAAATTTGCCAAAATCACACTTAAAAATGATGGTAACAGCAATATACCAGACAACAGAATGACGTGCATATACAGAATAAATATACAGTCAGTTTTAGTCAATTTAAATAGCATAAAATTTTTAGAATAAATCCTAAATGGCATTCTTTTCTCATAATTGAAACTAAAGAAAAGAATATTGTAATGCAAACAATAAAACAAAAACAAACACTAATAAATTTTTTTTTTTTTAATCTCATCAGTTGAAGGTTAATTTTAGGCTGACAGTAATAAACAATTGGCATCAATGTCACTAAAGATAAATCTGTTAAATACAGACCTGTTATATGTTCTGTAGCCAATCTTATAAATGGATAAGATAGCAAAAATTTCGCCACATTTATTGCCAATGTCAAAAGGGGTACCCACTTCTTTCCAAGGGCCTTTTTCTGTAACGATTTCAACATCTTAACGCATATGAACTTCTTTGTAATAACCATAGTCTTTTAGTGTGATTTTGGTAAATTTTGGAAACTTAGCCAAACCAAGGGGTATCCACATCTTACTTTAACCCCCCCCCCCCCCTCAAAAAATAGCAGAGATAGTAGAGCAGTGGTGTGCAAATTTTTTTCAACTGCAATCCACTTTTTTCAAAATAAAAAATCACTCAACCCTAATGAATTTTTTTCCAAATTTACTGTACACTTAAATACTACAATAAAGTAAAACAGTAAAAGAGTAAAGTTGTTTAAGATAAATTATTTATAATAAAAGGTCTTAAGGTGATGAGATTTAGCAAATGGGTACACTATTCCTAGCAATAAATTTACTTCAAACTATCTGCAACCCGTCCAATATTTTGGAAGACGCACAGTTTGCACACTACTGCCTTAGAGGGAAGTGGCTTTTCTGGGTGGGCTGAAGTTCAAGCAAATAATATGAATATTCAGAATTGTTAATGAGATTAAACAAAGTGATCTTTTTATGTATATTACAAATGCATAGCATCTTATTAACATTTTGTACTTTTTTATATGTATATACAAGGGAAAACTGTTATTATTTCGATAACAGGCTTTTTATATCACAATTTGTTATCTACTCGTGTAAATGATTGTTTTGTATAGCCTAACCTAAAAGCTATTTTTTAAAACTGTTGTTGAAAATTGAATATTAATAAATATTTTTGCTTAGAGAATAACATCTGTATTTTTACCATGTTTTTATTAACTGGCTTTCTTGTTTGTTTGTGTGTGTTTGTCCGGTACAAATCTTGCAATCGATTTTTAACTAACTTCCCGACTAGCTAGGCATTTGAAACTTTTAGAATAGCTCAGAACACAATGACAATGCATTATTTTAATACTTTTAGCCATCTTTAAGCAGTATTGAATTCTTTTTCAGTTAATTTTGTTTTGTAGACTGGTGCAGCCATCTATCGTCCGAGATGGGAACGAAAAGTTAAACGCAAGTTAACTTCCAATTAACTTCATTTTCTTTCAAGTTGATGGGATAATTCATCAAAAAAAAATTTTTAAGTATTTATTAATACATAGAATTGTCAAGTTTATATGATTCAACAGAAAATTTAAAAACATGGTGTATAAAAAGTTCTTTTTATCTTGTAATTATTCTTCTGTATATCTTGTGATTTAACCATAAAATTAAAACTTAATATTAGCATACTTCATGCTGAAGTATAAAGCAACACAACAATACAAATAGAAATTTGTGGATCTGCAATTTCTGAATATTTCCTTTCTGTTTCAAATTTTAATCATCCGGGTGTGTGTCAAATCTTACAAATTTACCAGGGGTCTTCTAATTCATTGAGAATGAAATAGTTATTCTCCTTTCACATAAATTATTATAAATATATATATACAACATTATGTACAATAATTATTTGGGAATATATGTAAATAATTTTTTCTAACCCCTCCATGCTGCCCATTCAAATTAAATCATCTGCATGTATCATTTTCAGTTATCCAAAATCGAACAGCAATATAATGTAAACAATTAAGAGCTATCTAATTTATATATTCATATAGTGTATCGCTATTTTCTTACACTAAGTACATACATGTTCTATTGAAACATTCCAACAAAATGTAGTAAATTTAATTTTTTATCTGAAAGAGAAAAAGGTATTTGGAAGTCTGGGGCTTTACCCTCCCTTACCCTGTAATTTTAGGATTTTGACTGACTGTTATTAACCAAGTGGTTACGTGCCACGAATGGAGCCTGGAAAATTTCCTATTTTTTAGTCTTCGAAGGGTAGATAATTGTGAGGACAGTAAATCCTCGAGTTACGCGGATGTAATTTTCAACTTTAATACGTCGATAATTTCGAAGAAATGAGGTGTATTAATAGAAACGTCGGAAAAATTATTGATAAATTTCGTTTGAAGATCTGCATCGCAAACGCATACCGGTAAGTCTTGCGCTAATACAACCGAAAGCGTTAAGTATTTTTGAAAATTTTAAGCACAAACGCGGTGATGATGTCGATGATGGTAAATTTCTACTTACGCAGGATGTTCTGGAACGTATTAATCGCGTAAGTCGAGGACTAAAGGCCTGTTCACATAAAACAGAGGTGGGGAACGCGCGGCCTTAAGGCCGCATGCAGCCTGCGTGATCTTCTAGTGCGGCCTTCATAAAAGCTAGCACTTGTATTAATTAATATTTAATTTTTTAGATTACTACAATTCGCAAATCAATGGAATTAAATAAAGAACGGCATGAATGTATGTGCGCAGGCTTCGCGTTACGAAGCTTGATACAAATATTCAATTACTTTCAAGCAAGAAACAAATGGAAATATCTTACTAGCTTAAATTTTCCATCGGATTTTAAAATTATTTTAGAAATTGTTGCTATGTCAGTTATTTATAATTTAATACTATTATTTTTCTATTGTATTTCTTTATAATGTTAAAATTATTTAAAAATACTTCTACTTTATTATTTTTATTTGAAGTGGTATTTAAATATGTAGTTGTTTATTAAAATTTAAAAATCTGAATATATATATATATATATATGTGCTTACATAAATAAAAATACCAACAGTGAAATATAAAAAAATTACAGTGGTATCTATTAATCTTATAATTTTATAAAAAAATAATAATTAGTGTTATAACAAGTTTTTACCCTTGTGTGAATACAAAAATATTTTATACTGTAACTTTTTAAGTCAAATAATAAATAAATAAGGACTTAAATTTTTTGTTGTTATTTTTCTATATAATGCACCAAATTGTTAAAACTATACCTAACTATAATAATTTCATAAAAGTCGCATTTATAGATACATCAACTTATGCGGCCTCCTTTATTACTACTTAATTTACATGTGGCCTCTAATGGTAAAAAGGTTCCCCACCTCTGACATAGGACATTGACATAAAACACTATAGAGGCACCAGGGAGCAAGAGCTCCTTATCCTCAGTATCAAGGTTTGTATGTGACATAAGATTAACCGCTCTCAAGTTTACAAATAGTGTTGACAACGATTAAGGGAGAAAAAATAACTAATTAACTAGAACGAGTACGAGTAACCAATGTGGCATGGCTAACTTAAATGATAATGGAGAATTTAAACAATGGGGGAAACAAGAGATTATATAAATGAATAATAATAATAATAAAAAAAAAATTCAAAAACTAGAAGACGGGAAATTTGGAATATGATTGGGATAAAAAACAAGTTTGTGGAAGTTACACGAAAGGGTGGTAGATCCGAAGTCCGTAAGGCGCGAGTAACGAAATCAAAGAGGAAAGCAAGCAGGATTGAAAATTCGGGAATAGGTTATCAATCCCCTTCTCCAGCAAACAGCTGATCCGAGGGGGAACCACATGGTAGAAAGAGGAACGATTGAAAAAAAAAAAGGTCAGAAACCAGAAGTAGCCGGGCTATTGTAATTTTGAATTTTGATGAGGAAAGGAATTACCGAACAGGAACAAGGCCGGGGTTCATAACAAAAGTAGCCTTCGGGCGCCTAAAGATGATCTCCCTAGGATCATAATCAGGCAGGTTAGCAAGTTCTTAATTGAGTTTATCCTATTGTAAAAGTTCGTAGCCAGATCTTTAATATAATGCCGAATTGGTTCGATAGCCAGATCCCTATGAATAAGATCGTTACGTAGGTACCGTGGCGCCTTCCTGATACCACGAAGTCTTGTTTTGTATAGTTTGCAGTCTCTGGATATGAGTGTCAGCTGCTGAGCCCCAAACCGGAACAGTTCACATATGAGTCCGGTAGCGGAAGCTTAAAAGGAAAGATGGCGCTGAGACGGAAATAAACCAATCATAGGCGTTAAAAATTTCGTTGCTAATTGTTTGGAGTTTTGTCATTGGTTAAATATATTTCAATACTTTAACGCTTCCGCTACTGGAGTTTTATGTGAACAGGCCCTACACGTCCAGCAGTGCCTTAACCAGCCATTCCTGTGCCCTGTGCAAGAATTTGCATTTAGGCCCCTTAATTAATTAGGTTTGGGAAAATATTCAAACAAATACATTACAATAGATTTTAATAAGATTTATTTTAATTGCACTTTTCTGGCTTTCATTTCAGCAAATTCATTAATTACATCATCATAATTAACATTTTAAACGATATTGTATTCTATTGAAATAATAGAAAGATTGGCTAATCGTTTTTGTCCGATAGTTGATCTTAAATAACTTTTTATTCATTTCAACTTGCTAAAACTTCTCTCGCATGAAGCAATAGAAACTGGAAGAATTAGAAATATTCGAAGAGCGATATTGTTATTTGGGTAAGACAAATAAACCAAAATCATGATGAGCCTGTAGAATATTAAGCGGAGATGCAGTTTCTATATTTTTTATAAGAGTCGTTACTTCAAACTTTCGATTTCACATGTGAATTCGTACTTTTTAAAATCTTTGCTATATTTAATAGCGAGATCTGCAGCCAATTTTTTTTTTTAATCAGCAACACTCGTACGACGAGCCATAGAGAAAGCAAAAATCGTCACAGTTTTCATTTTTTTTTGATAACACCAATCTATTTGAGATAATAGAGTGTCAAGAGCACTGTAAATTTGTATTTTAAATAATTCTTCGGGTGTCAAGTTACTTATTTCATCTGGTGTTTCATTTATTTCCACTATCTTAACTCTCTTTCGTTTATTAAGAAATCCCTTCTTTATACCCATTTCATACACTGTTAAAGTTTACTGCTGCCATCTATTGTGTGTATTTGGTAAAAGAAGATTAACCCAGAAATTTCACATGTTTTAAATAATTATGTCTATTTTTTTAAAGATATCTAAAAAACGAATTTATAATTTATTACAAATACCTTGAGTCGTGATGATGATCATTTTCTTCTAACAAAATTACCGAGATTGTTCTGCATCGAACCATTTACCTCAGTTATAGGGGGGAAATTAAAAACGGACACTGTTGCGATAACAAAGAATATTTTTACTTTCGTTCTTCAAAATGTTCCGAAACTTAAACATATTTCGTTGCAGCTCCCAAATGAGCAAACACAGGTATAGCAATGCGGATGTTAAGTATTTATTTCCTGCGAACCAATTTATGATTCACAATCGAATATTTTTCGAGTGCAAACAAATCCAGGTACAGTGGACGCTCGTTAATTCGAACTCAAAGGTTCTCTGAAAAAAGTTCGAATTATCCGAAGTTCGAATTATCCGATGTTAAGAGAAAATATATATCTTTAAATGTGTATCACTGAAGAAAATCTCCTAGTATATAACCCCAGAAAATATACTATGTTATCTAGAGTTAAACATATTAAAAAGCAATACAGACTTACCTTAATCATAAAATGAAGCAGAAGATATGCAGTATAAAGTAAACTTTTATTAAAAATATGAATTACACCTTGGGGGAAAAACTGTAAAATGGATGTTTGGTTCTGTTTATGATGCCTACATTATTCAGCCAGCTTCTCGATTTGAAGTAAACATTTCAATTCATTTTCAGAGGAAGGTTCCATCTGAATAAATGCTTTCAGAGTTTTAATATATTCCATTATGGCTTTGTCCATTATGGCCGCATTAAAAATATCTTTCGGCAGATAAGTAGAGAAAAGCCCTGGCAGTTTCCTACCGAAATTAGTACATACGTCTTCGTTTACATCAGAGCTTTGGCCACATACAGTTTGATAAGAAATATTGTGTCTTGACTTAAATCAAGACAGCCATCCATCACTGCATTTAAAATCTTTAATACTCATTCGACTTGCCAATTCATCAGCCTTCGTCAGCACTAGGGGTCCATTTATCGGAAAATTTCGAGATCTAACATCCTGGAACCATAGCAGTAGAGCTTTTTCTAGAACTTCTTGGGACGCATTTCCCATGAGTTTCCTTCCTCTAGCAAATTTTGATTTTCCCCATGAATCTAAAATTGACTCCTTGCTTTTCAAATTAGTTGACAAGGCATTTTTTTTAATTCCATAGTCAGCTGCTAACTTTGTTTTACATCCGCCATTCTCTACTTTCTTTAAAATTTCTAAATTGTCTCCAAAGTTAGGGTTTTGTACTTTCCACGTGTAGACATCCTGAATTTTTACACGTTCACACCACACAATGAGGAAGAAAAACCATTAGACCACATTAACTTGCCTGCACTGCAGTTATAACTGACGCAGCTCCCTAGAATCTGTAGTAAAGACTAGTTTTTCTGAAATTCTAAGAAAATCGATCCAAATAAAGGAAAATTGCTTTTTCCGTTTAGCACTAATAAGAAGGACAATAGCTACTAACGTTTAGCGAACATGCAATAGTCTAGGAATGCAGGCATGTGCCTCTTTACACAGAAAAGAAATTTCGACACACAAAATAATAAATACAGTGTGTATTTTCTCCATTAAACGAGGAAAATGAATTTTTTTTTGTCAAATTTTTAGTTCGAATTAACCGAAGTGATAAAAATTTAGTTCGAATTAATGAGATATTTTTAACATTAACTCCAATACAAGTTTTTTGGGACCTTTGGATTAGTTCGAATTAACCGAAAGTTCGAATTAACCGAGTTCGAATTAACGAGCGTCCACTGTATTTCACCATGAAGCTACAGAAGGAGGGTAAGCTTCAATGGGGAATTCCTCGAAAAATGGACCGATTATGGCCGCTCACCGGCAGATGGCGCTCGCGCCTGATCTGTTGCCGCTATAACACGGAAACCATACGCTTTAATATGGATTTTTCGTATTTTTCAAAAGAAATAAGTTTTTTTTTAAAGTGCATTTTTAATATGAATTTATTTATTCAACTTAACAATTGTTTATCTTCATTCAAAATGTTTATTTGAACTGCCTTTTTTGCTAAACTTCATTAAAATTCTTAAGGGGGAGGTCACCTTTGCATGCACAAAAATATACTGATTTTACTACGAAGCTTAACGTGTTGTTAAACAGTTAATTTGTAATTAATTTGAACCAATTTTTAAAGGTGAATTGTACAAAGTTTTATCTATTAGAAAAAAAAAACAGAATTGTTGGGAGATTATTATAAAATATTTTAAGAAAAAAATGTTTTATGAATAGTGAATCTTAGATCAATGCAATGTGCAGAGTATTTTTTAAAACTAAAAGAGATTTATATTAAATTATTTGTATATATTTTATCCATAGGTTATAATTTAATCTGCACCTAAAATAGTTACCATATTTCGCATAAAAATATTTTTTTCAGGCAAATGTATTGTAATGTACAAAAAAATATAAATTTTTAAAAAAAATTTCTGCAAAAAAATACCTTAATTTAGGTAGAAATTGTAGAAACATGCAAGATATACATGTATACAAAAAATTTTAGCAATTTGTGATGATTAGTTTTGACATAACATTAATTTAATTCAAAATGTTGTCAACTTTTTTCTAATTCCGCGCATGCATTTTATATGCAAACAAGAAAATAAAAATTCTCAACTCTGTGCTAAAGGTAAAAAATTAAGAAAACAGTCAAAATTATAAATCACATTTATTATTAAATTTAAGCTTTTATTTTATATTACTTTTGAATTGAATATCAATAAATAATGTTATAAATATCTGTAAAACCTGTCATGTATAATTTTTGTTCAAATTTATCTATAGTAAATTGTATATCAAGCATTAATTTTTTATTTTATAATAATATATTAATAGTGTATGTTGTTAGTTTCAATTCTTTATAATTATGAAATACTTTTCTTATATTCAACATATTTTGTGGTTATGGCAAATTAAATACACGTCTGAGCTAAAGCCATCATTATTTTTTAAATTGTTCACAGAAATAAAATATTTCCACTAAAAAAACTTCATAAAACTGGTGAATATGCTGAAACCTTAATATAGAATTTAATTACTGTTAAGTTATTTTTGATAAGTAAATAAGTTTTCGTTGTATGATAAAAAATGTTGTCACTATAAATGCTTATGCAAAATCTGTTGTGTATAAGTGAAAAAAAAAATTAATATTTTCCGATCTTTTTACTGTGAGTACAATAAAACCCATACTTTGTGTAACTAGCTCGCTCTAGAAAATAATGGATCATTATTTACTCATTTACCTTAAGGGGAGTGGTCACTTTTACGTACCTTTAAAAGTATCATTTTTAGACCTATGTTCGATTGTATGTACTACTCATGATTTTTGCTTGATTTACATGAAATTTTTTGAGTAACTGCCTATAATATTAGTTATTATAGATGCAATTTTTCAAGGTTATTAATAAAAATGACTTTTTATGCATAAAAAGTGAATATTTTTTTTAAAAATCGAGCATTTTGCAGTCAACAACTGTGCGCATTCTGTCAAAATAAATTATTAAGGTACATTAATAATTTTTAACTATATGTGATTACAATACTTCAGGCAACAATATAAAGAAACATTATTCTAAAATATATTAAAACATTTTAGTACGTGCTATTTTTAATTAGAAATTTCAAAAATGACTGAGTAAAAGCTTATAAAAAATTCTTTAAAAAATTAAAATATATTAAGGTTAAAAAATTTTGGTGGATTTTGTTGTCTAAAGTGTTGTAATCACATATAGTAAGCAATTATTAATGTAACTTAATAATTTATTTTGATAGAATGCGCACAGTAGTTGACTGCAAAATGCTCGATTTTAAAACAATATTCACTTTTTATGCATAAAAAATCATTTTATTTTTTTATTAATTACTTTGAAATATTGCATATATAATAAACAGTATTATAGGCAGTTACTCAAAAAATTTCTTATAAATCAAGCAAAAATCATGAGTAGTACATACAATCCAGAATAGGTCTAAAAATGATACTTTTAAAGGTACGTAAATGTGACCACTCCCCTTTTAAGGAGGGAGATCACCTTAAACCTTCAAAAAACTCAATTTTTTATTATGATTTAATTTTGAAGAATGGAATATAAGGAATCTTATGAAAAAAAATTTAAGTAATATCAGATAGTTTTTGGTTTCAAAAACTATCTGATATAATTTGAGCACGGTCGTATCCATAAATATCCCGTATTTCAATTTTTTTTTCATTTTTTTGAATTGGCGATATCCAAAAATCAAATGTATATTTTATAACTGTCTATGAGATGCGATCTTATGACAATTGTCAACGAAGTTACTGAAGTTTTTCAGCATCATATGAATTACGGAAATTTTTAGAGTAAAAATTCAATACAGTTCATTACAGCAACTGAATGTACGAGTATCTAAGTTAAGGATACTAGCATTTAAGTGTACTTGAATATTTTTATTGCAATGCCTCAAATAAGGAAAGACATATTCGCATAGAAGATATAATATCTATCTAATGCCTGATAAACGATCTATAAATTACCTGATAGAGTTAAAATGCAAATGGATCCAATTGTTTCATCTTCTATTTTTATATTCTTTAGTAATAGTAGATATCTGATAATATACACTGCTGGCCACCCAAATTGCAACACCAAGAAAGACAAGAGATATCACAACAAAATTTATTTTGTAGATAACATGTTGACCAAGTATCAAATGATTAAATTTATAGACTTCTGTGAAGTGTGGTTCCTGCCAAAATCAGTAGCTAGAGTAGCCGCCATTGTTGGAGATCACCGCTGCCACACGCCTCGGCATTGATTCAAAGAGACTTTGGATGAGTTCTTGGGGTACAGCAGACCAAGCAGCTTCCACACGTTGCCAAAGTTGATCTGCTGTGGCAGCTGGGGATGGAATCTGGGTCAATCGTAGAGCAACCATGGACCACATGTTTTCTATCGGCGAAAGATCCGGAGAGCGAGGCGGCCAGGGAAACAATTCAATCTGGCGATTGACGAAGAACCGTTGGACAATGCGTGCCACGTGTGGTCGCGCATTATCTTGTTGAAATATGGCTGTGGGCAAGCCCTGAAGGTAAGGAAGGACAACTGGCTCCAACACCTCCGAGATGTAGCACTAGCTGTTTAAAGTACCGGCAATGCGTACTAGAGGTGTGCGAGAGTGATATCCAATACCGCCCCATACCATAACACCCGGTGCAGGACCAGTGTGGAGGTGCATAACGCAGCTGTTCAGCATCCTCTCTTCACTGTGTCTCCAGACTCGAATGCGACCATCGTGGTGTTGCAGACAGAAGCGTGACTCGTCAGTAAAGACAACTTCATTCCATTCTGCCGTCCACATCCTTCTGTCATCGCACCATTGGCGGCGGAGACGTCTGTGGTTCTGCGTCAAGGGTAGACAAAGTAATGGACTTGTTGCGGACAGACCACTCTGCTGTAAACGGCGTCGAATGGTACGCGCAGACACTGGATGATGCGATACAGACTGCATGTGCTGTGCTATGGTTCGTGATGTGACTGAGCGATCCGTCACTGCCATGCGCACAATTTGCCTGTCATCACGTGAAGTGGTGCGCTGAGGTGGATGCGATCGAACACGCCGGTCCGTCGTACCCTCCTGCATCCAACGATCACATATCCGCATTACAGTTGTTTGGTTTCGTCCAACACGACTACCGATTTCCCTGAAAGATAATCCACAATCTCGGTAGGCCACTATCCTTCCTCTGTCGAACTCGGATACTTGATCAAAAGATGATCGCTGTTTTCGACGAGGCATAATTGATCGTTTTTTTGAAAAAACCACAAGAAAAACACAATTGCCGAACTTGAAATCGTCGAAATCTCCAAGCCTTAAATAGCGCTTTGAAGTGGCGCCACAGGCGCGCGTGATGTGCGTCTGCGCTGAAATTCTAATCATTTGCATATCTCACCTCCGCTAATGCATGTTGTAAATTTCATGTTATTTGCATGTTTCCTTCAGGGTGTTGCATTTACAGTGGCCAGCAGTGTATATATATATATATATATATATATATATATATATATATATATATATATATATATAGATATAGATATCTGATTATATATATATATATATATATAGATATAGATATCTGATTATATATATACACTGTTCAAAACAATTAGGGGAGCACATCGTTTTAACGAAATTACGCAAATACTTACACCGATAAGTAACATAAAATAAATCATCCATAATTTAAAGCCTAGCAGGAAACAGAAGAAGAAAACTTCATATGCAAATCAAAGTTCATGACGTCAAAAACCAGAAAAAGAACATAAGGGCGGAAATCGGGATGTTGCAGAAACGTCTGTTTCACTGCCTTAACTGTGAAATTCGATTGCTCAGTTATTCTTTTTGAGAAAAGGTGACTTGTGTCTCAACAACTTGATTTACCGGAATCCATGGCATGGTGTATTATAGGCAGACTTGAATCCGGGCAAACACAACGTAGTGTCGCGGACGCTGTTGGAGTCGCCAGAAGTGTCGTTGCAAGGCTGTGGAATCGATTCCAAGAAACAGGGAATGTTAGACATCGACCAGGGCAAGGTCGGCCACGCGCCACTACAGCAACTGATGACCGGTATATACTGTTAACAGCTCGTCGAAACAGAACAGACAATGCTACTCAGCTGCAAAGACAGTTGCTCTTGGCAACAGGACGAAGGGTGTCCAGCCAAACAGTACGTAATAGGCTTCATCAGGCAGGTCTCTATGCACGTAGGTCAATGGTCAGCATTCCGTTGACCTCACGCCACCGTGCGGCCCGAAGAAGATGGGCTGCTGAATATCGAGATTGGGAGCAACATGATTGGAGCCAAGTGCTGTTTACAGACGGATCCCGATTCAGTCTGGAGTGTGACACCCGGCGTGTTTTGGTAATGAGGTTGAAGGGGCACTCGAAATAACCCCACATTCGTTCGTGAAAGGTCACAATACAGACGAGCTGGTTTTATGGTATAGGTTGGAATCAGCATAGGTGGACGTACGGACCTGCATATCATTCGGAGTGGTACTTTGACGGCCCGAAGGTATGCAGACGAGATACTGAGACCTCGTGTCATACCTTACGCTGCAGCCATTGGAGATTCCTTTGTTTTCCAGCAAGATAATGCCAGCCCACATACAGCTCGTCTTGTGGAGAACATGCTTGAAGCTTAAACAATACAGTGTATGGAATGGCCAGCGTGCTCTCCTGACCTGAATCCAATCGAGCATGTTTGGGACATGCTCGAACGACGCATTGCTGCGAGACCAAGGCCTCCTTTTACTCTCCGAGACTTGGAGATTGCACTTCTTGAGGAGTGGAACAGTATTCCCCAAAGTCTTATCGATAACATCATGTCATCCATGGAAAACAGGTGTGCAGCAGTCTTAGCTGTTCGAGGAGACCACACGCCATATTAAAAATCTTGCATCATTTCTAAACAATACTTTTTTTTATCGTTTACATGTAACCAAATTGTTGCCCTAAATCATCTTTTCATGTTTTTTCCATATTTTCAAAGAATTAAAGCTTAATTGCAAAATTTTTACGTCTTTTTTTTCTTTATTGCTCATTGATACGCGTGTACTATCTATTTTATGCCAATACGTGGCTGTCTCGCACGGTTTTCTTAACTTCTTTGCTTGCTCCCCTAATTTTTTTGAGCAGTGTATATATATACACTCATGGACAAAAAAATTAGCGCACCAAGAAATAATTGCGGGATCGTAACGAAACTTGCAATGAAGGTGCATGTCGGGGAGATATGCAAATGATTAGAAATGCAGCGTGATTGCGCATTACGTATAGCCGGTAGAGGGCGTTGAACATCGTACTCTGTGGAGTATAAAACAGGTAAACAAAGCTTGTTTGAGTGTGCTGAATCATTTACAAAGGAAGAGCTGAGATAGACATGCCATTACGCCGTGTTCGAAGACAATATAAGCAGTTGTCGCAGTTTGAGAGGGGGAGAATCGTCGGGATGATGGAAGCTGGGTGGTCAGCTAGGCGAGTAGCTCGTCAATTAGGCCGCTCTGATTGTGTTGTGAGGAGGTGTTGGGACCAGTGGACCCGAGAGATGCCATGTACACGAAGACCAGGCTCAGGACGCCCTCGACAGACCAGTCGTCGAGAAGACCGCCACATCGTAAGAAATGCACGCGTACAGCCAACTGCTTCATCGGCCGCCATCCAGGCATAGGTAGCACCTTCACTAGGGGCCTCTGTGTCTTCTCGAACCATACGAAGGCGCCTGGCGGAAGGACAGTTGGTATCGCGGCGCCCATTACGTGTGCTGCCCTTGACGCCCACCCATCGACGCCTCCGTTTGGAGTTTTGCCGCGCACGAGGAAACTGGACTGCAGCGGAATGGAACCAGGTCGTCTTTAGCGACGAATCCAGATTCAATCTCGACAGTGATGACAATCGTGTTCGTGTGTGGAGAGCCCGAGGTGAACGCTTCAATCCTGCCTTTGCTGTACAGCGACACATCGCTCCCACAGCTGGTGTGATGGTATGGGGTGCCATTGCCTACAATACACGGTCACCCCTAGTATTGTTCCGTGGCACCATGACAGCCCAGCGGTATGTTCATGAAATCCTGCAACCACATGTGTTGCCACTCATGCAACGGCTCCCAGAAACCATTTTTCAACAAGACAATGCTCGGCCTCATACGGCAAGGGTGTCACAAGACTGTCTCCGCACTGTTACTACCCTTCGTTGGCCTGACCGATCCCCAGATTTGTCTCCAATCGAGCATATCTGGGATCATTTGGGACGACGAGTTGGGCATCCCACGAGTTTGAACGAACTAGAGGCAAGGTTACAGCAAATATGGAACGAAATGTCTCAAGACATCATACAGAACTTGTATGACTCAATGCCCGATCGTATCGCATCGTGCATTCGCGCTAGAGGGGGTCCAACGGAGTATTAACTCCTCCGTTCTTTTGCCTTTTTCTCTGAAATAAATTATCCTTTTTCTCTGATTTTCTTATCATTTACTTATATCAAAGTAGTCATTACGTATGTAAAATTTCGTTTCATTTTGAAGACTCCTTCTTGGTGCGCTAATTTTTTTGTCCATGAGTGTATATATATATATATATATATATATATATATATATATATATATATATATATATAAATGTAACAAGAAATCGCGTCCTTCTCTAAATTTACATTTACCTCGTATTCTAAATTATCTTGTTAATAAAGCACGACCCCTTTTCCAAAATTGCAACCTTAAAGTAAAATAAGTTATAATTTATATTAGCCCTGCAGATCATTAAGCAGGCATGTGAAATATCTGAAGTCAATAACATCCCCAGATATCTCTGGTCTGAGTGTTCGAAGTTTATGAGATTCCGAATGTCAGTGTAATGTCAAAATTCTTGAAGAGCCTTCGAACCACTCCGGATTTATGCGATCTATAACGTCGAAACCGCACTTTACAAGAACTTTATGGCCGCTTATCCTGCGCCCAGGTCAATAGGTCGCAGATCTAATAAGCGCGGGATCTAGCAATAAAGTAATCCCCGGGATAACCGAAGTGGACACGGGAACTCCACGAACCTAAAGACGCTCAATTAAAAATTAAGTAGTTTAGGCCCTCTGGAGTCAATATCGCAAAACACCCATTTAATATTTGCCTGAACGGAAGACTTCTCCCTCTTCGTTTCTAACTCTCGTTGATGTCGGATCTGCTATCCACGGACGCCAGAAGTCCGGTGGTTACAACGGCTCGTGTCTTAAATTTGTAATGTAATCAGCACACCTGAAACTTTCCAACTCTTTTACCTTAATTTTGAGGGCAAAAAATATATATTTATATATACATAGGATGGAACTTTAAGATTGGCAACTAGGTATGTACAAAGTATACAGAGGAGATACAGGAGTGAAACTTTTATAGGCCTTCAAAGTAGTAACCAGCACTGTTAAGCACCCGTTTCTAATGTCCTGGAAGCTGCAGGATGCCGTTGGCAGCACCTGATCTGTTGATCCTTCGAATGGAGCGTTCTACAGCCAGCAGAAACTCTGGTGGAATGCATGGAGCGGTTCCTTCATGTTGGGGATGAGATCAACGGCATAGGGAATTAAGTCCAGGGAATATGGGGGATGATAGAGCATTTCCCAATCCCAGCGAGCAAATACGTCAGCCACAGTGTGCGCATAACCATTTTCCTTCCATCAGTACGATACAACAAATTATTTCGTACGATAGACCGGTAACTAAAACATGGCTGTGTTCATCCTGTCACTGTGTAGACGTGTGATGATTGTGGGGAGAGCGCATTCGCTCTGAGGTATGGCAGGCCATAAGGTATAAATCGAATGGAGAAGATGGAGTAGATGGAAGAATCGCATGGAGAAGTGTCGAAATTTACACGAGAGGGAAGAGTCAGAGAGGTGCTCGAAATCACTAAATTCTCACAGGGTCGACCTGGGGAAATTCACCAAAATTTCACCCCAAATGAAATTCAACAGATTTCCTAAATTAGGTGCAGGGTGGTAGATACTTTGTGGTTTAGAATAATTTCGGCCTGAAAACGATGTTGAAGTGTCAAAATTTAGACGAGAGGGAAATGTCAGCGAGAAGCCCGAAATCGCTAAATTCTCATCAGGATCCGATATGCGGAATTGGTTAAAATTGGACCTCAAATGGAGTACGATATAAAACGTTCCAAAATTAGGTGTGGGATGGAAGTTACTCTATGGTTTAGAGCAGGGATTCCCAACGGGGTCCAGGTGGACCCCTTGGGGGTCGATGGAAAGTTAAAAAGGGTCTATAGTATTCCAAGGGGTCTATTGGGGGTCTATGATAAATTTTTCTGTTTTAAAATTTAATTTAGTTTTTTAGGAATGTGATTATTAGATAATAATATCCGTTTTAATATGTATAAATATAGATTTGCATAGGGCGGAGTGAACCACGCATCTAAAATCGAATGTCATGACGCTTTTGTATATGCCTCAAATGCCGCCGTCGGCTTTTATTTGTGTATCAACACTAAGCAGAACAGGGGAAATCCACTGGACCTTAAACACAGTGTTGCCAACTTGGGGTTTCCCCCCCCCTAAATTTGGGGGTAAGTTAGATGAATAGGGGTGTTTTTAGGGGCCATATTTTTTTCAGGGGCATTTTGTGGGGGGAACATTTTTTAATATTTTGTACAATTGAGACGAGGTTTTTTTTATATTAGATTATAAGTTCCATACTATGTCAAATGTAAATAAACCTCTATTTCATAATGTAAGTGTATATTTTCTATTTATTTCAATTTATCTCTCAAACAGGATGCCTATTTGGAACCAGAATTTTTTTTTAGGAAGGTCTACGGTGATCACAAGTTGGTGTTAGGGGGAAACAGGGGGATTTCGAGATGGCGCTAGGGGGGTGCTCTTCGTAGAGGTTGGCAACACTGCTTAAACAACACATAGGTCCTCCCGATTCAACCAATCAGAAGCAGTTTCGTTTTTCTCTTGGCGATGTTTGTTCAGTTACAATCTGTTTCTGAAATCTTGTTTATATTTGTGAAATTAAAAATGAAAATAGTACAAAAATAACAAAATATAAACCTAATGAACCACTTTTTCTAATTTTTTTGTTCATATTCTTTGTCAAATTGTCATCTTTAAGTGTTTTATGTGCAATTATTAGTTTTATAATTATGTTGTATACTGTATATCAGTGTGGTCCAACTCGCGGCCCGCCAATTAATTTTTGTTGGTCCTTGCCCTTCTTACTGGAGAAATATTTTAATTTAAAATTTGGAAAAAATCGTTTACCCTTCTTACTGCTTTAAGTATTTAAGACTTAAAATGTAATGACTTAAGACTTAAATGTAATGCCGTTACTTAAAATTTGAGTAACAGCCATATTGAAGCTTCACTCTTCAACCGCTATAATCCGTGGCATGCCTACTTCGATGTTCACTTTCATTCAGTGCTGTTACGAAGGAGCCAGGTGGGAAAGGAAAGTTCCCGAAAAGTCCGCCAACAATCAGAATTGTCTTTCCACGAGAAGCGGCCCCGCCTCCAGGCGACTGGTGGTGGCCAGTCATTGGTTGCTGATAGGTTCGCGATCGTTCTTGTGCTGCGGAGGATTTTCTGGAAGGTGTCGGTTTCCGTATAAAAGGGGTAAAACTTCAATATAAACTTGATGTAATGGAAATTGCACTGATGGCAAATAATACGGCATACTTCCCATCTTGTCAGCAGTCGAAAAAAGAAAAAAGTGACAGAAATTTTAGTATGTTTCATAAAAAAATAACAGATATCAAGGAAGAGTTCAAGGACAGATTCCAGGATTTTGACTTCCTAAATCCAAAACTTGCACTGTTCAAACAACCCCATGGATATTGAAGTGAGTGAGGTGCCCTGCGACCTTGAAATGGGAATTTGTGATCTTCAGGCAGACCCATTCTACCAGACTAAAAAGTGTGATATCCCTGAAATATTCTGGAAACTGATTTCTAAAAAACGTTTTCCTGCATTGGTTAAATTCTCTCTGCAAATGTTATCGCTTTTTGGCAGTACATACGTGTGCGAAAGTGCTTTTTCTGCTCTCAAACAAATTAAATCAAAAACGAGAAATCGAATTGAAAGTGCTTCACTGGAATCGAACTTGAGACTTTGCCTTACTGAACTTACAGTGGACATAGATAAACTTGTATCAGGAAAGCAGTGCCAATCATCACATTGATTTCTCGACTGTAAAATGAAGTGGTATATTAAACTAGTATATTAAACTTCTTTTAATTTAAATTTTAATAAAAGTTTTTGAAATACAATATGTAATTCGTTTTCTTTCTGGAATGTCTCTGGCCCTCACATTCCAATACTAAAGTTTGATTGGCCCTCGGGAAACTAAAGGTTGGACCACACTGCTGTATATTATAGAGAAAAATGTGAGGGGTTCGATGAAGAAAATCATTTTTTCAAAAGGGGTCGATGTAGGAAAAAGGTTGAGAACCCCTGGTTTAGAGTCATTTCGACCCAAAAATGATGGAGAAGTGTCGAAATTTAGATGAGAGTGAAACGTTAGCGAGGCGCCCGAAATCTCTAAGTTCACAGCATGGGCGGATCCAGCCGATTTTCAAGGGGGGGGGGGGTTGTCTTCCACCCGGGGGGGGAGGGGAGGGGAGGTTATGGAATATTCCCTGCTCAAAGGAGGGACTGAGGGGCCTCCCCCAGAAATTTTTTTAAATATACAGTGCTTGAAAACTTCTTGTTAGGCTATTTTAAGTGCCTCAAAAGCACCTTAAAATATTATTATAAATCAAGAAATTTACATTCTCTCCCAATGTAACATGAAAACCCCAATGTTTGGCCATTTTATTCAAATACGATACATTTGGATTTTTATTTTAATTAATAAACATCTTGATACAGTTTTATAACATATTGGTACATTTTTCATAATGTTATTGTTATGTAAATAATTTCAGACCTAATTAACTTAAATGTTACAAAATTGTCTCAAATTTTAAACTGTTGAGGCCAAAGGATCATATCAGGCTATAGTACGTAAAGACAGTATTTATAAATCTAATTCAACCTATTAAAAACTTTTGATATGTTATATTTAATAAAGTAAAATACATTGCTTCCTTTGTCCAAGCTGTGATAATTTAACATATAAAAGAAACTGATATTTGGACAATTTTATGTAGGTTTGAGGTGAAAAAAACAAGTTTTGACCTAAACAACAATGTCCAACTTCCTTTTCTTCATTTTAGCAAACCTATCTGCGACTATTTTTGCATCAACTTTGTCCGCAATTCCTCTGTGAATGTTTAGCAGTGCTAATGCTACAAGTCTATCCTTTCTCATGGTTGTTCTCATTAGTGATGCGACATCGATAACAAAACATCGATGTTTTGAAACATCGATATTCAATATTGAAACATCGATATTCAATATTAAAACATCGATGCTAATAAAACATCGCTCAAAAACCATGGATGTTTTTAAACATCGATGTTTTAAAACTGGTTTAGTAATCTCTAACATTAATGTTACTTCCGTTAGTCGTGGGGGGAGGGGGTGATTTAATTTTACTCTCTGATTGGGCAGACACAAATGACAAAAACTTGGTTGCTTTGGGCTACATTGATGACTCAAAATTCTCGTTGTAAATACCGCCATGTTTTGCCTTCAAATGTCCAGATAAATTCGTGGTATTGCCAGAAGTTTTGAGGGACTTAAGGCAAATATTGCATTTCGCCAATTTGTCAGAGGTTTTGTAAAAATATTTCCAAACGGTACTTTTGGGAGGCATCTTATTAATAATATTAACGTCAACTTATATAAAACCAGCACAAAACAAAGACTTAAATGGATGCACTCGTGTATATACTATTTGTAAAATTAAACCCCATGGAAGGTTCTGGAGTGTCAGGAACATTCCAAGAGCTCTGATTGGTTCATTGGTTGTTAATTGCCATTTGTCTGCTAAGGAATCATTCCCCCTTTTGTATTCGTCCTTTTCAGAATTTAGACTTACATTTACTCAGTGTGAAAATTATGCTACATGTTAAATTTTTTTAATTACGGTACTTTTTCACTAAAAAAAAACATCGAGCACAAAACATCGATGTTAAAAAAACATCGGCTTCAATAAATTGATGTTTAAAACATCGATGTTTTGAAAACATCGGCATCGATGTCACATCCTTAGTTCTCATCCAGTTCTTCAACCTTCGAAGGGTTGAAAAGGACCTCTCGGCAGTAGCTGTGCTAACCGGCAGAGTTGCAAAAATCTTCATCAATTCGTGTATTGCAGGATAAACCTCTTTGTCACACTTGATGAGAGTTTCAATGCCTGTTTCTGGAATTTCTTCATTTTTTGTCTTTGGTTACTGATTTAACCATTTGTTTTGCGACAGGGCAACTTCATTGCTAAAAACAACTCCACTATGACTTGAAATGTTCCCCACAGCAAACTGAAATCTAGAAAACAAGACCTTAACTGATTCTCTTAGGTTTGTTGGGGACATTTTAACAACCGAAGTGGGTATCAGGATTGATAGTTCAAGGAGTTTCATAATGTCATCGGGGAATCTATCTTTGACATCTTGAAGTATCCTGTCTAATATAGGAATGTAAATTGTTACTCTGTAGAATTCCTCAAGCTCGACAATGTTGCTCGACAATGTTGGGGTTGGTTCGTTTTTGTTTTTGTTTTGCGTTTGAGCAATACGAGGCAAAGACACCTCCATACCCATATTTTCAGCTAAACCTGTTGCTACAAGATATACATCATGGAAAAACTCTTCACACTCTGATCTTCTCTGTTCCAAGGTAGAACAAGTAGATTCAAGAGCTTCACTGGCTTCTGTTTGGTCAATGCTCTTTTTTTGGAATAGCCGGCTAAGAGGAAGAGTGATAGCTAATATGTCTGCTAGAGACGCTATGGAAACTATGAAAGAACTAGTGACTATATTATTTAAAAGAGACAGTGCTTCGGTTTCTTTCTAAGTACTTACAACTTCAAGCACTTCATGAATTTTTGGAAGACTTGAACAAAACAATTGAATACTATTGTGGCGTTCCACCCATCTTGTTTGGCAGAGCCCTATAAGCTGTCTGCCTAATTTTTGTTTTAAGACAGTTTCTCTTTGGGCTTGCTGTAAAAAAAGAAACAACTGTTTTTATGGTGTCGACTGCACTTCTGACCTCTTGAATCTTAGAGGCCTTTGTCAGGGTCAAATTCAAAGCATGGTTTAAGCACGGGCAATGGGTGGCGTCGACAGCACAACGTTTCACAGCATTTACTGCTCCCTTTACCTCAGACACCATACTACTACATCCATCAGTGGCTATTCCTACACAGTTTTCTGGGTTCAAATTATTTTTTTAATTAATCCAAGCACAGTAATTCCTATTACTTCACCAGTCAAGGAGGGTTCACTTAAATAATTTAAGTCTTCTTCATGTGCAAAAGCTTCAACGGGTTTTCTGGAATCCACAAAGTCCAGGAAATCTTCATAAGCATTTTCTTCGTAGCAGTAGCGTGTGGAAAATGTCAGTTGTGAATCATGAGCAGCATCTGTTGTTTCATCAAATAATATGCTATAGTATTTTGCAGCTTTGATTCGTTCCAGTATGACATTTCGGACTTCAGTTCTGCAACAATTGATTAATTAATTTTGAATCGTTTTACTAGAGTACACTGCATTAGCGCATGCTTGCTAAGATTCTCATCTCCTGATTCGATACGAAAACGCACCAGTTCTCTGAAATTTCCTTCCTTTTGGGTTTGAATTTCCTGTATTACGCGACCCGTTATTCAATAACCACAAGTCAACACACACTGAACCTGTCTATGTGTCACTTACGCTGTGCGACGGCAGGGAAAGGGATCTTGGCGCGACTGGTGATGGGGCGCGGCGTATTTTTGTACACTAGACTTGACCTTCAAGCGAAATGCACTGCACTGGCGCACTTCTAATCGACAAGCACGTTTAAACTTAACGTTTCTTTACCCAAAAGTTGGCACTCGCGCTACGTATTATTTGTTACTTTATTTTCTTTGCTTCTTGTAATCTTGAGTTCTTTCTCTAAATTAAAAAACATGACCTAAAGGGGGGGGGGGCTGCAGCCCCCTCAGCCCCCCCCCCCCCCTGGATCCGCCCCTGGTTCACAGCAGGGTATTCGACCTGTGGAAATGGGCCAAAATTTGATCCCAAAGGAACTTCGATAGATTTGAAATATTAGGGTCGGGAGGGAAGATACTTTATGATTTAGAGTCATTTCGGCCCGAAAACGATGGAAAAGTGTCGAAATTTAGACGAGAGTGGAATGTCAGAATGCTTATATGGCAGTATCGAAATTACATGCTATCTCGCTGTCGTTCGTTAAAAAATAAAGAAGCTTTAGGATTGTTTAGTCGGCACCGTACCAGAAAAGATAGGTCTAGATAACGCTTTCCAAAAGCTTCCTCAACCTAAGTTCAAAAACCCTATGCCCAGGGAATTTAGACAGAAAGTAAACAATGCAGTGGCGCACCCAGAATTTTTTCTGGGGGGAGGGGTGCCGAGATGAATGGATAAAAATATTTATAATGCATGGGGGGAGCGAGATGAACGAATAAAAATATTTATAATGCAAAATCAATATTTTTACTTCTTTGGGAGGGGCCAGGGCCCCCCGGGCGCGCCACTGAAAAAATGGGACGGCGGCTTCGAATTCTCCTTGAAAACGGTGATGTGATGTTAAGGCTGCTGTGTACTAAACCCCATTGGATTCACTCACCTCAATTTTAAACTATGGAGAAAATCTGTCCAAGGATTGCCGACTCGGATTGAAAGATTTTTTTAAAAAATTGTACTCCGTAATAGAGAAAGAAATTTTACACCTTTTTTAAGGGGCATTATTCATTTTTCAAAAAATAAATTCAAATAATATTTAAAAATTTAAATGATTCAGGAAAAAAATCTTGTATAGTGTGTTTTAAACGCTCCCAAATTCTTTTAGTGGACGAAATTTATAAAATGAATCCTGTTGCAGGGTGCAGAAAAGGTCAGGCTATCTGAAAGTAAATTTTTATTTGATTATCAGTGTCGGAAACGGAATAGTGACAGATTTTGACACTAGATGGGGGAACGATACCAGGAGAGAGACTACGTGCTTATACGGAAAGCGAGAACAATGTGGGTTGAAAATTTCGCTTTTGATTTGAAGTTGTTGTTCTTTATTCGTCGTCTGTTATACATGTAAACAACATGTTATTACATTCGTTCATCATTAAAACGTGATTAAAAATGCCAGTCTACAGTCTATTTACTCATGTGTGTGAAGTTTTTCAGCCACTAGTTTGCAACGTTATCTACAACCTTTGGAACAAAGGTAAGCCTAACTTTTCTTTATGCATATCCCATTCTATATGAAAAACGATTCTTTATATCCGATTCTTCAAGTAGTCAACAATCAGCATTTATGTAGCCGTAAATAGTAGACACATTTTTCCCATAGGCTAACATTGAAGTGAGCGAATCCAATAGGGTTAGTACACAGCAGCTTTAACGAGTGATGTTAAGTGTGCCCTCGAGGTCCACGTACACACGAATTCGTTCCGTCTTCGAAATCCTGGGCTGCAGGGGGTCCGCTTCGACTGCCTTGACAGCGGAGACGACTTACTATTATGTCGTTTTGTCGGCACTGCAGCGACAAAAAATAGCGCTAGATACAGATTCTAAGAGCTTCTTTAATCTGTCTAATTACCAAAACTCCATGCCCAGACAGTTAATCCCGAAAGTAAACAGTGGGGTGCGGGAACCGAATTTTCTGTTTAAACAGGGAGGTAATAAAGTGGAACCTCGATATAATTGAATTCCTTGATAAATCGAAGTTTTTCCATTCCCCTTGAAAATGCCTAACACTCCCATGTTATTTTTAGCCCTACATATCGAAAGACTGGTCAGGAAGAGCTCGATTTTTCGAATTTTTAGTTTGCTTGGCTTGGCACCGCACCTCTATATATCGAAGTTTTTATTGGAAAACCTCTATATATCGAAGTATTTTATAATTCAATAAAATGAAATTTCTCAAATTGCAGTGAGTATACAGTTATTTTAGTGTGAATCTCTATATATCGAAGTCAGTTAGTAATCACCTCAATAAATCGAACCTCGGTAAATCGAAATCCTAGATAATTCGAATTTTTCTCGTTCCCCATGAGGTTCTATATATCGAGATTCCATTGCAGTATCGAAATTACAGGTTACTCTGCTGCCGTACATTAAAAATAAAATTGAGTTACCGGTGGTCGGAGAGACCCCAAGAAGTGGTCCTCGAGGTAAAAAAACGAGGTAAAAAAAAATTATCGTTTTAAAATGACCGCGATTTTAAACATTTTCTTAAAACTGCGAGAGAAAAAAAGTTTTTGTTCACGATGTTTTGTTCAAATTCTAAAAATTTCTGTATTTTTTCCACTTTCTGGTGTTTTGAGTACGAAATAATTACAAGATAAAAAGGACTTTTTATATACCATGTTTTTAAATTTTCTGTTGAATCATATAGACTTGACAATTCTATGTATTAATAAATACTTTTTAAAATTTTTTTTGATGAATTATCCCATCAACTTGAAAGAAAATGATGTTAATCGGAAGTTAACTTGCATTTAACTTTTCGTTCCCGTTCCAGCAGACAGATGGCTGCACCAGTCTACAAAGCAAAATTAACTGAAAATAATGAAAACATGGTAAAATTATGCTTAAAGATGGCTAAAAGTATTAAAAAAATGCATTGTCATCGTGTTCTGGGCTATTCTAAAAGTTTCAAATGTCTAGCTTGTCGAGAAGTTAGTTAAAAATCGATTGCAAGATTTGTACACACACACAAACAAGAAAGCAAATTAATAAAAACATGGAAAAAAATCTTTGTTCTCTTTAAAAATTTCTGATGCATTTTCTGTGACGCGGATTCGCTGCGCCACAGCCATTTCGCGGCTTCACAGCCATTTTACAGCTAGGAAAGCAAATGCAAATTGAAAAATCTCGTTCATCTTTTAAGTTTTCGTAGGTTTTTATGCTTGCTATCAAGTTTTCTTTGACGTTAAATTTGTTAGATTTATTACGATTATTTGTAACTTTTTATTAAAGTCGTTTATCACAAGTAGTTTGTTTATTCAGAAAATAAAACCCCATTTTTGTCTCTAAAAGGATAGCAAGCACGCTGAAAACAAAATCTCCATGAAAGTTTCTAGGTTTTAAAACAGCTTCTGCTCTACGTCGACAAAAATTAATTTGCATATTTGTTTCTTCTTCGTTCCTTCAAATCTTTTGTCTGAAAATTAGTTTTCGAACAAGTTTCCGATCGACTTTGCAATCACTGTAAAGATGTTAAAATTTAATGAGTATGAGTTATTGTGTTAGGGTGACCTATGGATAAAACATAGTGAAATCTTAAGTAAAGAACCAGTCGTAAATGTGTAATTCATCAAAACGCCCTCTGGTGGTGAAATTTTGAACTATTTTTTCTTCTTCGCTCAAACAAATTCCCTTCCCTTCAATATGTTCTACACAAAATTTCATAATTTTCTGAACAATAGTTTCGACTGTAGACAACTTTAAAGTAGGGACGTTTAATTCTGGTCACCCTGTATATATATATATATATAATCCCCTTAAAGGCTGTTCTTACAAAGGGGGTATGACATTTCCCGTTCTAAAGAGGGAATCGGAGAAATGGGCCCCGTAAAACCTAAAGGTTAAATTTTCCTCCCCGAATAATTTAAATTGTGAAATATTATTTGCATTTTTAAAAAGAAAAACGAAAACTGCCCCAAAGTGTAAAATTTCTTTCTCTATTACAGAGTACAATTTAAAATAAAAAATCTTTCAATCCACATCGGCAATCCTTGGATACATTTCTCCATTGAGGTGAGCGAATCCAATAGGGTTAGTACACAGCAGCCTTAAAATCCACGAACATGGCTCCGTTTCTCCCCGAAAGCTAAGTTTCGCTGTTATTAATCATCTGGCCAACAGGTGTATTTCTCTGTAGGCCGCCCATCTGCTTGGCACGGCCTCGCCTTTTCTCTCCATGCATAATCACTCGGGCCGCCGAAAACCCGGATACCCCACGTAAGTCACAAAATGCGTGGTCCCCCTATTTTAAATGCTATTATAATAATAGCAGTGGCGCGTGGCTCAGAGATACCTTCCGGCCGTTCGCGACGAACCCGTTTTCGCCCCTGCCGGTGACCAAACATGGCAAACTGAAGAACCTGTTCATCTGCCAGAAGAGCGACCTTCAACCGTATCTGGGTTAATGTGCTTAATGGTATTAACATCACCATAGAGCATAAAAAAACAGAAAGTGACAGGCCTCACTATATAGCACCGCAACATTTCTACTATAAAGGCAACGTCTACCATTACATCGCTGGCTAATCATTGTTTTATCTGAAATATGAATATTGTTCCGGGACGTGAGCTGGAAAATTAAGGTGTTTTTCGCAAAGAATGGAGACACATGAAGCATTTGCTTTATGACACCATTATTAACGCTTTACGTAACCCAAGGTTGCGTATGAATGAAGAAAAGGATTTACAAGATTCTGCCTTTTTGGTAGAGGATTGTTCCGAGGCATAGATACAGCACATTAGCAGCAGTTCGAATCTGACAATGTAATTATCGTAGATACATGCAGTTCATGTTACTTTACGCTGAAAGCTTTTAGTTTATGTCCATGACATCCTTATGAGAGAAGACGTAGAATCACGGAGAAGATTATCAGAATAAGAGAACAAATGCGGTGATGAGTCTAGAGGGCGCAAAAAATGGAGAAAACCAATCAAGACATCAATTTTAAAAACATATTTAAGCATCGGTATCGAAAAATTAAGTTTTAAAAATCATGCTGACATATATGCCGCCCACTTCGGGTACAACTTAGTGTGGGACAGAGATAGCCTATCGGTAGCGCGTCGGTTTTCGATGCTCGGATCCGATCCCGACAAGCGCAGTCAAATACCTTCGTGTCTAGGCCGGATATGGGCATGTTAAATCCATAGACCGGAAAGTCCTTCTATGAGGTCAGTGGGTGGGGAAGGTACGATTCCCCTAGATGTCACCCCTGCGGGTGCTCGGTCAAAATTGTGGTGGCACCTAGAGAAGTCGGACTCCGACCCTTGTGGTGCTATTTATAAACCGGAGCCGCGATACTCATCCTGAAGCATATATGGACCATTCCAAGTTATGCAAATATATTTTTTTAATCTTCCAAAATAGTTACGATTCTGTTTGTTTGTTTTGCGACAGTTTTTCATTGGTTTTCTTTTATTAACTTTGTTTTATAATAAAATGCGAAAATGACGTCCTTTTTTGTATAATGCATCAAAAGCATGGTGTAAATAATCTACAGAATTTATAGCAAACACAAATACAGTAAAATCTAGTTAATCCGGATCTCCGAATAATCCGAATCAGATTTGTAGACTTTTTTTAAATTTAATGTTCACATTATACAATAATTTTTAACTATGATAGCAAGAACGTAAGATACAGTAAAATCTCGTTAATCTGGATCTCCGGATAATCCGATTCAGATTTGTAGACTTTTTTTTAAATTTAATGTTCACATTAGACAATAATTTTTAACTGTGATAGCAAGAACGTAAGATACAGTAAAATCTCGTTAATCCGGATCTCTGGATAATCCGAATCAGATTTGTAGACTTTTTAAAATTTAATGTTCACATTAGACAATAATTTTTAACTATGATAGCAAGAACGTAAGATACAGTAAAATCTCGTTAATCCGGATCTCCGATTCAGATTTGTAGACTTTTTTTAAATTTAATGTTCACATTAGACAATAATTTTTAACTGTGATAGCAAGAACGTAAGATACAGTAAAATCTCGTTTATCCGGATAATCCGAATCAGATTTGTAGACTTTTTTTAATTTAATGTTTTCATTAGACAATAATTTTTAACTATGATAGCAAAAACGTGAGATGCAGTAAAATCTCGTTAATCCGGATCTCCGGATAATCCGAATCAGATTTGTAGACTTTTTTTAATTTAATGTTCACATTAGATAATAATTTTTAACCATGATTCAAATATTCACTTTTTAGTTTGATTCAATGTAAAGTTCCTGCATCGATTGTACAATAAATTACGCTAATAAAATACTTTTTGTTGAATTTGTGACAAAACATAGTTTTTTATAGTAATAAACGGCAAGTCTGCTTAGTTAAGGATTTTGTTTTGCTTATTACCTATATTATCGGGATTTTCGATTGTCTTGATTGCCAATGGTCCTAATTAGTCCGGATAAACGAGGTTTTACTGTACACGTAACATGAAGATATAAGACACTCAGTGAAAAGAAAGAATGCGAACAAATAGGAGTGTAAGTCATTAACAAGCACAAGTATATATAAAAATATTATTTATTACAAAATTCCACAAAAAGATCTGAAACATAATATTATAATCCAAAACTATGACCCAGAGTTAACTTTGGCACTGAAAATTTGAAAGCTATCGAATTTTTTTGAAAAAGGTTTGCTCTGAATATTTTTCACCGGGAATTTTTCATTAGTAAATTTTATCCGAACATTTTTATTTTAACCATAAATTTTATTGAAAAATCAAATCATAGTTTTAAGAAGGAATATATTGCGTGAATAACAAAATATTGTTTTAAAGGAGAAAAACTATTAACAGGAAAAATAGCATTGGTAAGGTATATATATATATATATATATTCTATGTTCAAAATTAGTTATCTTCACCACTCATGTACACTCATAAATTCGACGGACTAACCAGCAGTCCAACAAAATATGTCACAAAATGTTAATCGATAACTGTTAGTTTTTTATTAACAGATTCTAAACTAACGTAAGATACTGTACTGGGACAGACAATTTAGTTTGGTAAGTAACGAGAAACTGGTAGGTTATATATTTAATCAACGTTGATAAATATCAACAAATGTTTTAAATTTCACACTGGTCCCGCATATGAATCAAGTATGGGGGCGTCCATTAATTACGTGAGGCTTTTAGGGGGGGGTGGAAGGGAGTCGAGCCGAATCTCCCCCAGTTTCACGTGGGGGAGAGGGGGGTCTCGGCAAATATCACGTAATTTTTTTTCCTCAAGAAACAGTGTAAAATTGCGAGAAAATTGGGTTATATTAAGTAAAACATGTTTCTACACTAAAATATGGCTAAATCCTACACAACAGTTCCAGTAGTCACTCTTGAGACCACACATGAGTCCCCGTGGACTGAATTAAAATGAATATACTTTTACGAATTTTAGTAGTTCCTATTTAAGTATTTTATTGTTCGATTTTCTCACTGTGATTCTAGACTGCGTTCTTAGTAGTCTTAAATACTAGTCTTAACTAGTCTTAAATAAAAATAATTAAGCAAATTATGTTTTTTTAAATAAATCCAACGCAATCAAGCACAGATTAAAGTATTTACACAAAAAATACGCATTTTGAAAAATCTCACGTGAGATTAGGGGGGGGGGGGGTCGAGAGCCAAATCTCACATCTCACCAGGGAGGGGGAGGGGTAAAAAAATCGCCAAACGTAATTAATGGACGCCCCCTACTATTTTATATACCCTCTAAATCAATTTCCCTTTCGGCTATGCTCGCAGCGCTATCATTGTACTATACTATAACAATGTACAATATTTGCAAGTTTTAACTCTAAATATCACGTAATTTTCATTATTCGTGTAGACGTTTCCAGTTAAAAATTTCTAAGTAACTCGTATCTCCGAGTTAGAGACCAGAGATTTAATTTATCACTTTAAGATAACTTCAGTTTAAAATATAACACAGTTTACTTATCAACAATATCGCAATTACTGTCTAATTCGGAAATGCAGGCGATATTCTTCAGGGAAGCATGTTAAATGATGACTGCGAGAGCAGTTTCTCTTGTAGAATATAGGATGCATGTTTTATTCTAATAACAATAAGTGACTGAAGCTATTTATATAATATAGGTGGTCTAAATACTTCTGGAAAATTGGTTATATGCGTAAAAATTTGCAAAACATGGTTTTCATAACATTTACTACTTATTTTTCTGTTTAAGCTAGGTTTTTTAAAAATTTTACAAGTCTTAGCCACGAAGGAATTTCAGCATTGCTTTAGTTTGGAAGCTTTGTCATCTTTGCTATCAACAACACTGACGCAGATATTAAACTATCGAAACAGTATTTTGCACCATAAAGAATCTGTTAAGGATTCAATAAAAGTCTCCAAAAGTATGCTGAAGATGTATTAAGACTGGCATTTGGGGTACCACGTAGGTAGAGGTATCTTGGAGGGCGACTTTCCTACGTTATTTTCAATGGGCGATCTTCTCATATGTAACTGAATTGACTTGGAATCTACTTCTTCTTTCAAAGTGGCCGGTAGGGACGAATATGTTATGCTAGCAAAATCATCGGCGTCGTCCATTTTTGTCTTGGCTTGGAACTCTTCGATGAGTTGTTCAATTTTCATCAAGAAGTTCTTGTCGGTACAAAGGTCGCTATGCTGTCTAAGCTTCTCTATCACAGGCAGCGGCGTGTTCTCTATGGTTGGGGCAGAATTTTTTCGCTCAATGAGTATTTTGTTGTTTTGCTGTCTCTCTGGGGACCAGAACATGCGTCTTGGTGGTGTGCCATTCTGAGAAATTTGACCGTTGGGAGTCAGTGCAGTTCTTTTGATGGGGGGTTTCGGGGGCGACAGTCTCATCCTGTTCTCGGACCTCATGTTTATTCTAGGTGAAGAATGCCTCTTGGGATCAGTTCTGCGGAAGCCGCTCTCAGCGATAGCTCTTTCTGCCATGTTTCGCCCTTTGGCGTTCACTGGAGAGGGTCCTCTAGAATGAAAGACGATACTTCTGGGTTGACCAGTACCAGACGTTGCCTCCTGGAAGACGTCTTCAGAACTCTGGGATCGAGTGTCGTTCCAGTTTTGCTGAGGATGAACCCGAGGAGACACTTTTCCAACCTGTTTAAAATGTATAATCATTAGCATGGTTCAAAATACATCAAAACACTAAATTTTCAACTTCAAGAAATTCACAGATTTGCATTTTTAAAGCAATAAATGATTCAGTGAACCACACTTTTTACCGTTCAAATACTACACGCCTTCTGACAAAACATTATTAATTTAATTTGCGAATATAATGATTACGTAAAAGAAAACCATCATTATAAAATTTCAACTTATACATTAACAACCATGTGTTTCACTTATATACTGTAAGTCCCAATACGTCCACGCGATGGAAAAAATGACCGAAGTGCTCTAAACGAACCAGCCTTCAACTCTCCTACAACCACTAAATCTGTTCTCTTTTGCCATCGGGAGAATCTTATTACTTAAAGTACCAGCTTGAAACATATTTCCAAAAATGTATGAGGGAAACGCGAATTAGATTTTTTTTAAATTCAAATGCAGCAGGCACTTGTCTCTGCAACATTGGCTCATCAACACCGTGAAATCTTGCTGGATACTTTATTATCATTTATTATCGTTGGATATAAATGCTACAGTTAGAAACACCATAAATTACCTAATGGAAAGTATTATAAAACGGAGGAATAGTATATAACTTTATAGATGGAGTTATAAAATTATGTACTATAACTCGCTTAATTTTATCGTACTCATATAATTTTATCAACTTTATACTATACGGGTGTTACGTCTTGGCCCTTTTCGGGGAAAAAGGCCACCCAACCAAAGCCCATCCCTTTACGAATTCTTCCCGTTTCCAAGAAACGATCGTGGGTGGCTCCTGCAACCCCCCTCCCGCCGGCCAGCTGGCTGAAAAGAGACGCAGAGAGTTTTTGGGAAGCAAGGAGAGAAGTAGCTGTATATTGAGCCTCGAATTTGTCCGTCGAATACGGTGCGGAAATGCGCCGTTGCGGACCGAGTGCCTGAAAAAATTCCTCTCTCGGCTCCCGATTTTACGAGTGGACAGATACATCTCTGTTGAGAGACTTGTAAACGATATTGTGGTTCCTATAGAACCTCTCATATGCAGAGGAGCCCAGACTCTCTGTTTTGTACATAGTGTACAGTTTTTTTTATTTAATACAAGCTCTGTGTTACAAAATTGTCTCTCGTGTGTCTCATTTTCCACCGAGGACGTTACACGGGGTTAGTGTATAGGAGCCCCGATACCATATACTAAAAGGGTTTCCTATAACTCCCTAGCATCTAGTAAACAAGGCCTTTCATGGGGCGCCCGGCAACGACATTTGCCTGGTCTTTCTCAGAAAATGTTACAATCAATATATATATATATATATATATATATATATATATATATATATATATATATATATATATATATATATATATATATATATATGTATATATATATATATATATGTATATATATATGTATATATATATATATATATACATACATACATATATATATATATATATATATATATATGTATATATATATATATACATACATACATACATACATATATATATATATATATATATATATATATATATATATATATATATATATATATATACATACATACATACATACATACATACATACATATATATATATATATATATATATATATATATATATATATATATATACATACATACATACATACATATATATATATATATATATATATATATATATATATATATATATATATATATATATATATATATATACATACATACATATATATATATATATATATATATATATATATATATATATATATATATATATATATATATATATATATATATATATATATATACATACTGTGGACGCTCGTTAATTCGAACTAATCCGCAGGCCCCAAAAAACTTGTATTGGAGTTAATGTTAAAGATATCTCATTAATTCGAACTAAATTTTTATCACTTCGGTTAATTCGAACTAAAAATTTGACAAAAAAAAAATTATTTTTCCTCGTTTAATGGAGAAAATACACACTGTATTTATTATTTTGTGTGTCAAAATTTCTTTTCTGTGTAAAGAGGCACATGCCTGCATTCCTAGACTATTGCATGTCCGCTAAACGTTAGTAGCTATTGTGCTTCTTATTAGTGCTAAACGGAAAAAGCAATTTTCCCTTATTTGGATCGATTTTCTTAGAATTTCAGAAAAACTAGTCTTTACTACAGATTCGAGGGAGCTGCGTCAGTTATAACTGCAGTACAGACAAGTTAATGTGGTCTAGTTTTTCTTCCTCATTGTGTGGTGTGAACGTGTAAAAATTCAGGATGTCTACACGTAGAAAGTACAAAACCCTAACTTTGGAGACAAAGGTAGAAATTTTAAAGAAAGTAGAGAATGGCGAATGTAAAACAAAGTTAACAGCTGACTATGGAATTTTAAAAAATGCCTTGTCAACAAATTTGAAAAACAAGGAGTCAATTTTAGATTCATGGGAAAAATCCAAATTTGCTAGAGGAAGGAAACGCATGGGAAATGCGTCCCAAAAAGTTCTAGAAAAAGCTCTACTGCTATGGTTCCAGGATGTTAGATCTCGAAATTTTCCGATAAATGGACCCCTAGTGCTGACGAAGGCTGATGAATTGGCAAGTCGAATGGGTATTGAAGATTTTAAATGCAGTGATGGATGGCTTTCTCGATTTAAGTCAAGGCACAATATTTCTTATCAAATTGTATGTGAAAGATATTTTTAATGCGGCCGTAATGGACAAAGCCATAATGGACCCTATTAAAACTCTGAAAGCGTTTATTCAGATGGAACCTTCCTCTGAAAATTAATTGAAATGTTTACTTCAAATCGAGAAGTTGGCTGAACAATGTAGGCATCATAAACAAAACCAAACATCCATTTTACAGTTTTTCCCCAAAGTGTAATTCATATTTTTAATAAAAGTTTACTTTCTACTGCATATCTTCTGCTTCATTTTATGATTAAGGCAAGTCTGTATTGCTTTTTAATATGTTAATTTTAGATAACATAGTATAATATATTTTCTGGGGTTAAACATACTAGGAGATTTTTCTTCTTCAGTGATACACTTTTAAAGTTATATATTTTCTCTTAACATCGGATAATTCGAACTTTTTCTGAGAACCTTTGAGTTCGAATTAACGAGCGTCCACTGTATATATATATATATATATATATATATATATATATATATATATATATATATATATATATATATATTTCTATGGCAAGCAGAATATAAACTAAAAAAGAGAAGTAGTATTAAAAAAATTAAATTCAGATTATGACAGTTGTACAACACTTCCAACTGTTGCGGAATAGTAGTCTAAGTCAAACTGTAAGCGAAAAATTCCTTCTAGGCCAGTGGTTCCCAACTGGTGGTACGCGTACCACTGGTGGTACGCAGAAAACGACATAAGATTAACGATAAGCACTATTGAACCTGACATAGAAGCTCTAATAAGAAGTAAGTATAAGCGACAGGAATTTTCTCGTTAAGTTTCCTGATAGAGACATTTTTAGTCTTGGGAAATTGCATTTGTCATTTGTTAATAACAGTTACGGCTTTTTATAGTTTTATGGAGTTATTTTCTGTATTTTGTTTTATTTAAATACATTTTGTAAATTTATTCATATATGTTTAGAATTTATTTGACCCCCTCAAAAAGTTATAACATAATCAGTGGTACGCTACGTCCCTATAAAGTTCTCAGGTGGTACTCAAGTATAAAAAGGTTGGGAATTATTTTTCTAGGCCATTACAAGTGTTTTACGAACCTTAGGGGGCTGTCTGTTCTCGGACCTAGGCGTCAAGGAGGGTAATCGGCTGTTCAGCTGCCCATCGCTGATCTTCCTCACATGCCCGTTGACATTGACAACAGCAGGCTGGTACTCCTTCCTGGGTATTCCCGGAGAGTACTTCCAGGACGAAGGGACTGTATCGCGGAGGACCAGTTCTCTCTTGACCGTCCTTCTCCTGGAAGGACTCTTGAACGTGTTGTCCTCTTCAGAAACCTCTTCATCGTCCGAGGAGCTGTTGCCATTCCTGGACACGCGTCGGCTCTGCTTAGGCGGAGACTTGCGTTCCAGAGTGTCTTGGAGACTGGAAGTGGAGGAGTCGTCGCTGCAGGGAGGAGGCGGCGGTTGCGTCCTCAAGGAGGAGGGAGGTGAAGCGGGCTGCTGAGACCGGCGATTGCTTGTTGGAGATGTTTGAGAAACTGAACGTCTGTGGTTTAGGGGAGAGGAAGGATTGCTGGACGGAGGTTGAGGAGGCCTAGAAGAGAACAACATAAAATGCCACATGAGACACTTGATCATGAAGATACAGGTTATTTCAAAAAGGATTCCCCCTAAGGCTACAGCGTGCTAACTCTACTGGACTCGCTTACCTCAATGTTAACCTATAATGTTTACTATTTACTGCTACATAAATGCTGATAATCCAATAAAAATGGTATTTTCAGATAGCCAACTGTCTGCACCTTGGAACAGGACTTACTTCATAAATTTCACCCAGCAAAGGTATTTAGGAGCGCTTAAAACACACTGTACCAAAAGCTTTCAACGAATAATTTAAATTTTAAAATATCTGCATTTTTTTATAAAACGAAAAATGCCCCAAAGCGTCAAATTTCTTTCTCTATTAAAGAGTACAATTGTAAAAAAAATCTTTCAATCCAAGTCGGCAATCCTTGGACACATTTTCTCCATAGGTTACCATTGAGGTAAGCGAATCCAATAGGGTTACTACACAGCAACCTTAATTTGAGATTAAACATTAGCATGAGGATGCAGATTTTTTCGCAAAGGACTCCCTTAACTATAGGTTGAATATATCGCATAAAAAAATACCCTTAAACATGAAGATAGAGGTTGTTTAAAAAAGAACTCCCCTCATTTGAGGTTGAAAATGCATCTAAAAGTTTTAGCATAAAATCACGGATTGTCTCGATGAGGACTACCCTTTATTCGAGGGTTAATATATCCCATTTAAAAACATGAGAATTTTCTCGACAAGGATTCATCTCGTTTGAGAATGGATATCTTGGCAGCTCTTATCTATAAAGGAACAATGTAAATGAACACGAGTTACTCTAGATCAGCGGTGCGCGTATCTCTAGTGGTACTCTCGAACTGTGGGTCGAGACCCACAAGGGGTTAGTGAAAAAAAAAATGGAGGGGTAGCGAATACTTGGAAGTAAATTTATATCATATTGAATTACTGAATTAAAAAATATGCTTTAAATTTTAAATAATTGCAAAATTTTCAATATTTTAATTTACATTTTTTTTCGGTTGCTAAAAAATATGTGATATGATTTTGTCAAACAAAGTGACTTGCACGGCTATACTTCCATTCGCTTCTACCTATATCTGTGAGACTGGGATTTCAAAATGAGAGGATATAAAAACCAAACCACGATTAAGACTTAACCCGGAAGATGATATGAGAGTAGAACATTCAAATATTTCACGCAATATTGAACAAATACCATCGGACGTCCAGGCTCACATCCTCTGAATATTTTTTTTCTATTTTAGTTCCACAATTTAAACGAAGTTTATAAATTCAATGTTTTAGTATGAAGTTTATAATTTTGAAATTCTGCTTCTTTTAAATTTTAATGATTGTTTATTTTTACTTAAATTAAAAACATATATATATATATGTTTTTAAAAGTTAGAGGCGTAGGATGCCTCTAACTTTTGAGGGGGGCATGAATTGAATTCAGTTAGGGTCCCCCTCAGCGCATTGACTGCCGGACGGTCCTTAAAATATGAAATAATATGATTTTTTTAAAAATTGAATAACAATAGAATTGATGTTTGAGTAGTATTCAAAAGTTATAACAGGAGAAAAATAAATATAATATAAATAAGATGAGGAAAAAAAAACATAGCATCGAACTTTTGTTATGGATCATATCATTGTTGAAAACTATGTTAAGGCTAAAGATATAATCGGAATCTTCAGTTTCACAGTTTGAAAAAGAGGGAAAAAAATCAACTTTCTTAAAAGTTTTCTACAATTTTCTGATTTTAACTGAACCTCTATTAACGTTTTAATTTATTTCAAGTTAGATTGGGGGGGGGGGACTGTTCCCCCCCCCCGACGCTACGCCTATGCGTTCTGACACCTCTATTTCTAGAAACCGAGCACTGCATATATATATATATATATATATATATATATATATATATATATATATATATATATATATATATATATATATACCGGGTGTCCCAAAATTGACCGACGATTTGAAAAATCAATTAAAGAAAAACGGAAGGCGATAGAAATGTATGGTTTGCTGCATTCTGCTTATGTAACCAGGGAATTTATCCTCACCAATTTTCAAAATTAGTTGCAAAGTTCGTCAACAGATGGCGCTGCTGACTGGGAAAAACTATAAAACAATGTTTTCAAAATAACCACCGTTTGCAGCAACAACGGGGCGCAGTCTGAGGTCAAAATTCTCAGATTCCCGTGCAAACATTTCAGTTTGAATGTTCTGACAAGCAGCAGAGATGTACTGTTCCAGTTCATCTACAGTTTGTGGACTGTGACGATGCAACTGGTCATTCAGGTACCCCCCCCACCACCCCCCCCCCCCAAAGGAAAAAATCGCATGGCGTCAAATCTGGCGAATAGGGAGGCCAATCCATGCCACTTTGCGTATGCTTTGAAAACATTGTTTTATAGTTTTTCCCAGTCAGCAGCGCCATCTGTTGACTAACTTTGTAACTAAATTTTGAAAATTGGTGAGAATAAATTCGCTGGTTACCTAAGCAGAATGCAGCAAACCGTACATTTCTATCACCATTCGGTTTTCTTTAAGTGGTTTTTCATATCGTCGGTCATTTTTGGGACACCCGGTATATCAAGTTTCAGTCACAGGAGATTTAGAAGACACAAGTTGAGAAGGTGACCAAGACATTTTTTTATGGTTATTTTGCTAAGTAGATAACTAACCAAAATCTACAGTTCATCGATCTTTAAAATAGCTTGTAAAATTCGCTATTTTTTTTGTTTTTGTTACCATGTTCCTAATTTAAAAGAAAAATTGTTACTACCAAAAATTTTCATCGGGATCGAGAGATCTTTTATTTCAAGAGAGAGGGTCGTAGTCGAAAGAAGTTTGTGCACCACTGCTCTAGATTCAAGAATGACTCCGCAACTTTTGTTGAATTGGTAGAAATTATTGATTGCGCTGCAGTCTTTCAACTACTTTTAGTACAGGTCGAGTGAAGATAAATTGTATTTAATCTAATTATGGTTTTAAATTATGTCTGTTTAGTTTAAATATTTTGTATATAATAAAAACACCATCCATTTTTAAACTGCGCAGTAAAAGAGTGAAATTTCTGGTTTTCAGAAACGAATTAATTCAATTTACATTATTCCTTAGGGGAAAAATTTGTTCGGTACTTATCGTCCCATCTGGAACCAATGAATGACGTGTACCGAGGTACCACTGTATATATTTTCAATAATGTCTTTAGTTACAGTAATATTATTTAATTGTATAGTAAGATTAATTTGATTGTTTTATTTCTTAAATAAACTATTAGAGGTGATCTCAAAGTTATCATAAACCTTAAATTTGAATATTTCTCAGTTTTTCATACTAGCGGAACGTGGACTGTTCAGAAACGCAATCAGACGGAGGATGAAGAAAGTGAAAAGAAGAGTTACATTTAGAGTTTACATTTTGACCGTTAGATGGCGCTACACCAAACATTATGGGAGAAGTAAACAATTTACAGCATTATTCAAGAAGCTGTATTTTCAGTTAAAAGGTATACATGCACATGTTTTAACTGAAACACAGGTTATTCCTTCTTCACACGAGAAACAAGATGTTTGTAATGTTAAAAAACAACCTCGCTTAAAAGGTGAAAGCTGATTGTATTCCTCATCTGCAATGTTTTTAGAACTAAAATAAAAATATAAGTAGGTGTTTAATTTTTAAATAAGTTTTAGAACTTTGATCATGAGTAGGCACAGCTTATATAACTTATATTTATTTCAATTTTTTTTAAAAATTCTTGATAAGACACACTATTTTGGTCTGAAATACAAACAAAACATAAAGAATACACTGGATTAATAGCAAAAATTTAGCAGTAATTCAGGTGGCCGTCTATATAAGTTTTACTATATATAAAACTTCTCTTTTACATTTACCATCTGTTATATTTTCCTAGTTTTGTGTTCCTTATATGACACCACCATTTTTAATCTACTAACTAATGATATCTCATTAAACGTATGAATTTTATAGTTATTTGATATTATTAGACCAGTAAGTTATTCATTTCTGAATTTCAATACTCGATATCTTGCCATCTATCGGTCAGAAATGTATCTCAAGTGTGCATTTGTTTCCTTTAATAGCGCATTTCTGAGCAATCCGAAATATGGTAATGCGAAAACTCAGTGACATATCCAAATCACGTTCGGGTCACCACTTCGGTGATTTGACCGGAGTCGCTACTTCGACGGCCACACCGATTTATACTTTAATGAAAAAACCTACAAAAGGTTGGAGTGAGACACGCTCGACACCTATTAATATAACAACATTTATTAATAACAGCGAGCTAAAATGCTCGTATCGAACCGAGACATATACACGGTTCACCAACACAGGGGACAGCTAGCTAGAGAGTGTGTATGACAGAGTCTGTTGGACGAGCGCCTGCCGTGAGGGCTTGCTTCCTATTGGTCGGCTTCGCCGGCGGTTGCCATTAATGTCCTGATATCGTTTGCGGGTGACCATGGAGTACGCTCGTGTGTTGCCGCAAGCTTTTCTGTGACCCTGTAAGGTTGATCAACGACATGTCACAGTGGATTTGTGCTTGAATACAGGTTGGAGATGCCGGATTCAATTCCTGCCTCCAGCATAAACTTTTCGTCCCTTCCAATGCGCCAGGCAGGGTCCGGCATAGCAAGTAAAGTCTTCTGGCCAGTGACGCAGCGAGCATAACTGGCGCCCGGAGCACGATACCTTTTTGGCGCCCCCTCCCCGAAAAACATATAGTAATATTATATATAGAATTTGTGAAAAGGGCCATTTGGCTCCCCTGTGAGAGTCGCGCCCTGGGCATGATAGACACCCTTGCCCCTCTCTCGCTACGCCACTGCTTCTGGCATTGAATCCCTGCCGGTGAATAGACTGCCACCATATTTAGACCGAGCATCCCCAGGGAAGACATCTGATGGGCTCATACCTTCTCCCACCCACTCTGACCTCATGGGACTTTCCGGCCTAAACACAAAGGCATTTAATGGCGTCGTCGGGATTCGAACCGAGAACCCCACCAGTTTCAAATCCAACGTGCTACCACTGGGCTACCTGTAGTTTGGCAAAAAATAGTTCTCAAGTTTTGGACATGGGCCATAGCAAGACGTCTTTTCACACAACTTTGTTCGTAAGCTCGAGGTCTTTAAACGACGACAAGATCTTAATAAACATAATATGTTCATGAGAAGAATATCTTGTGGGGTGCAGAGTGGGTGAGGAATGTGCTCGTTTCATTCGAATTGGTACTTTGCCAGATCCTGGCTATTGCCTTTGCGGTTTTGTTGTAGTTATGGGCAGATATTAAATTCGCTATACTATATAAAGAGGTTTTTTCCGTATGCCTTTGCGGCAATTCAATACACGTTTATGATGTTTTGTCACGCGGTTGTGGTTAAATTTTACCTAATACCAAATAAGCAGATGGCGTGTTAGCGGTATCATGGCAATTATAAATATCTCTATAGCGTTTTAACCATTCTATGGAAGATCAAGGAAGTGCTACTTTGGGAATTAAATTTGATGTCTTATTTTAATGGAAGTATTTTGTTTATAAAAACTGGTTTTCGAAATGAAACAAACGGACACCCGAGGTGTTGTTGGAATCAATTCCGAAAGTGGCAACACACATATAGTAAAACCTCGTTTAGCCGGACAAACTGGCACCATAGGCAATCCAGACAATTGAGAGTCAGGATAATCCGGGTAATAAGCAAAACAAAATCCTTAAATAAGCAGACTTACCGTTTATTACGATTAAAAACTATTTTTGTAACAAAATTACATAGTATTGTTTACAAGACATTAAAAAATATAAAAATAACTTTTCTGAGTCAATCCACGTCAACGCCCTCTGACACTCTAGTAAAACTTTCTTATACTCATCAAAAAACATTTTATTACCATAATTTATTGTGCAATCTATTCAGGAACTGTACATTGAATCAAACTAAAAAGCGAATATTTGGCGTACTTATAGTAAAGTTCTTGCTATCATAGTTAAAAATTATTATGCAATGCAAACATTAAATAAAAAAAGTCTACAAATCTGATCCGGATTATCCGGAGATACGGATTAACGAGGGCCGGATAAACGGGGTTTTAATGTACATGAATTACAGTCCCATGCCCGGAGCATCCTCGTTTTTAGTGCGTCGGAATTAGGCACAGAGGGTATTCGGTTCAAATCCCGTCAAGCGCTACTGAATACTTTCGTGTTTAAGCCGGGTATGGCACTTTAAATCTGTAAACTGGAAAGTCCCTCAGTGTGGTTTGTAGGGGTGGGAGGAGGGATCCATTCAAATGTTCCTCCTAGAGCTGCTCTGTCAATTTGTGGTAGCAAAACCGGACTAAAAGTCGGCCTCCAACCCTCGTGGTGGCCGATAGCCATGTGCTAAACTGGGGCGCATGGCCTCGCCCTGCAGCCCTATAGACCTGCTTAGGATTTACCCATTAGTAACAACAACAACAACAACAACATTATATTTTGATGAAAATATTTTCAGTTCTGAGTCTTAAATATTCTTCAGAGAAGCCTCGGCTGCATTAAGTGTGTTAATATTTGTAATCTATGAATTTCAAGCATATCTATGTAAATGACTGTATTTTCCTGCATGTGCGCCACTGGTTGATCCTGCGCAATTATAGGATCAACCAGTGGCGCACACGAGGGGCCCTGCCCCCCCAAAAAAGAAATAGAAATTGCATTATGAATATTGAATTTGCATTATAAATATTTTTATCAGTTCAACTCGCCCCCCCTCCCGCCCCCCAAGATTAAATCCAGGGTGCGCCACTGGGATCAAGTAATGGAAATATTCATGAGTTATAGTATAAACAGAAAGATAAACCTTTTCCAATTCGATTTTTTGAATCGAATGTTTCCGCTAAAAATTCGATAGTGACTTTGTGAAATCATTGCAGGGTTTTATTGGGAATATTACTTTCTTCTAGTTAAATTTTTGTTTACTTTGCGCCAAATTTCTAACCTCAGGAAATAATAATTAAAAAAAAAAACAGTAAAAGATGACGTCACGGTCTGGACATCGCGACCTCCGAAGATTTTGCGGTCTTCTGAAAAAAAAAAAAAATAAATAAATAAATAAAATAAAATAAAATAAAAATAAATAAATAAATAAAAAAAAATAAACACGCACCCTTTCCACCTCCATAACGCGGAAAGTGACCTATCCGAACGTTTGTTTCCTCTGCATTCGACATTGCGCAAGGGGGAACAAACACATCCAAAATATGTCAAACCGGGAGGGTCTCCACCGAAGGCAAAACCTACACACTTTTTCGACCGCGAAAATTTTCCTCGCAAACGAAAAATCGCCGTGAAGGCCGCGACCTTGAAAGGAGTTGCCACCCTCGCAGACGAAAATGTACGGTGAGCCCGTCAGTCACCAGGATGCGGCATTTCTGCCTCGGTTCGGCGATTTCGCCGAGCAGCTGACCGAGACAAACACTTTTTGTTTACAAGGGCCAGGAATTTCCCGAATCGGAGGAAAAAGAGTCGTTGCACCGCAGACGACATTCGGATGAAAAAGAAATTTATTGCGTTTAACTGGTTGACCCTGTTATTTCGATGTATGGGAATGAATCAGCCAAAAGCACGTGGAAACAGCTGTCACAGCACTGATGAGCGGAAATGCTGCGCAGAGGAACAGATATTTGCGGGCAGGGAATTTGATTTTTTCTATATTTATTTTAAATAAAAAATTTAAGGTAAATTTTACTATGAGGATTCTTAGTTATTTAATCATATTTAATTACTTTTGTAATTGATTATATTTTTTCATTTAAAACGAATAAAATTATAATTATTAATAAAATTATTAATAATAATAATTTTATTAATAAATAATAAATTATAAATACTACCAAAAATAAATAATTTAAATAAATAAAATTATTTATTTTAAAATAGAAAATTTAAATAAATAATAGTTTTATTTTAATTATTTTACATTTACTCACATTTTCTAATTTTAAATAAAAAACTTAAGGTAAATTTTCCTATGAGGATTCTTAGTTATGTAATCATATTTAATTACTTTTTTAATTGATTAATTTTTTTATTTAAAATAAATGAAATTATAATTAATGTTAATAAAATTATAAAAGTTATTAAAATAAATAATTTGAATAAATAAAACAATTTATTTTAAATAAAAAAAGTAATATAAATGATAATTTTATTTTAATTATTTTATATTTAATCACATTTTCTAATTTTTTTTTCTCTCTGAAACATGTCTCCATGCAAAGTTCGCTATCTTTATAAACAAAAAGCTTGAGCAATTTGATATTTTGTTTTATAAAAATATAAAATTCAAAATTTGAAGTGTTCAGCTATGGATATATCTTCCGAACCAATAGTTCTATTTGCATATATTTTTATTTCTATTATATGTTGGAAAGGTTTTTTAAACAAGCTGTCTTCAGGATTTATAAAAAAGTTAATATAAAAATTTTAAAAAAATCTTATTTTTTAAAATTATGTTTGTTATATATAAAACAATATGTAATATAAACCTGTGATTTTATATTTTGGGATTAAATATTGATTAATTGTTTCGGAAAAAAGTGGCCGTTATGCCAGGAAGACAGAACTTTAAAACCTTTCAAAGGGGAACAATATCCCTTTCTTTCAGGTAATGTTTATATTAAGGAAAATATTTTCATAATTTTCTTCCTAAATCCAAAATCTCGAGGATGGTTCTTCAGAATTGTCCTTCAGATACTAAAAAGAAATTAAATTATTTTTTTTATATTTTAAAGATAAACCCTGGACATAGTTATTCAAATAGACCATACACAGCTTCACAACACTTGGCATCTTTGGTGCTTGTGACCAACAATAAAACATGGAACGTGTACTGGAAACGACGAGGGAAGATCGCTTCATTGCATGGATAACTTTTATCGTCTTATGAGTGACAGCTGGACGATGGCCGAATGACTGAGGTGCTCATTCGAAACTCATTCGAGTTCTACTGTTAGCTTGTGCTAGTGCGAATTCGGCTTCAAGTGCTTTGGCCTAGTCTGATAAGCCTCCCTGCAGCAAGAAATAACCGGTAGCGCTCTCCACTAATCAACCAATCACAAAGTTAGTGGCTGGCACGCGAATTTTAGGGCTCAGGGGAAACACCAAGCAGTTGCTTTGAATTATGAATATTTTTGAGTAAATTAATAACCTTTTAGAATTTAAATTTTGAAACTCTATGAGTTTTTCGGGAAACCTAGTTTACCTTACGTCAATTTGAGGTATTTTCTGGTGAAAAAGGATGCTCCCCCCCCCCCCCGCTTCTAGTAAATATCAAAACTACTTTTAATAAATTTATAAAATTTTTAATTCCAAGTAACCAATATATATATATATATTGGTTATAGTGAAAATAACTACTAAAATTAATAATAATTAAATTCTTAAGTAAAAACAATAATATTAAATAATAAATAATAATACTTTACTCTTAGTAATAATAATAACACAAATTTAATTTAGGTTTATATGTCCTATTACACAGTCTGCGTAGTAAGTCTGCATCTGTGTTTCCATTAACTCCATGGTTGCAAGGTTTGTGACGTGAGTCTTCTTGCGGTTTCCTACTCTTAACTTCAACTTTGTCTAGAGCCAAGTTTGGTGTTCTTTGATTGAGCAACTTTGTAATCATTTCTTCTGTTTCTTAAGGATTGTACGGTGTCTAAGTATGTTTATTGATTAGATCATACTTATCAGAAACAATCCATTGGTTTTTAGACAGTATCAGCACCGCTGATGAAGAGATGCTGTTACTTATCTTTTCATGTTTTTAGTTCCTGCCTGCAAGTAGTATTAGAGCTTATACTGGTTTTTCACTTTCGACTTTTTCTTATATATATATATATATATATATATATATATATATATATATATATATATATATATATATATATATATATATGTATATATATATTTTTTTAAATTTATATATAATCATCATTATTATTATTTTAAGGAGGGGGGGAACCTAGTGATTTGCTCGTTGGAATTCGGCCCTGAGGTTGTTCGTTTCGGTTCCCGACTTGCACCATTAAATACATTCGTATCTACGCCTGGAATGGGCCCGTTAAATCCGTGTGACGGACAGTCCCTCGATATAGTTTGAAGGGGGAAGGAGGAGGGTACGAGCAGACCAGTTGTCGCCACTACGGACTGCTCGGTCAAAATTGAGATGGCACCAGGGGATGGTATTCGTTCAACAATACGTTGTTCAAATTACAGGCAATGAACACATCGCGCGGTCATAACACTGGGAGAAAGTTGAAAAGACAACGTGCCCGCCCCGTTAAAAAAAAATTATTAAAGTATTTCTTTAAAATGTTTATACATGACTACAAACCTAAAAACAAAATTTTAATATTTGACTTTGTTACGTAAACAGGGGCGTAGACAGGACTTTTCCCTTATCTTAAATTTCGTTATAATACTAGAAACGAACCAGTAAGCACTCCCTGAAAGTTTTATCTGGCCACGTCAGTGTGCGTCAAAAAGCCTCTTCCCGTAGGCTGATACACGGCTCTGTGGTTTTGGAAGTGGATTGTCGCCTAACTCCCCCCTATCTGATAAGGAGAAGGCATAAAGTCTCTCCGGCTCATCCTTCGCCCATCCCATCCGTTTCTCTTATCAGAGGCATCGCCTCCGACGCAGACCCAAAGCTCATTTGCGAAACGGTTTTGTGTGGCTCGACCCACCGCTGCCTCTCGTCCGAATTACCATTCGTGTGGGTCAGGTCTCACTTCACTTCCTCTTTCCGCTGTCATTGACCTTCAGCTTGATCTGCTAATGATCCGAACTTTTTATATTTTTTTCCCCTTCTCGACACCCCCAACTTTTAATAATAAAATCAGACAGATCAATTTGTGCTTTGCAAATAAACACTTCCAACTGTCGGAAGGAAGAAAGAAAAAAAAAATTGAAACGCGATCGTCTGCAGAACGCATGTCGAACGATTACTCGTTTGCTTCGTGTTTCTTTAGTTATTACGGAGATCTAGAACGAACACACACACAAAAGCACATATTTATTTTCTTCGCTTAAAACGTTCTGTAAAGCTTTTAGAATCAAATAAAAAAAAAATTTCTACGTTTATTATTGTGACATCGTAGTAGGTAGGTAATTCTCTGAGGCTTTTTAAAAATTACTAAATTCGGGACCAAGAAAGACAGTCCTAATTGTAAATGATAAGGCCACATCTTAAAACAAAAACTTAACAAAAAATTAATAATAAAGAAATTTAACATTAAACAAGCACAACATAATCAATTGAATTTTAACTTAAGTGCAGATTTAACAGCACGCTCCGAGATCCGGATAGTCTCTCACAGGAGCTTAAAAACACGACCGCATGGTCTGGCCGTTACAAGGAGGATTCTCCTGAATATAACAGAGTCTCACATATATACTCTGCTTGAAGTCTTCGCCGGTGGCGGCCGTCTTCTTAGAAATTGCTTTCCAGAGCGGGGGCCGGAAGATTAGCGGGTGACAGTTCTTCTTAACGACGAACATTATCACGGCGCAACTGGTTACAAACCCGTCGACCGGGTTTGTAACCAGTTGCGCCGAGTCCGTGGCTCCATTCAATTACATAGGTTACGACTCAACACGGACTGGTTTGTGATTCGAGTCAGTTATCAGTTTCTTTTGAGTTGCTCCGTGTGCAGACGGCCTAAGAAAGACAGTTGTACAAGGCGATGGGAGACGCTTCTGTTTTTCACAACAGATATCCCCACATCTTGCTCGGGAAACCGATATCCTGGGCTTAACTTTCAGGCCAAAAATTCTGGCGGCATTTGCTGGTATTGGTTTTTTTTTAATCCGCCCGGAATCCACACACGTATTAAAAACTATGGGGACTGGAAAATGGTACTCCGATAAGCACGCAGCTATGTTTGTGCACCCTGTGAGGTGTTGGGAAAAATAACCCCATACTTTCATGACGCTACATTATATTGCTAGATACATTTTTATGCTGTGCTGTCTATGTTCTGTTGTACTTTATTTATACACCACAACGGAATTTTTTTCGCGATTTGTTATCATTTTAAGGATCATTCCTCGCAAGGTAACATCACAATGAAACTTTGTCTCTCAGATCTATTTACATTACAGCTGGTGTGTACTAACCCTATTGGATTTGCCCTCTTCAATGTTTTCAATGAATGGAGAAAATGTGTCTGCTATTTACGGCTACATAAATGCTGATAATCCCATAAAAATGGTATTTTCAGGTAGCCTGAACTTTTTTACACCTTGCAACAGGATTCATTTTATAATTTTCGTCCACCAAAGGAATTTGTGATCGTTTAAAACACACTACACCAGACTTCCCCCCCCCCGAATAATTTAAATTTTAAAATATTTGCATTTAAAAAAAAACGAAAAATACCCCTAGGTGTAAAGTTTCTTTCTCTATTACAGAGTATCTCTCTATTCTAAAAAAAAAGTAACTCCCGCTGCCGCTGTCAAAAGCTTGTAACGCTATCTCCTCCGAAACCGCTGGGGGTATGGGGTCGAGAGCTACACCAATGGATGTAGAAAAATGGGGCTACCAAAGTAAGACGTGTCTCATCTTCGTCGGACTTTAAGTTTTTTTAAATTTTATGTTTTGCGGGAAATATTGACTTTTTCATCTTCAGATTACGATAACTCGAAAAAAGAATGATCGTAGAATTTTGATCTTTTTACAGTCTAAGACTACAGACATTTCTCCTTCAAACTAGACCTCATTTGTTTAAAAATATTTTAAAACAGACTAATATTTTCATCAAAAAATGAAACAAAGTTTTTCAAGAAATATCGTCCCATATGTGGATGTAATATCGATGCTCCTCGAGTTTTTATCTTACAAAGAAAATATTTACATCATCTGAAAGCTGAAAGCTTTTTTATTCATACAAACCTCATTTCAAGTCTCTATCTTAAAATTTCGATTTTTAATTGAATTTTAAAGCTGATAATTCAACAGTGATGAAAAGCCCTTCGCATAAGGGTGACAACAGTAAATGGATGGAAGCTGTTACATTGCCCGAGAATCATCCCTATGTATCTCGCTATTAGCCCTAACAGAGGAGCGAGCCTAGGGGCGAAGCCCCTAGTAATTAAAAAAAATCTCTAAATTCAAGTCGGCAGTCCTTGGACACATTTTCTATATATAGGTTAACATTGAGGTAAACGAATCCAATACGGTTAGTACACAGCACCCTTAAACCGCTTTCAGAAAATTATACGCAGAGTAAAAAATCTGAAAATATTTTCGCGATGTAAAAATTACTAGAAAACGTTATTTTTCTCCCTTTAGAGTGACAAAAAAAATTTAGTTTTTTATGCTCTATTATCATTAAACTATCCTCAGGAGTTTTGATTTTGAGACCAAATTATGTAAATATTTTCCCTGAAGCAAGTATTTGCCTGAAAACTTGATTTTTTTCCTTTTGAAGGAACTAAATATTATGAAATTTTGAATAGCCGTCTTTTGCTCTATTTGATTTAACTGCCCCCAGGAATTTTGATTTAAGTTAAGAATTCTGAAAATATTTTCCCCGATGCAAAAATTAATAGAAACTTATTTTCCTCCATTTTAAGTAACTAAAATTTTTTTAAAACTATGCAGCTTTTTTTTTTTTTTCTAAAATCTCATTAAACTCTCTCCAGGAATTTTCACTTGGACAACAAATTCTGTAAATATTTTTCCCGAACCTAAAATTATCCCTGAATTTCTTTTCCCCTTTCAAGAGACAGATAATTCTGAAATTTTGTATGGCGTACCTTTGTGCTATTTTCATTAAACTATATCCGGGATTTAGAGTACAAATTCTAAACATGTTTTACTGACCTTTAAAGGGATCAAAATTTTCCTAAATCCAGACAACATTATTCTGACCCTTAAATATGTCCAGAAGTGGAAAAGTTATTGCTACATGAAATATAGAAAAGATTAAAACTTGCTTTAAAGTTTTAACTTTAAAGTTTTTGAAAAAAAACTTTTTAAATAGTATTTAAATATTTTGTGAATATTGAGTTGTAACATCTGAAGGGGTTTGGGACCTTAACCATGCACTGGTCACGTATATAAAAATTACAGGAATGGTCGCGCGGCGTCTAATAGACGCCGCATTATCTTATTTAGATTTAGTAATTCTATTTGAAAAATAAATATTTATTAAAACAGTGAGTTAAAGACATGATGGGTATAAATGAAAACCAATCAATTTTTTTAAATATAATTTTATATGCGCTTTTTACGACAAAATAAATTAAAGCAAATGAAAAAAAAAATGTATTTCTATAAGCAATTTTTACAAGTGAAAACCAATCAAACGGAAAAAAAAAATATTATAAGCGATTTTTACAATAGGATAAATAATAATTACAAGATAAAAAGAACTTTTTATATACCATGTTTTAAAATTTTGTGTTAAATCATATAAACTTGACAATTCTATGTATTAATAAATACTTTTTAAAAATTCTTTTGATGAATTATCCATCAACTTGAAAGAAAATGAAGTTAATTGGAAGGTAACTTGCATTTAACTTTTCGTACCCGTTCCGGTCGATAGATGGCTGCACCAATCTACAAAACAAAATTAACTGAAAATAACTGAAAATTAATTTAATTCTGCTTAAAGATGACTAAACGGATTAAAAATATGCATTGTCATCGTGTTCTGAGCTATTCTAAAAGTTTCAAATGTCTAGCTAGTCGGGAAGTTAGTTAAAGATCGATTGCAAGATTTGTAAGGGACAAACACACAAACAAACAAGAAAGCAAGTTAATAAAAACATGGTAATAAATAAAGCAAATTTAAAAGAAAATGTATTTCTATTAGCAATTTTTACAAATTTGGTGAAAAGCAATTACTATGAAAGAATGATAACAACTGCAGGACTTTTGTTTGTTAGCTATGACTCTTCCATAAACACCTCGAAGGTACTGACACCTGCTGGGCATACAAAGCAATCCATCACTACGCAAAATGTAAACAAAGTGCTACTGGCGTCTGTGGGACGCCGCGCGACCAGTGCATGGTTAAAGAAATGCGGCTAAATAAATAAAAATAAAAATTTTTTTAGTCCCGGTGCCCATAAACAACATATAGTGGGCGTGGTGGCACATTTGTCAAAGGCAGCGAGCCAGTGATCTAATCGTCACCGGTTCGATGCCCGTCGCTAACAAATCCGCTGCCGTATACACTAATGGCTGCCGGTGCACGAAAATTCTGTCATGGCTGCAATGTCCTTCACGTTCTTAAATTGACCCCTGGAGGTGCGGGGTCAAGTTTTCTGGTCTCGTCACTTGACTCGGTTCTAAATTACGGGACCGGCTTGTAGGGGGGGGGGGGGGTAATGCAGGCCACCTATACGGAGCCCCTTTAAATGAATGGCAAGCAATCTCACGGTGTACATACAGGCGAATGTCTCGCGACAAGTGCCTCCGCGTTCGAAAAAAATAAGCAGCTTATAAGCGGTGTATTTTATACATCTTGACCTAAGTACTGCGAGCTACTGACCTAAGTGGCAATTTTGTGACGTAAAAAAAACATCATCTTAAGTCACATAACATTTGAAGTGGTCGAAGCAATTTAATAAAAGTTTTTAATTTATACCCTTTTAAAATATATCTTATTACAAACTGTTCTGATGTTTATTTTGATCTATATTACGTTCTGGTAAAAACTGACAAACTATGATAGAAATATAGAGGCAGCAAAACTTGTAAAAAAAGCATCATTTGTTTAATCCAATAATTAGGAAATTTTTATTGAATTCGTACCTTTTTTTTGGAAATTTTTAGACCAAAATTTCCAAATTTAAGACAAAAGGTATACCTCAAAGCACTGCCGTAACTAAGCACGGGCAACAGGGGCACCCACACAGGGCCCACTTGGAAGGGGGAGGGCAAAATGCTGAATTTATTTTATTATTTTCCCAAACCTAATTAATTAAGGAGCCCAAATGCAAATTCTTGCCCAAGGCACAGGAATGGCTAGTTACGGCACTGCCTCAAAGTGTTTTCGAAGTAAAAATTGACACATACAACGTACCAGGTTTATATATTCACAATTGTGGCTCCACACACGAGAACGTGCTCCATGTATAATGTTAATTTCCAAGCGTTTGACGTTCGGAAATTAGAAATATTCCTGATATCTGTCACTTCTGTTTAGTACTGACCGTAATTATTCAGCTAATGTCGTGAAGTTCTGTACAAACCCAAGCTATATTTGATAAAATTAAATTATGTCGTCCTGAAACCTATGATTAGTGGACGAGTCCTTTTTTAATCTATCGCTAGACTAGAAAAAAAAAGGGAGAATCGATTGATCAATAAAATAGGCTATTAATGATTCATCGAACCTTTTTCCAAGGTAAGTGATAGGGCGTGTCAGTAGGAAAATAATATCAGTCTTTTCAGTGTCAAACCGTTTGGAAATAAGAAGCAAACGCACAGTTTAACATAAATAGAGAAGGAAATGTATCATAATTTAAATATTTCTTGGTGTTTTTCTGTCAATTAAGGCTGGTGGGTAGCCGGCATATCGGATTCAATGTGAACCTATGGAGAAAATTTTTCACGCGATTGTCGACTTGGATTTAAGGTTGCTGTGTTCTAACCCTATTGGATTCGCTCCCCTCAATGTTAACCTATGGAGAAAATCTGTGGCGTTATGACAGATGAGGGTATGTCCGAAAAATTCAATTTATGTTTTAGGTTGATATGTCACACTTAAAATTGGTTCTTTAATGTGGCAGAAGCTGAAAGTGGAATAATGAAGTAATACTAAGTTATTCGTATTGGCAAATGCTGTTATGTAAATAAATTACAAGATAAAAAGAACTTCTTATATACCATGTTTTTAAATTTTCTGTTGAATCATATAAACTTGACAATTCTACGTTTTAATAAATACTTTTTTAAATTTTTTTGATGAATTATCCCATCAACTTGAAAGAAAATGAAAATAATTGGAAGTTAATCTGCGTTTAACTTTTTGTTCCCGATCCGGCCGATAGATGGCTGCACCAGTCTACAAAACAAAATTAACTGAAAATGATTTCAATTCTGCTTAAAGATGGCTAAAAGTATTAAAATAATGCATTGTCATTGTGTTCTGAGCTATTCTAAAAGTTTCAAATGTCTAGCTAGTCGGGAAGTTAGTTAAAAATCGATTGCAAAATTTCTACGGGACAAACACACACATACACAAACAAACAAGAAAGCGAGTTAATAAAAACATGGTAAAAAGAGGTAATAATTGTCCCTAAATGAATATTTTATCCCTAATTGAAAATTTTCATTGAAAACCGGCCATATGCTTGAGTTTGAATATGAGTATTAACTAAAGAATATTTGGATTGAAAAATTTAATTGCCCGATTTTATATTTCACAACAAAAGTTACTCTTTTAATTTGCCGCAAACATGAAAAAAATGACTTATCAACATCTGCCATAATGCCACAGAAATGTGTCCAAGGATTGCCGACTTGGATTGAAATTTTTTAAAAAAACTGTTCTCTGTACTAAATTAATAAATTGTACACCTTGGGAAATTTTTCGTTTTTTTTTAAAATGCAAATAATATTTTTAAATTTAAATGATTCGAGGGAAAATCTAGTATAGTGTGTTTTAAACGTTCATAAATTCCTTTGGAGGACGAAATTTATAAAATGAATCCTGTTGCAAGGTGTAGAAAAGTTCAGGCTACCTGAAAATATCATTTTTTATTTGATTATTAGCATTTATGTAGCTGTAAATAGTAGACACACTTTCTCCATAGGTTAACATTGAGGTGAGCGAATCCAATAGGGTTAGTATACAGCAGCCTTAAGACTGAAAAAAAAAATTGTACACCGTAATAGAGAAAGAAATTTTTCACTCGTATATTTTTCATTCTATACAAAAACGTAAATAATAGTTCTAAATTTAAATTACAGTCGAACCCCGTTATAACGAACTTCAAGGGACCAAAGGTTTTGTTTGCTTTATCCGGTGATTTGCTATATCCAAACCGTTAAGAAAAATGCTAGAGTTCACAAAATGTATAACTCATTAGTTGCAACGTGTATTCAATAATGATGTATGAAAAAAAATGATAAAATCTCTTAAAAATGATCATTAATGAATTAAATCGACTAAAATTGATTACATTAAGCTGGCACAATACTAATTAAATTACGTACAATTGGAAAAGACCGGGACCAAAATTTTCGTTCGTTATATACCGGGTTCGACTGTATTCGGGGAAAAATAGGGTACACTATATTTTAAAAGAACATAATTTCCTTTGGAGGACGAAATTTTCCAAAATGCATGAAATAGCAGAGTACAAAATTTCTTTCTCTACTACGGAATACAATTATATGCAAATTTCTAAATGCAAGTCGACAACCATTGGGAAAATTTTCTTCTTAGGTTAGCATTGAGCTAAGCGAATCCGACGTGGTTGTTACCCAACAGTCTTAATTACATTTAAGAGTGTCCTATAGGCCATGGTGAATTTTTCACTACAATTATAAAAAATTATACGCGAGAATATTTTGGCTTGAAATTTAACTGCACGAAAACATTTTAACAAGCAATTAAATTTAATCACTTTAATACACCAAGAAAACATTGAAAGATTTAAATAATCATTAAAAGAGAACAAAATTATTAGAAATGAAGAAATCTCTATAAACGTTTCTTTATAAATTTCATTGCAAAATTTTAATCGCTAAAATGTTATTTTGCTCCAAATCTTTCAAAAAGCTTTGAAATCACGTTTTATAAAGTCATTTTTTTTAAAATTGGAAATCAAAATCTTCCAAAGTTTTTAAGACCATCGAATTAGGATGTTTTATTTATGCCTAGAATGTATTTATAACAGATCCTCTTTTCGAAAAACTTAAAACTGAATTTAATTATAAAAAATCATAACAAAACGTAAGCTTTTCTGAGTTAAAAATAAATTTGAAAATGCATTTGGTCTTAACTATATTTGACGATGCCAATAAGTAGCGAAAATAAAGAAATGTTTTTATCCATCGTCACATATTAGGATTGAAAATTAAAAAATATATATATATTCCCCAAAAAAACAAAACATTCGCTATCTCGGTCTGATGCGTTAAAAAAAATTAACTTCTTAAACAAAATTCAATCACTTTAGGTCCAAAATCTTTAAGAAAACTTGAAAATCAAACTCAGGCGATTGTCGTCAAAAATAAACGTAAATCAAACGATTTGACGATTTAAGCAAGAATTAGACAATTTATTTAACAGTTAAGTAATTTAATATGCAGTTATACTTTACGATTTTCACTATTTAATAAATATGACAACTCAAAATGATAAAGAAAAATGTTCCGAAATGTTCAAACAGCAGGTTATTCTTACGAAGGTCGAACTAAGGCGGTAGTTGAGAAAATTAAATTAAACAACTTCCTTTTATGTAACTACATCTCTATTAAATTAAATTCTAACAATTAGACAATCTAATTTATTTTACAACTGCGACACATTTACATCGTATTTAACAACTTTCAACAATTTTTACGTCGTTTGACAAATGTATAAACACTCGAAATAGCAAAATAAGAAAACTCCTTCGCATCGTTTCGTTTTTTAGCCAGGAGCCATTCTCTGACGAAGGTCTTAACTAAGGCGGCAACAGTTAAAAAACTAAATTGGATCGTTCAGACACTCGCAAATTACGTTCGAAATTTCTCTTAGGAGGAAAGAGTATAGATGACCAATTAATACAAACCGTTTAATGACTCACTGAGTCATTTTTTTCAACCTTCCACGGGGCAAATAAATGATCTGGGCGTGACAGGAGGAAAAAATGACTTTTTTTTTTTCTGGATCGGAAACAAAGCATAATCCTCCAATTTCAACATATTAAGAAATGAACGCACTCGTACACGCGGAAGCTACATAGTTGTTTTTTTTTCCCGATTTCTTTCATTAGGTCTGGCTGAATGTCTAGATTTTTGCGTCTGGATTCGGTGCAGAGGGTGCTCGCATCGAATCCCGGTAAGCGCCACTAAATGCCCTGGTGTCTATGCCGAGCACGAGCACGTTAAGGCTGCTGTGTACTAACTCTATTGGATTCTTTCACCTCAGTGTTCACCCTTCAGCGGGCGCGCCCGTGTATAAAGTGCAACATTTTCATAATTTTGAATGGTTTGTTTTTACATGTAAAGTTTGAATGTTTTAAGCAGTTTCTATTTATAGCTACACCCTTTTTAATGCAGGTCTGATTTTCTGACCCATGTATTCCTTTCCATTCATTAATCAGTCGTGATTTAATCGTGGTAAATAAATGATTATACTGGATTACAATACGACAGAAGCAGGAGTTGATGTAGTCGATCAAATATGCAGCTATTACACGGTATCCCGCATATCACGAAGATGGACAATCTCATTGTTTTTTAGGGTTTTGGACATAATAGAAATCAATTCGTAAGTTGTCCTGAGATCCAACAAACCGGACAGTTTTGAAATAAGGCGATTCTATCTGCATTCTTTGGCCTATAATTATAGATATATCTCAATATTATCAACATTTTATATCTTGTCATAAAACTCAGAATCATTATTTTCAATTTCAAAAGAAAAAGTTTATTACAAAAGGAATAATCAAAGGTTGAAAGAGACGTTGCACTTTGTGCCACGCGCGCCTGCTGGTGTTCCAAAAATTGGCGCGCCCGCTGAAGGGTTAACCTATGGAGAAAATGTGTCTACTGTTGACAGCTACATAAATGCTGATGATCCAATAAAAATGGTATTTTAAGATAGCCTGAACTTTTCTGCACTTTGCAACAGGATTCATTTTATAAATTTCGTCCACCAAAGGAATTAAGGAGCGTTTAAAACACACTAGACCAGATTTTTACCCCAAATAATTTAAATTAAAAAATATTATTACCATTTTTTGAAAACGGAAAAAGCCCCAAGGTGTAAAATTTCTTTCTCTATTACACAGTACATCTTTTTTAAATCGTTCATTCCAGATCGGCAATCCTTGGTCATATTTTCACTGTAGGTTAACATTGAGGTGAGCGAATCCCATAAGGTTAGTACCCAGCAGCCTTAAATCCGTAAGCCGCAAAATCCCACCATGTAGTTTGTCGGAGCCCTCAGATGCCACCCCTAGGGTCTTTCGGTATAAATTGAGGTTGCACTAAGGGGCAATGTTGGTTTGTCTTATATGATTTCTCATTACAAGAAACTAACAACTTTCGTGGTGTTCAAAGGACGAATGTCAAACGACAATGTACCTGCTGAGTGGGAAAGAAAATAAAACGAAAGTAAAATGCTTAATTGTAATGGTGCATCTACACACGAGCGAATCAGATCCCCAGTCCCCTCTTGACACATTTTGGGGTCGATTAGTCATGCTCGTCCCTTTGATGATTCGTCTTCGACCGCTCTCCGCAGCTGTCGGAGACGAATCATCAAAGGGACGGACCAATAAATCACTGCTTTCCCCTACACACTTCGCTCTCAGTTTCGCGTATGTGTAGTTGTAGTATAAGAAACTGCAATATATTTCTGCCGATAAATGAATTCTCACATAGGGTTTGATTCATACACAAGTATAAAAGTTTGTAAAATATCACTTGGTTTATACATAAAACACTACGCGGGCATTCAATTTTCCGGTAATAACACGCACCTATAATTTTTAACTACTTTTTTTTAATTTTTACGTATATTCTCTGTATAACACGCACCCTTTTCTTGACGAATAAATGTACAAGTGCTATGCTCTTATCTGTTGCAGTCATTCATTCGAAGGATTTTTCCAGGCTTTCGAACAGTGGTATACTGAATTGACAAACGATAAGGGTAACAACATGTGTGTGGAAGAAATGCTTAAGGGAGTAAATAATTCTACAAACAGGGGGTAAGAACTTACTTCTGACCCGAATGAATTCGCGGAATTAAGAGTCAGATGTTTTCTCTTTCAGAAACAGAATTCGATTATGGGCCTGAAGATATAACGGAGGACGAATATGACGAACTATTTATGTTATCCGATAATTAAAATTTTTAAGTTCGTAAGGTATGTTATTTCTTTTAAATAAACAACATTTCGGTACACGTAGAAATCTAATTTTTTTAAGTTCATCTTTTCCTTATTACCATGTTTTTATTAATTAGCTTTCTTGTTTGTGTGTTTGTTTGTCCAGTAGAAATCTTGCAATCGATTTTTAACTAACTTCCCGACTAGCTAGACATTTGAAACTTTTAGAATAGCCCAGAACACGATGACAATGCATTATTTTAACACTTTTAGCTATCTTTAAGCAGGTTTGAATTCATTTTCAGTTAATTTTGTTTTGTAGACTGGTGCAGCCATCTATCGGCCGGGACGGGAACGAAAAGTTAAACGCAAGTTAACTTCCAATTTTCTTTATTTTTTTCAAGTTGATGAGATAATTCATAAAAATTTTTTTTTTAAGTATTTATTAATGCATACAATTGTCAAGTTTATATGATTCAACAGAAAATTTAAAAACATGGTATATAAAAAGTTCTTTTTATCTTGTAATTATTTTATTTAAGTTCATCTTTTCCTTATTTTTAAATATTAGTTTTATATCCGACGTATAACGCGCACCCATAAATTTCGATCTCATTTTTTATATTAAAGGTGCGCGTTATACGCCGGAAAATACGGTACGTCATATTTTCCGTTTTAAAGGCTATCGTGATTTTTCTTCCCTATGCATCAGATACTTTCTCGTGTGCACAACGACCCATCCAAACTGTGAATTTGTTGGCTAGATGAACCAACACTAGGTCCTATGACGGCACAGGAACGTCCAGGATTCTATCCCCATTCCACTTTATGGAAGTTCGAGTAGCTAACTATTATTCCACTTTTAAAGTAGTTTTGTTGATAAATTACATCGATCACTTCTGCTTTCATTTCCAGTAATAAAGAAAATGGACCATTTTCTACGTAAATTTGCCCATAAATTACATCGATCACTATTTTTTATAGGGATGAGGGTATAACATTTTCTAAGTAATTTCACTAAAAATCTACAAAGACAACTTCTTTTAATTTTACTGATGAAGGGGTTCGACCATTCTGTAAGTGATTTTGCTAATAAGTCACATCGATCATTTCTCCATTTATTTTACATAAAGAAAAGGATGAATGTTTTTAAAGTACTTTTGCCACTAAATTACTTCGATCTCTTCTGTTTTCCTTTTTGGTTATAAAGGGGATGGACCATTTCCTACGTAATTTTGCTAACAATTATTACGACCACTGAAGAGGATGGATAATTTTTTAAGTAGTAGTTTTTCTAATAAATTACATCTATCACTTCCATTTGCGGTTATAAAGATGATTGGACATTTTCTACGTTAATTTTGCTAATAAATTACTACGATCACATAAGAGAATGGACAATTTTACAAGAAGTTTTACTAATAAATTACATCCATTGCTTCTCCCATGTTTAGTTTTAACGAGGATGGACTATTAAATTACTGTGATCACTGAAGAGGGTTAACTTTGCTATTAAATTACTACGATCACTGAAGAGGGTTAACTTTGCTATTAAATTACTACGATCACTGAAGAGGATGGACAATTTTTTCAGTAGTTTTGCTAATTACATCTATAACTTCTTGCATTTTCGGTGGTAAAAAGGATGGACCAGTTTCTAAATAATTTTGTTAAAAAATTATATCGATCACACCTCTTTTTATTTTTGATAACGAAGAAAATGTACCTCTTTACCCTTTCGTTAATAAACAAGGGGGAACACCTCCTCTATTAGAATACGCATATTTAGTCTTTGCCCTTTAACAACATAACACGGTTGGAAAAACGCATTGCTGACTAACAGGCTCCATCCTGTCTCCAGACGCATGTTCTCTTTTTAAACAGCAAGCGATCCGAGGCAGCAATTTGCTCCACAGATGTCCATTCCGTATCATCCCGTGACCTGCTTATCCACCCCATACCGTTAGTTCCAAGGTCTAAAGATGCAAGAGTGATGTTGAAGAACGTGACACGTGAAAGAAACAAGAGGAAAGTGACAGGTTTCATTAAGAAGGGAGTTACAAAGAAAAAAAGGGAGAAAGCAGCTTGAGAGTCTTTGGATGCCAGCTTACCTGTTGTAGGTGACATGCATGCTGGGGATGGAGCTCTTTCCTTGAAGCATGGTGAGCTTGGCCGATGTTGCCAGCCTGTGGCCTGGAAGAAAGGAAGAGGAGGGTGTTATGAATACATTGCTTCGCGCAAGAGTTAATACATAAAAAAATAAAACATTCATTTTTAATGATGAAAAATCCATAAGTTCCTCCCTCTCAGGAGGAGGCAAAAGTAACACGTGACTCTGTTATTGTTGTTAGTAATGCCCCGTTCATTTTAGGCTACAGGGTGAAGAGATCGGCAGCGATTTAGCTCACGGACACTAGGCACCACAAGAGTCGGAGACTGACTTTTTGCACGGTGTACCCACAATTTTGACGGAGCAACCCCAGGAATGACATCTAGCAGGCTAGTACCCCCCAGCCACTCCTACAAACTACTGGTAGGACTTACAGATTTACCATGCCCATTACCGGCTTAGACTCAAGAGCATTTAGTGGCTCTGTCAGTTCGAGATTCGAACTGAGCACACTAAGATTCCCTAGCCCCTCAAGTGTTTCTAACCGTGTTTAACCCTTTCAGGGGCACCGTTCGCACAGAGTGAAAGTCTAAATCTAGTCTTCTTTTCATTTTCATTCAATGCATTCCAGTTAAATGAGCAGAAAAATGGCTAGTGCTGCCATCTGTTATCAGTTTATAGAAGTAAAAACATTTTGCATCCTTTAATTGGAAAATTTTTCACAATTTTTTAGGTTAAAATTTAGATTATTTCGGAAAAAAATCTGCACCGTGCAAACGCGGAGGTAGTTGCCACTGAAAGGGTTTTAACGACAGTTCTAGACCAAAGGGGGTGTTTATTATAAGATTGAACTGGCAACTGTAGCGCACGCTGAAAACGCATGCTGTGTTTGAACGTAGTTGGCTCCTCTTACTAAGGTTTGGCTAACGCATATTTCCTTACATTATTTCAACTACATATCATCTGCATCTTAATTCGAAGAGGATCGATGTCCTTCCAGAGACAGAGTTATGTTGACGGGAGTAAATTTTGGTACTAGTAACTCGGCGTATGGAATTGCATGGTCTCTAATATATTTATGCCAATGATATGTTTCAGGATCTCGTAACAGAAGTGAATCAGGTCCAAGTGTGATGAATTTGTTGGACATGTAATTTATTTTGTATTCTGGTGGTACACGGTGATGCATTTTATTCATTAACTGCCATACAACGCGAACATAAAGGCAATAAAATTTATTTCTTTCGGAATAATGTTTTCATTCTTTAAAAAATAAGAGCTAAAGTCAGACCAACATTAATTACTTATATTCATTTTAAATAGAAAAAGAAATGTTTAAACTGCAGAAATCTTTTTTCCTTTGAAGAGCATTTTCAAATTTGGAGACAGGAAAAAGATGCGTAGCAATAACTGAAGAACAAGGTAGATTATGTTAGCTCCAACACAGAATGTTTTGAAAGTATTATCCCACAGAGAAAATCTGTTGATTGCGATCAAAACACAACAGAAATTTTATTCATATCCATTCTAATTTACAGACTAACAATCGCAATAACTCAGTAAATGTTGAATAGTTAAAGTCGATTAAAATTATTCTGTTGTTGAGGCACCAGATATTTAAAAATAATTTGTACTGAATTTTTTAAATTTCTTTTTAAATACGTTTTATCCTGTAAGAAAATGCGATATCAGGAATAATTAAACCCCCGTAAATTTATAAATATCCTGTAAAAGAAAGGGCAGATTCATCTTCACTTCCTATTAATATATGTTCCCTTTAATACATATTTTTGTTACAACTTGTCAGTTTTATCTCTTCTATTGTCCTTGATTAGGACCAGATACAAATTTAAAATGTTAGGCCATTGACAACGGATTTAAGTAATACATGTACTATTTCTTCCCTTATTATTCATATACCCTTTTTTTTAATTACAACTTGCCAATTTTATCTGTTTTCCTAGATCAGGACCGAATGCAAGTTTTAAAAATGTTAGGCCAACAACGGATGTAGGTGATCTACTATTTCCTCCCTTATACCTTAAATACCTATTTTATTACAACTTATAGATTTTTGTTTCACCTACATTTAAAATGTTAGGCAATTAACAACAGATATACGTAATACATGTACTATTTCTTCCCTTATTATTCATAATTACCTATCTTTATTACAACTTGTTAATTTTATCGCAGCAGTTCTCCTGGATTAGTACCAAATACTAGATTTTAAAAAGTTAGTCCTTTAACAACAGATGTAGGTGTTCTACTGTTTCTTCCCTTATTTTTTATAAATACATATTTTTATTACAACTTGTAAATTTTATCGCAGCAATTTTCCTGGATTAGTACCAAGTACTAAGATTTAAAAATGTTAGGCCATTAACAACGGATGTAGGTGTTCTACTCTTTCTTCCCTTATTTTTCATAAATACCTATTTTTATTAAAACTTGTCAATTTTATCGCAGAAATTTTCCTGGATTAGTACCAAATACTAGATATAAAAATGTTAGGCCTCTAACAACGGATGTAGGTGTTCTACTCGCTCTTTCTTCCTTTATTTTCCATAAATACCTATTTTATTACAACATGTAATTTTAATTGCATCTGTTTTCCTGGATTAGGACCAGATACTAGATTTAAAAATGTTAGGCCATTAACAACGGATGTAGGTGATCTGGACTCTGTTTTTCAGGGCTGTTGAAATCAATTTCGCAACTGCTTTTTGCAGAAAAAGAGAAAATAAGTGTCTTTTTATCGCCGAATGAGGCCACGACGCTCTATACTCGTTCTTCTGGTCGTTCCGAAGGTTGACAGAAGACTCGAAGAGAATGTTTTTGTGCTCCAGACATGCCGCTCAGCATACTGATTGAGTTGCTATGAGGCAAAAAAAGATGACAACCCAGAGCGAGGGAAAGTCTATCACGTGCGAGAAAAATGGTGCCAGTATGCACGGTGTTACGAAATATAATTCACTTTTACCTTCGCAGCAGACCTTTAACGCCGATAAACCACTAAACTTTTACTTTTGTGAAATTTAATCGCGTTTAAGTACGCTTGGGTAAGTTGTAAAAAAATTCCCACTCTGAAACGTTCACAAGGACGACTCGTGCTTAAAACAAAAACAATTATCTCCATAACCAAGACCTACTAAACTTTTCTTCAGACACTCCGGAATTCAGTGATATGAATTCACACACGTAGAGTTTGACCAAAGAGCGCAAGTGGTTGCTACACCAGATCCAGGGTATAGAGTAATCCATATATATAAAACAGTTCCGTAACTGACTGACTGATATATACCGCACGGACCAAACCGCTGGACCTAAAGGGCTGAAATTTTGCATGGCGATTCTTCTTATAGTGTAGGGGTGCAATAAGAGAGAGTTTTGAAAAATTCTTCTTAGATTTTTTAAAATTAAATTTTTAAGCTGTTTTTCTAACATTCTTTAAAGTTTGCATTTAAAATAATAATCCGAGAGTTATAAAATTTATATCACGAGAAAGGTCATAAAAATTCCTTTAAAATGAAATCTTTTTCGAATCTTCACCTCTTTTCTGATTTCTGGTGAATTTTTAAAGATTAATTTTTAGAATTTAATTTATTAAATGCTGATTAAGTGGTTTCTTTTCTTTTTGTGATACTTTAAACTAATTTTGCGTCACATGCATAACAACGAAATAGACAAAAATAATTTTTTTTCTTGCTAATGAGGCAGACGATTGGACATTATCCAAAAAAAAAAATAATTAAAATACAGTAAAAGAAATGTTCCTCAAACTGTACTACATTCTTTAGTATGTTCTATTAGATTTAATTTGCATATTTTCTTCTTCATTATTTTAACTATAAAAATATCCGTACGATTTTTTTTATAAATATATTTTTTCGTATTTTTACATCAATTGCATACATTGATCGTTGTATTTATTATATATATATATATATATATATATATATATAAGCATTAATTCCATACATTGACCGTTGAATTGAATTTGGTTTTCAGCTAGTTAACACATATATAAAGATGACAACTTACAATTCTCTCAACCTATGCCTCAAAGGACCTAAAGTCTGTAGCTGTCTATATTTAAAAAGCAAAGAAACGTTTTTATATCAGTATTGAAGAAACAGCTAAATATTTTCATTTATTTTCTTACAAAAAGTTGTATATAGATTTGGAATTTTTGAATATATTGCATTGTCACAACTCTACTCTACGATTATTACAGACAATTATGTTTTAATACATAGAGCCCAAGCAAGTACAAAAACTCTCCCCTTTAAAGCTGCTGTATACTAACTGTATTGGATTTTCTCACCTCAATGTTAACCTATGTAGAAAATGTGTCTACTATTTACGGCTACATAAATGCCGATAATCCAATAAAAATGGTATTTTCAGAGAGCCTGAACTTTTCTGCACCTTGCAACAGGATTCATTTTATAAATTTCGTCCACCAAAGGAATTCGTGAGAGCTATATCAGATTTTTCTCAGAATAATCTATATATTTAAGTTGCTAAGCCGACTTTTTGGGCAGCCTGGGAAAGAAAACTACTGCATCAATTTACTTCATTTTAGTCTTAAACGAAAGATTGCAATCTGAAGATTTGTCAAATTTGGTTTTTGTAACCGCAATTTCTATTAATTAGCGATGATTTACAATTAAAAATCTTTAGAAACTCACCGTTTCTGCGCATGCTCAGTGACATGTTTTAATGATAAACACGTTTATTCCGAGGAGTCTCTCTAGATCCCTCTCTGCCATTTTTATTTTTATGATAATTATGTTTGTGAAATATAAGATTAAACCTCATGGAAATTGTTTATTTCGCACTATTTAATTAGCGATAATTTACAATTAAAAAAAATTGCTTCCTGCGCATGCTCAGTTACATTTTAAAATTTGGCTTTAAATACTCACTACGCACGAGGCCGCTTAAACACATTAATTTGTTTCTGTGCATAATTATGATTTTCAACATTTGGCAATGATGTGTTGAGTATAATTTGTGTATTAGTACATTTATTTACTATCTAGCCGTCATATTTTGACGGGTATCAACTATTTTAAATTTTAAAATATTATTTGCATTATTTTTAGAAAACGAGAAATGTCCCAAGGTGTAAAATATCTTTCTCTATTACGGAGTAAATTAAAAAAAAACTTTCAATCCCAGTCGGCTATCCTTGGGCACATTTTCTACATATGGTAACATTGAGATGAGCGAATCAAACAGGGTTAGTACACAGCAGTCTTAAGCGTGCTGTTTAGTTGGTAAATCAATTTTAAATTTGCAAAATTTACGGATTTTCAATTTCTATATACAGTAAATGGGAGATAAACTGCAAATCTTACCTTAAAATGTCGCCAAATGTTAGGGCACATTTATTTTTCTTTGTATAAAAATCTAAAATTCATTCAAAACTTGCCATTTTATTCCTCTATCATTAACTTGAATTTAATTAGTAAAACTAGACCAATTTTTTCAATAACAAAACACATATTTTAGCGTATTATTTTAACTGGTTTATTCGTACTTTTAAAGTTAGAACCAACTACATTTACTACCCTTTAAGTGGCAAAATAAGTGATATGTATCACATACATTTTTTATTTTATTTTATTTATTTATTTTTTTTTGAGGGGGGGGGCATTAAAATGATGCTATGAAATAAGCACTAGAAAAGGAGAGGTTTGTTTTAAACCAGACTACGCTTCAACTCAATAAACAGTTTTAACTTTTCTTTTTAAAGTTACGGAATGTCTTCAAGTCCAATATTTAGTTTGAGGCTTCCGTGTACTAATCCTATTGGATTCGCTCTTCTCAATCTTAACCTACGGAGAAAATTTGTGTACTATTGACAGCTACATAAATGCTGATAATCCAATAAAAATACTATTTTCAGATTGCCTGAACTTTTTTACACCTTGCAACAGGACTCATTTTATAAATTTCGCCCACCGAAGGAATTGATGAGTGTTTAAAACACACTGTATCAGTTTTTTCCCCGAATAATTTAAATTTTTAAATATAATTTGCATTTTTTTTTTAAATGAAAAATTGCCCCAAGGTGTAAAATTTCTTTCTCTATTAAGGAGTATAACTTAAAAAAAAATCTTCGAATCCAAGTCGGCAATCTTTGGACGCCTTTTCTCCATAGTTTAACATTGAGGTGAGCGAATCTTACAGGGTTAGTACACAGTAGCCTTAAATACATTAAGATAAATATTAAATTCACTCCTAAAAATTTTATGTCAATAAATAGTTTTAACATTTCTTTATAAAGTTACGGGATCTCTTCAAGTCAAATACTAAGCTCAAACATATTGTTAAAATAAATATTAAAAATTATACCGAATTGAAATTTCTTATATTTCTTGACCGTACTGCTAGAAAGAAATTAAACACTTGATGTGAGACACACAATTTCGGGTTTCCCTATGTACTGGTGGAAAATGATAAAATGCTCTAGAATCTCCACGGAGCACGAAGGAAAATTATCAACTAATAGATTTCTATCTATAATAAAAAAAAAAAACCCCACGATAAACCGCTGATGTATCAGCGAAAAGGAGCTTATCTCTACGTCTTTATTTAGATGATATCGGTGTCGAAAGTCGGACGTCTGTGAAGTTGGCCCCCCGACATTGAGATATCCAAATTTTGAAAACGGCATTCGTTTGAGCGTCGTTTGAGCGTGTTTGAGCGCCAAAAATTTTCGTTTGAGCGCAATTTTTAAAAAAGTTATGAGCATTTCATTTTTTGGCGGGAAAAACACCTAGCCCCCCCGACATTGAGATATTTAAATTTTGAAAACGGCATTCGTTTGAGCGTCGTTTGAGCGTGTTTGAGCGCCAAAAATTTTCGTTTGAGCGCAATTTTTAAAAAAGTTATGAGCATTTCATTTTTTGGCGGGAAAAGCACCTAGCCCCCCCGACATTGAGATATTTAAATTTTGAAAACGGCATTCGTTTGAGCGTCGTTTGAGCGTGTTTGAGCGCCAAAAATTTTCGTTTGAGCGCAATTTTTAAAAAAGTTATGAGCATTTCATTTTTTGGCGGGAAAAACACCTAGCCCCCCCGACATTGAGATATTTAAATTTTGAAAACGGCATTCGTTTGAGCGTCGTTTGAGCGTGTTTGAGCGCCAAAAATTTTCGTTTGAGCGCAATTTTTAAAAGAGTTATGAGCATTTCATTTTTTGGCGGGAAAAACACCTAGCCCTCCCCTCCCCTCACATTGAGATATTCAGAGAACGGGAAAAACAGAGCGGCATGAAATTTCGTGTCGGGGAAATGGCGAAAAAAAAAGGGGAGGGGGAAATTTGGTGTCTGCGAAACGAAAGGGACACCTCCAAATATGGCGGGTCCCATGGATAAGACATTGAAAGAGGCGCCAAAATAAGGCAGAGTAAAAATACCAAATTATCAACAAATAACGATAAAATATAATAGTAACTAATAATAGCATATAGTTTCAAACTAGTTGATATAGTTTAGGCTTCAGACAACAGTGTTTAAAGCATTTATGAAATTTTTCAATGCATTCAAAAATCCATTGATTCGTTCTTAATATTTCTTATACTTTAAAAAAGATGAACTTGAAAGAAAGTTTTCGTATCTCTGTCCTGTATATATTTACTTACCTTTTTCTTTTTCCCTATATATATATACCTAAAACTAAATACCCGTGCTTCACAACAGAATACATTACTACCACCAATCATGTAATCGGGTTCCATTAATTTAAATTAACTTCAGTAGTAAAGTGTTGTCATTTCTTTTGAGGAGTTAACCCTAAAATTTAATGACGATCCAACATTAAATAAGGGTTTTTAGATTTATATTTATTTCTTAATTTTGGGGGCCTTATGACTCTTCTGGAGTTTTTAGCTTTCTTAGTACCTAGGGCCTAAGAGATATTCAAATTTTGAGAACGGCATTCGTTTGAGCGTGTTTGAGCGCCAAAAATTTTCGTTTGAGTGCTATTTGTAAAAGAGTTACGAGCATTTTAATTTTTAGCGGGCAAAAACTCCTAGCCCCCCCCCTCCAACATTGAGATATTCGATTTTTGAAAACGGCATTCGTTTGAGCGTGTTTGAGCTATATTTGCTGTCAACATAATCTTAAAATTGGAAACGTTTTAACGATCAACTAACTATTGGAACCATTTGTTTTTAATTACCTGACTTCAATGTGGAATATTTTAATTACCCAGTGGCGTAGCGAGAGGGGGGCAAGGTGGTCTATCATGCCCCGGGCGCCAAATGCAACCTAAGACCATTGGACCCTTTGGTCCCCAAGACCACGAGGGGCGCCAAAAAGGTAATGTGCTCCGGGCGCCAGTTATGCTCGCTACGCCACTGTAATTACCATATTTAACTTTTTACGATAATTCATGATATGCAACTTATGCAAACTCTTAATAATTCTATTATAATGTTAATCTTTTGCTCCGTTCTATACGAGAAACAAAACATTTTATTTATTGTATATTATAATTCTGAAATTGGGATTCTTAATGCAGTTATATTTTATTGTAGTATTCAAGTGTGCATCAAGTTTTATACTTAATTTTTGTAAATACATATTTTGAGTGTCACGGCAATCACAGTTTTATTTTTCTAATCATTTATGTGCGTATAGCACTTTCATAATGTGTTTATAAAGTAGAGATGGTTACGATTATTGTTTTTGTGTTTTAAGCAATTTATTTATGTATATATATTCAGAATTGGTTATGAGGAATTTTGTAAATTGATGCATTTCAGCACTGCTGATAGTCAGTCATTTTTGTTCAAAAGTGGCTAATTTATTTTACATTAATCATCTTCTATCTTAAATTGTAATATTTTTATATTTATATATTTTAGGTAAATAAAGTTAATATTTTGATATTTGTATAGTTTAGATTCATAAATCTAATAGTTCGATATGTATATGTATCGAAGGAAAAAATATAATTTTAAAATCCAAAATATACCATAAGATTTCTGGTCAAACATTGTATAAGATAACTATGTGAGTGCAATCAGTTGCTAAATAAAAATAGTCGATATAAGAAAAGAAATGTATTCAACAGAATATTGCGATAAACTTACCGGCGTTTATATAGTGTTTAGAAAAGGTACAGTTAACTAGACGTCACTGGCACTACATTTATGGTCTGGCAGACAGTTTGACATATCCTTCCTCATTAAAATAATCTTTGCTTTTACCATATTTACAATAATTGTGTTACAGTGTTAGAAAGTTCTAAAAGTTCAAATTATGGAAGTGCATCAAGCAATTGCATTACGTAGTTGAAAGTAATTTACAGCTGACAGAATTCTTGCCGTAATTTTACTGCTCCTATATTTTTCTTGATGTATTTATTGGAATTTGAAGATTTAAATGTCCTTGGGTAGCGTTTTTCATTCTCTATATAAAAAATACTTTTAGCCCGGACACCCTGTATATAAAATCCAAATACCACTCACTCACTGATCACCGTATCTCTCGAACCATGAGTTCTAGGAATTTGAAAATTTGTATAGTGGATGCACTTCCGCTCTCCCTAGCAATAACATTTAAGAAATATTTTTTAAAAAATCTACACTTTTAGTATGTGAAAAGGGACCCTCAAAATTAAACACGGACTGACTGATCACTGTATCTCTGGAACCATAAGACCTAAGAAGCTGAAATTTTGCATAGTGGTTCATCTAAAGCCCTAGGTACTAAGAAAGCTAAAAAATCCAGAAGGGCCATAAGGCCCCCAAAATTAAGAAATAAATATAAATCTAAAAACCCTTATTTAATATTGGATCGTCATTAAATTATAGGGTTAACTCTTCAAAAGAAATGACAACACTTTACTACTGAAGTTAATTTAAATTAATGGAACCCGATTACATGATTGGTGGTAGTAATGTATTCTGTTGTGAAGCACGGGTATTTAGTTTTAGGTATATATATATAGGGAAAAAGAAAAAGGTAAGTAAATATATACAGGACAGAGATACGAAAACTTTCTTTCAAGTTCATCTTTTTTAAAGTATAAGAAATATTAAGAACGAATCAATGGAATTTTGAATGTATTGAAAAATTTCATAAATGCATTAAACACTGTTGTCTGAAGCCTAAACTATATCAACTAGTTTGAAACTATATGCTATTATTAGTTACTATTATATTTTATCGTTATTTGTTGATAATTTGGTATTTTTACTCTGCCTTATTTTGGCGCCTCTTTCAATGTCTTATCCATGGGACCCGCCATATTTGGAGGTGTACCTTCCGTTTCGCAGACACCAAATTCCCCCCCCCCTTTTTTTCGCCATTTCCCCGACACGAAATTTCATGCCGCTCTGTTTTTCCCGTTCTCTGAATATCTCAATGTGAGGGGAGGGGAGGGCTAGGTGTTTTTCCCGCCAAAAAATGAAATGCTCATAACTCTTTTAAAAATTGCGCTCAAACGAAAATTTTTGGCGCTCAAACACGCTCAAACGACGCTCAAACGAATGCCGTTTTCAAAATTTAAATATCTCAATGTCGGGGGGCTAGGTGTTTTTCCCGCCAAAAAATGAAATGCTCATAACTTTTTTAAAAATTGCGCTCAAACGAAAATTTTTGGCGCTCAAACACGCTCAAACGACGCTCAAACGAATGCCGTTTTCAAAATTTAAATATCTCAATGTCGGGGGGGCTAGGTGCTTTTCCCGCCAAAAAATGAAATGCTCATAACTTTTTTAAAAATTGCGCTCAAACGAAAATTTTTGGCGCTCAAACACGCTCAAACGACGCTCAAACGAATGCCGTTTTCAAAATTTGGATATCTCAATGTCGGGGGGCCAACTTCACAGACGTGAAAGTCGGGCGCAAAATGCTCAGGGAATCATCCAAGTGTCACGATGCCGCTCATGCCTCCTCGGGTGTCACACAATCTGTTCCGCTATCAGCCGGATAGTTTTGATTTTTACGACAACGGTCAAACGTCGAATCGCGAACCGTGCGCGTGCGTGTAGGCGCAATCATCGCAAGGAAGTGCTTTCGAAATCGGACGTTATCTGATAGAGACGTGCCTCGGAACATCAGAAACAATAAAACAGACTCGGCTTAAAAGCGTCGTTAGTTCCTTCAGGACCGCTGAAGCTTTGTGCGATTTTCTGTTGCCATTTATGTATTTCTATTCATACAAGCATTTATACGATTGGGGTCTTTATATATCCACGTAGTTCTTCCGGAATGTGGCGTGGAGAATTTATATGAAACATTATAGTGGCAAAGACATGGGCTCAATACCAGAATCTGATCTACTGACTTGTTGACCCTGAATAAATCACCAATAAAAACCCTTCCACAGTAATGGGAACATACAACCTACTAAAATTCACAATAGCTAAAGTAATATAGTCAAGCCGAGGTTTGGGCTATGATTGTCTCCATGGGCAATTCATAAATGCGAAAATCCTCATACTCTTTGATATAAATAGGGGACATCCTACAGGATTTTTCAGAAGACTGTAGTTTCCCCGATTTGTATCAAACAGTTTAATGACAGTGGTTGAACTCTGTAATTTGTCTGTAGAGACAATCAAACCCATTGTTTCTCGGCTTGATGAAGGACGATGTTAATTAGTTCGCGAGTAGTTGCCGTTTTGAATTTTTATTGTAGATTTAAATAAGCTGTGTGTTTCCTTTATGCGTATTCCACACGTTTTAAGTTGTGATATTCTACTCTAATTCTAGAATCAAATGATTTGTCTCACGGGGTTTGCAGACTGGGTGCGTCCCAGAAAACCCACTAGGGTCTTTCTGGAATAAATGAATTGGAATCAGCATAGGCGCAGCGTGCTTCGAACTTTCTTTTTTTATGGGGGAGGGGCACGAATTGAATTCACTTAGGGCCCTCCTCAGCGCATTGACTGCCGGACGGTCCTTAAAATATGAAATATTATGATTTTTTAAAAACTGAATAACAATAGAATAACAAATATAATATAAATAAAATGAGAAAAAAAATATAGCATCGAATTTTTTTGTTATAGATCATATCATTGATAAAAACTATTTTAAGGCTAAAGACGTAGTCAGAATCTTCAGTTTCACAGTTCGAAAAAGCGAGAAAAAACCAACTTTTTAAAAAGTTTTCTTCAATTTCCCGATTTTAACTGAACTTCTATTAACGTTTTAATTTATTTCAAGTTAAGTTTGGGGGGGGGGGAGCACGTGCCCCCCCCCCCCCCCCCCCCCCCGACGCTACACCTATGGGAATCAGTGAATTATTATCAATTGATAATACCTGTTTTATACACCATATATATTGAGTCCTAGTAAGCATTTATAGAAAACTTTATCACTTCGTCATTTTGATGCTAAGCTGACCATCCTCATTTTAAGGTGGTTACTGTCACACTTAAACCTCTTAGCCCTGAGTTCGGATTTCTGCTATGACATTCAACAAGTTAAACGTCCCGGACGGTTAGTCCATACGACTATGAAGAACCTGATGATCAAACGCTGCGTAGAAAAACCAGCAAGCTCAGCCGAGGGTTGAATTCCCCTGTTCGCTTTATGAATAGTATGGACCTGGGCGCCGGACGGACAGTACAGATCTGCCGACCAATTGGGGCAACCCGGGGCCCTTTCCTGCTATGGCAAGGACGTTTCGGAGGTGTCCCCTCATAGATGTTCACGTTGACTCACCTATAGGGTGCGCCCATGGTAATAAAACTTATATAACTCGCATTGTATGTGGCCGAATTCCCTTAGGATATGAAAAAATACATAAAGTTTCCCAAAGAGACGGAGCTTACACAAAAATACACATCTCAAGCGTACAGGTAGTCTTTGAACTTTCTCACTTGTTAAGTGGTCCCCAGCAAGACATTCAGTTATGTCTAACAAGTGCGCCACCTAGGCCCTAGACTACCTGTGATCTGGAGATGTATACAAGATGCGGCCATTAATTTCAAGGACTGATCTAATAACTCCAGAAAATATTACATGAATTACATACCTATTTAGTATGTTTCGAAGTAACTCTCACCTGCCATAATGCACTTTTGTGCTCGGCTGTATAAGTTTCGGAAACAACTTTTAATGAGGTTCCTCTGAGGTTAAAGTCCTCTTTTGGAATGCTCTTTAATGTGGACGTCACCGTTTTCTTGATGGCTTCGACATCCTCAAATCGTGTTCCCTTCAGCAAATTGGCCCAGCATGATGTCGTGGAGATGCAGCATCCTCCATACTCTCCGAACTTAGCACCGGCAGACTTTTTCTTGTTTCCAAAACTGAAAGATTTGCTAAAGGGAACAAGATCTGAGGATGTCGAAGCCACCAAGAAAGCAGGGACGTCCTCATTAAAGAGCATTGCGAAAGAGGACTTTAAAAGTTGTTTCCGAAACCTATATAGCCGAGCACAGAAGTGCATTACGTCAGGTGGGAGTTACTTCGAAACATATTAAATGGGTATGTATTTCATCTAATATTTTCTGGAGTTATTAGATCAGTCCTGGAAATTAATCGCCGCACCTTGTATTTTTGCTTTAAGCACTTAGGATATGTCTACCCCTTTGAAAAAAAAGTTAGAAGACTTTTGGGAAAGTAGTTAATAAAGGATAGCCATCACTACTCTAAACTAACTATCGGAACATCTACATTAAATCAAAACAAGAGCTACAGAAGACTAGTCCTTGGTTGGATTCCAAATGTATATTTTTGTTTTAATCCCTCAGGATATGTCTACCACTTTGGAAAAAAAAATTGTAAACACTCTTAGGACATCAATTAATTCAGGATATCTTAAACTAGCCATTACTGCTCTGAACTAACTCCCGAAACATCAAAATTAAATCAAAACAGAGACCAGAGAAGTCTACTCTTTAATTTGATTCCTAAGCTTAGAAATTTGTTTTGTGGTATGAACGAAACGGGGGCGCGCAGAAATCATACCCGTGTCCTCCGCAAATTCGAGAAAAAGGTGGCGATGGAACTTTCAATAACTTTGCGGTTTCGACTGTGCCGCGAACAATGCAATCCTTTTGGGCACATAGGTACCACGCAGTGCATGTGGTGACTGTTAGAGTAAAAAAAAGAGAGTGAAATATGATACTCAACGCGAAAAAAATATAAAAAAATGAAGAATTTCCCTCCAAGGAACTGAAGGCCAAACACGGTAAAACATCTGAAAACGCAGTTTGCCATTCCGGTGTTTTTCGTATACTGGTCGACCTTGCTCTTATATAATTCACGGGCACTGCATGTTGTATGAAACTGAAAAACAGGGTTGGTACTTTGTGATACATAAAAAAAAATTAAGGGTACATTTTGTAAGCTTTTTTTTAGGCTTCCTATCAAGAGCTGAGACGTAATTCGGAATTAATTATTTTTATCAGTTCGTACAAGTAAGAGCTAAAAAAAAGATGAATTAAAGGAAAATTTGTTGGGAGCTTATATGGCGAGAATTCTCCCATATTTGACCTTTTTCATCCTTTGTGTAATTATTTCAAGTTGAGTATTAGCAAAAAATTTTGTTTAAGAGTGAAAAATTTCTTTTCATTTTGAGCTTTTTTTCTTCAAAATATTTCCCCCATCATTTTACTAAACGCCAAACGTCCTATACCTAAAAGTCACGTTTGAAATGCTTCAAAAGCTCTTAAACGTATATTTAACCCTTACGTCGGCTCATCTGTCTTTATACTGTTCCCCACCATATCGGTCTCACAGACCGCCACGCTATAAAATTAGGATATTTTCCTATTTTTATAAGTTTTTCGCAGTTATAAGTCATCAATGAAAAACTACTGCCACCTCTCATTCTTAAAAAGGGTAAATAAAAATAGATTATTCAACAAAAATTTCAGAATCCGATTCCTCAATCTGTGATAGTGTGAGAGAGACAAAATGCCTGGTTCGTTGTGAAACAAGAGAAATTCTTCCAGCAATGCTAGCTACAACAATAAAACAAAGATCTTGGAAATAGAATGCATGCAGACTGACAGATAATTAGTACGGTTCAAGGCTTATCGGTCATACAGACCGACAAAAATTTAAATCAGTTCAAGGTTCATCGCTCCAAAAGACCGACTATGTTTTACAAAGATTAAATTTACCGACAAAATACGAGCGGGCGAAAATCTCCGATGTGTTGTACTTGAAAGTCAGGACCCTACTGAAGAACTCACAAACCCTTAACAGTCTGATCACCCCCGCCACCATCCCACCCTTCAGAACAGGTGCAACAGCGGTCTCCTAGACCGATGAGCCGACGTAAGGGTTAAAATCTTTTTTAATGGAATAGGCTTTGTTCAAAATTTCACATTAGATAGCTTTTTATTTTCATTGAGAATTACGATTCATTTTTGGGATTTTTGTAAATAGTTTCCAGCCGGGCGATGGCCGAATGACTAGGGCGCTGACTTTTGGTACCAGAGTCTGTGCGTTCGGGTCCCACTATTGGCATAGATGTTTGTAGCCGTACGGAGTCGGCTTTAAGCTGTATGTCCCGGTATAATTAGCCCTCGTGTAGCGTCCCCCCCCCCAAAAAAAAAAAAAGTAGCTCTCTCAACAAACCAAACATATGTAGTTTCCAGCTGCCATCTGTCGCTCGAAAGAGGAATCATTTTTTAATGGCAAATTTACGAAACTTTCAGAAAAACGGCGCTAATTTGAAAACGCGATCCCATGAGACTCTAAGCTGGGAAAAAACAATGGCAAAATCTGAAGTATTAAAGTAAATGGCAAATAAACCGAGATGGTCATGAATACTTTTTTGATAAACAGAGACGTTACTTCTTAAAGCAATCAAGAATTACATGATTTTTCAACATTGGTTGACATGATTGGATTGATAGATTTCGTTAAATTATCCAGAAGCCCCCTTTTCCTTTGGCGCAATATCAAAATTAGCGTCAAATCTTCATGACCTATAAGCAGTGATTGACCCAAGTGGTTACGAGAGGTCCAATAAAAGCTAAAATCGAGAAAAACCAATTATAAATTGTGATCGTATACTTTCGATATGAAATAAACCGTCATATAAATTACAACATCTATGGTTTAGAAGAACAATGAAACAAAATTCACTGAAATAAAATTTAAAAAAATTGTGTATTTAGCTGATGATCAGATTTACCAGGTGGCTAGGGCCCATGGTATTTTAGTGGTTAGCGCATCGGAATTCGACATTTAGGGTGCTCAAATCGAATAACAGCAATTGACCTGATCCCACTGATTGCTCACGTGTCTAAACCGGGTATGAGCACATAACGTCTGTAGGCTGGACAGTCCCTCCGTGTGATTTTTAGGGGTGGGAGGAAACTACGAGCCTTCTAGATGTCGCCCTTCGGTAAAAATTGTAGTGGCATCGGGTGTAAAGTCGGTCTCCAACCCTTGCGGTGCCCAATAGCCGTCAGCTAATCAGGAGCCGCATCCCTTCGCCGTGCAGCTTTTAATGGACCCGGTCAGGATTTATCCGACCAAGGGGTATAAGTAACTGATGACTCGAAAACAGACAGTTGCGGAAATGCGAGCGCCGATGCGTCTGGCATGACCATCTCTTCGCGTAAAAGTCTGATATCATGTGATCAGCAAACCGAACTTTAATTTTTTATTCTCTTTGGAGTCGGATTTCGGTTTTCGTGGAGGAAAAACGGACAGTAGTTTTGAAAAACATATTCTGTCGGAAAAAATACCTATAATCAAATCTATTCTTTTGATAATTATTCGTATATTCAGTGGATATAAGTGCATCATGAAAGATGCGTATATGTGAATAAAATAATTCATTAAATCAGAATTCATCGGCTTTGGGATATTTATTTGTGTCCGAGTGCCTAACTAGTCTTTGGTGGAAAAAAATGGAGAGGTGAGTGCAAAATCCAATTATTCTTTTTGGTTAGTCCAGTAAAATCAAATTCTTAGTCGAATTATATTTTTTAATTCAACAGTAACAACAACATCACCAGGTGGGTAGCTCCTTTACCCGATGATACCCTTTTCCAGGGATGATGGTTTTGTCTTGTATTTTATAAGAATAAGGTATAAATTTCATTCTACCCCATTTGTATTACTGAATAACAGATAAAGCAACAGTGCTTTAAACTGATAATCCAGTTGTCTGATAATTTACGCGGAATGACATTTTGCGATATTATAACAACCATGCAATAATTGAGCCATGAACAATTTAGCAAGAAAAGTTTCCCTCCTCGAAATGAATTCCCAAAACCGGTTTTATTTTTTGACGTCGTCTCTTCTTTTCCTAAATCCTACTTGAAATATTGACAACCTGTCGAAGTAACATACACGGTCAAAAACCTCGATGCGTAATAAATAATGCATTAAAATTTTACAGAAAATACAAAATTTCCAGAAAACAACAACAAACAAACAAACAAAAAAACTAATTATCATAATAAGGACTTCAATCAAATAGAAAGTCTAAACAAAGGATTTTTCTTTTTTTTCCCCTTCGAAAACTGATCTGAATCACGCTGGGCGTTTTCTCTACGCTTAATTTACGACGTTTCCAACTATGGAACATTGTTTCTCTGGACGAGCTTGTACGAGGCTGATATACTTGCCGGTCTATCAAAAGAATCGTTTCTCCGAGTGCCTTTTATTCCGTCAGTGTGATAGATTGAACCACTTTACGCGTCATTAAATAGCTTTATTTGTAGCATCCAAAAATAGCAGAAGGAAAACTACCCGCATAGTTTTATGATTCCGCAAAAGCGAGGCGAATTTAATTAATCGGGGGAAGAGAAAAGCTTAAAAATTTACTTTCTTAAAGCATTCAATAAATAAATAAATAATTTGGCATTTAAAGGATTATTTCCCTTCATACGGATTTTCTGCATAACTGAAACTCCACGGGAGTATTTAGTGTAATGCGCCGCAGTGTTAAGGCGAAATAAACCATTTAAGGCTGCTATGTACTAACCCTATTGCATTCGCTCACCTATTTATTGCTAACCTATGGAGAAAATGTGTCCAAGGATTGCCGACTTGGATTGAAAGATTTTTTTTTGAACATTGTACTCCATAATAGAGAAAGAAATTTGACACCTTGGAGCATTTTTCATTTTTTAAAAAGAATGCAAATATTTTAAAATTTAAGTTATTCGGGGAAAAATTGGGTATAGTGTGTTTTAAACGCTCCTAAAATCCTTTGGTGGACGCAATTTATAAAACGAATCCTGTTGCGCGGTGCGGAAAAGTTCAAGCTATCTGAAAATACCATTTTTATTGGATTATCGGCATTTATGTAGCTGTAAACAGTAGACACATTTCATATTGAAGTGATCGAATCCAATAGGATTAGTACACGGCAGCCTTATTCAGTGCACCAAGTTAGGGACTGTTTAAGTATCACGTAAACAATAAGGAGGGGGTCAAAAATGACTAAATATGTGCTTACATTACACTTGAAGGGATCCTTAGCACAAAAATTAAAAGTAAAGCCGTAAGTACATAGAAGATACTAATGCAGTATATCTTCATGAAAAAGAAATAGTATAAGTAATGTAGTTTCTCACACACACACACACAACAATAGCAGTCTACCTGTTCCCAATTAAACTCCGAGTTTATGTGACATCTGGCTATAGGTCGAATGAGTATGAAAAAGTACAGACATTAAGAAATAATAACAAAGCGCAAATAATTGTGATATAAAACGTTTTTTACGAATACTGCACGCTTAATATTTAATGACAAATGAATAACTTCAGCTAGCATTTAAATTTTAAGTAAAACAGAAGAATACTCCATCGTCAAGAGAAAAACGGTATAGACTTTTATGAGGATGAATTAATTGAAATTAAAAATGGAAAGCCTATCGCATTTTCTGCTCTAATTAAGTTTCTGATTACCTGTGCCTGATTACATTTCTAAAATAAATTTAATTTCCTCGTTATTCTATTAAAAGAAAACGATTCCAACGACCTTATTGATACGTATACATTAGCTGAATACCCGTGCTTCGCTACGGAGTACATTCAAATTAAATACAACGGTCAATATATGTAATTAATGCCAAAAAGAAAAATATTTATAAAAAAATTGTAACGGGTACTTTTATAGACAAAATAATGTTGAAGAAAATATTCAAATTAAATACAACGGTCAATGTATGCAATTAATTTGTATGTTTAATACCCATAAAACATACTATTTTGAATTAAATTCTTAAAAAACTTCCATCTCAATGAGACTAGTGGTTAGATTTTATCTTTTACCGTATTTTAATATTTCTTTTGTCAATTTATTTCGTTGTTATGCACGGGACGCAAAATCAATTTAAAGTATCACAAAAAGAAAAGAAACCACGTGATCAGTATTTAATAAATTAAATTCTAAAAATTAATCTCTAAAAATTCCCAAAAAATCAGAAAATGGAGGTAAAGATTCGAAAAAGATTTCATTTTAAAGGAATTTTTCTGATCTTTCTCGTGATAAAAATTTTATATCCCTCAGATCATTATTTCAAATGCAAACTTAAAAAAGTTACAAAAACAACTCAAAAATTTAATTTAAAAAAATCTTAGACGAATTTTCAAAAATCTTTCTTAGTGTTTCTTCTTACTGTTTCCCCTACACAATAAGAAGAATCGCCATGCAAAATTTCAGCCCTTTAGGTCCAGTGGTTTGGTCTGTGCGTCATATGTCAGTCAGTTACGGAACTGTTTTATATATAGATAAGACCTTTTTTAAATACACTTTCTAGAAATATTAAGACCCAGTTAAAAGATACCGATGCTTTAATTCTTAAAAAGTAAAGCAGTAATAATTATGAAATAAGTTGGGGATTAATTTATATAAATATGACGTTTATTTATCTATATTACCCTATAATTTGATTTACCTGTGTGTGTATGGTAAAAATATACACACTGCAATTCATTTCTGATATGAAAATTAATCAAGGTAAAACTGAACATATCAAATTTTAGAAATATATAAAAGTCATATGCATTTAAATTATTCTTGGACCCGAGGTAGCGTCGACTTTCAATAAATACCTTCGTGTCTGGGCCGGATATGGGCATGTTAAATTCGTAGACCGGAAAGTCTTTTGAGGTCAGCGGGTGGAAAAAGTACGATCCCCCTTAGATGTCGCCCCTGGGACGTGTTGGTCAATAATCTGGTGACACCTAGCTAAGTCGGAGCCGCACTACTCAGCCTATGTGGACCTGGTCTGGAATTTACAGCCAGGGAGCATTAGGAACAACAACAAAAAATCATGCAACGTTCTTGGTGAAACAGTAAAAGCCAAAGCATATCAGCAAAGTCTATGATGAATGACTATGATGTTATTCTACTTAAAAGTACTTCCCAACTATAAAATTTCAAATGCATTATGTTGCCCAAGTACAACTGATTTTTTTAAACGAAGTGATCAGCTGAAACAACTAGCATAAAACACTAGAATCCATCAGCTTTACCATACGCCAACACCGGTCGTAGAGGTAACAAAACGAAACTAAAACGCAGATTACTGATCTACAGTTGATGACATCACTCAGTTAAAACATTAAAATACTCTTTAAATTGTATATCATAAATTACTAACTAACCATTGGCGCAACAGTCCATTGTGGACCAAGGCCGGTGGTGCCCATCTCCGCTTTCTTGACCGTGGGCTTGGGGTGCCACACAGCATTTGTCTCGGGCAGGTAGTCAGCCTGCCGCGGGACCCCCAGAGTTTAGTTCCCAAGCATGCTTGGTCCTCATTTTATGGACCCACTCAAGGGATGAAAGGCATGAGTTGACCTTGCCCAGTCGCAGGGTCGAACCCTGGACCTGTGATGTGGCAGCTTGAAGCTATTAACCACTACGCCACTGGGCATCACATCATAAATTAGGGATTTACAAAAACAAAAAAAATATAAGTATTATGGTCTTCAAAAGATCGACGAGGAATACAGTGATCGATCACCCGACATCTTTTTTCGCCTGGTAACGAGGTTTCGTTACGCAACAACAGAATAAAGAAAGCAAATGTAATCTACTACGCAAGAAAGTTAGTTTTAGATACATAAAACTAGGCCCTTCAAAGCAGACACGCCACTGATAACGCGAAGTATAAGTAAAACAATGTCTTTCAATGTCAGCTACGATTTGTAACAAGACTGTTCGACTGAAAGCGTATTATTACAATCTATCTACATGGCTGGACACAAAATATTTACCTTGTGCGAAAAAGACTAAATAAATAAATAAAAAGGCCACTAACACTACCTACGCTCTTGGGAAAATCATAGCACTTCGAGACACTTCTCTTTCGTGTCCGAAAAACCTATCACTCCATGTACGAAAAGACGCTATTTACGTCTCCGTGAGGATTGTAGTTATGTCATAATCACAGACACAAAACACAAATTCACGCGACTGTGCCGAACGTAAATCAGTATTTACTCAAGCGTCGTGCAGTGGCAGCTATTACAGGTAATCACTTCTCACACCATTAACTATGCACATTCGGTTTGTTTCGCGCTGCTGTAGTAAAACAGCCGAAGGCAGAGAGCGCCCGCCTCTGGGTGCAGCTATTAGACGAGAGAACAGCGTAAAGATGTCGCACTAAAGCACGCAATCCTGCTCTCACCATTATGAACACCAAAGCAAACAGATGCTGCTGGTGTGCAAGCACAGCCGCGAAACCACCTCGGGTAACGAAACGTCAACTGAGCTCAGATCCGACCCCAATTTTCTCGTCCGTGGAAGTGTCAGGCAAATGAGATAGATGCTCTTTATCACTTGATAGCTGCCGTTTAATTTTTTTTTAGAAATATATAGCTCGTTTTTATGCCAGTCACTATACATTTGCTGGATTTTCATTGCATATTCGATAGACTGTGAAAGGGAGTTGACTCAAGAACGATGCTCATTCATGGTTCTGAGAGGCGTGAAACGCTTGTTGGCTTTTCTACTCATTCAGAAAATGTTGACGTTAACGAAAAAAGCGGCAAGATGAGATTCACCTTAACGTGGTATTGCTTTTCAAATGATGAAGGATCGATGCTGCTAGAGGCTGCTAGCAGCATACAGAAAGCTACTAGATAGTACGAGTAGCGAAATTAAGTCAATAAAATTGTAAATCGATTTCTTTAATGAATTACTCCTTTAAAGTGATTAGATAGTACGCAAAGCGAAATTAAATACAAAAAATTGTAAATCGATTTCTTTAATGAATTTTTCCTTTAAAGTGATTAGATAGTACGCAAAGCGAAATTAAATTTAAGAAAATTGTAAATCGATTTTTTTAATGAATCATCCCTTTCAAGTGATTACATACTACGCAGAGCGAAATTAAATAAAAAAAATTGTTAATCTATTTCTTTAATGAATTTTTCCTTTAAAGTGATTAGATAGTACGCAAAGCGAAATTTAAAAAAAATTGTAAATCGATTCCTTAGAAAAAGTGATTAAAGTTAAAGTGATTAGATAGCACGCAAAATGAAATTAAATTAAAAAAAAAATTGTAAATCGATTTCATTTAATGAATAATTCCTTTAAAGTGATCAGATAGTACGAGTAGCGAAATTGAAACAATTAAGTTATAAATAGGTAATTATTTTTTTCTTTATATCATCTTTTTAAGTCACTAGATAGTACGCGAAGAAAAAATTAAATCAATAAAGTTCTAAACAGATTATCACTAATGCTTTAAAAAATGCTTTTAAGTCATTTGATAGCACAAATAATGAAACTTAAATGGTAAAATTGTTAATCAATTATTATTTTTTCTTTAATTAATTCAGTCATTACATGGTCCACAAAAGCATTTTTAAATCAATAAAATTGGGTAATCTATTGTTATTATTTAAATTAATCCTTCAAAGTCATTATAGTTCGCAAAGCAAAACTGAATCAATAAAATTGTAAATCTATTTATTATTTATTGTTCAATTTATAGTTCAACTCATTAGATAGATAGCAACGTAATTAAATCAATAAAATTATTAATCCACTATTTTTTAAATAATGCGTTGAAGCAATTTGTTAGTTCGCAAAGCAAAATCAAATCAACAAAATCGTGAATCGGTTATTTTTTCCTTTAAAGTCAAAATACTTTTAGTCCTTTTAAACTAGGTAATTACAAAATAAAAAAAGTTTGTAAGAAATTTTGGTAGATAATTTGTAATTTAAAAGGGCCTTATACCTTGAAAAATTATTTAATATTTTACAAAGTAAAGACTCTAAAATAGAAGCATTACCGCACCCAATTCTAATTGGAGGATACAGATATTTGGTTGCATGAGCTTGAAACAAGCATTGTATTCAAAGTACGTTCTGATTTTAAGCTAAATCAACATTTGACTTGACATACACAATTATTTTGTCTAGCCTTATGATATAATGCAGAGACTGTAAAAGAGAACAAAATCACCACAGATGCATTATCGTGCATTTCAAATGACGCGAGATAGGTGTTAGAAAGTTAGGTAAGTTACAAATAAGGAATTACCGTATTTTTTGGACCAGAAAGACGCACCCTTTTACAAAGAAAAATTGACTTAAAATTGGGGTGAGTCTTGTATTCCGAAGATAACATTAAAATAAAAGGAATATTTTATTGCATATATTATTTCTAAAAGTTGTTTTTTGTTTTATCTCTTTTTCCCCCTTCATACTTAACCCAAATTGATAAATGAGATGCCATTTTAAAGATTAAGATATCCGCTTAGTGCGAATTCTTAATTTAGAATTACACATCTTATTGTTTGTTTAAAAATCGAAGGATAAACATTATAAACAGTTTTTCTCCCCCTAGATGGCGCGCGCTATTTTTTATATTTTACCATTATCAATCGTACTGAACTTTTAAATTTAAAAATAGTTTGCTTTTATTATCATTCTGTGATTTCATTAATGAGTTTCTTTATTGGCAACATCCGCGTAGGTGTATATTATTTTGTTTGCATGGAAAAACCGTATATATTATTTCTAGAAGGTGATGTTTTGTGACGATACCTTTCTCTCCCTTCATACTTAACCAAAATCGATAAATGAGGTACCATTTTAAAGATTAAGTTCTCCGCTTCTGACGAATTGTTAATTCATAATGACACATTGTATTGTTTGTTTAAAAATCGAAGTGAAAAACTGACTTTTGGCCCTAAAGTTTTTTCCCTGAATGCGTCGAAATGATAGTCAAATAGTGTGCACGAAGAGGTTTTGTAATGTAAATATCCTATTTTCCACGAGTTTGTGTCATACTTAACTTTTAATATTGTCTACAAAGGTATTGTGATGTGTCTATATCTCATGTTCCCCTGTTCTGTGTTATACTTCACCTCCAGTTTTGTGTCCGAAGTCGTTTTGTAATCGGTTTTGTATTATCCTTACGCACCATTGTTATTTAACAAATAAACAATGGATACAAATGAACCGGTTCTTTATTTCATCCTACTACAAACCACCAACCTTGCTATAAAATGTATCGTATTTTAATCGCATGCGAAAGGGTCATCTAGTTTTATATATATATATATATATATATATATATATATATATATATATATAATATATAAATATATATATATATATATATATATATTTTATATATATATATATATATATATATATTATATATATATATATATATATATATATATATATATATATATATATATATATATATATATATATATATATATATATATATATATATATATATATACCTACTAAAATACAAAATATTCTTTTCTAAAAATCCTCCCAAAAATTTGAGGTGCGTTTTATGGTCCGAAAAATACGGTAATTCGGAAGAAAAATTGTAAAAAAAGTTGTGCATAAATTATGAGCAAGTAAGTAACAAGCTGGCAGGGATTTAAAAAAAAAAAAAAAACATTTTAGGTTGAAAAACACGATTTATTTTGCAGCCGAGGCAAGCAGAAACTATAAGGGTAGGTTTTAAAATTAGAATTCATGGGTGTAACCACTAACGAAGCACGATATATAATCCTCCTTAAATGTAAATGCCATTTTATTACTAAATTTAGTCAAGCAAATAGCGGGATAATTGTTTTACAAATTTTCCTTTTTCAATTGTTTTTCATTTTCCTTTTAGTGAAGACCTTCGTTTATAATTATCACTACTTTGATAAAATAGATACTTAGGTAGAATTGTGGCGCGGAAAAAATCACTTTCATTTACAAGTTTTGTAAAAGATACCAACCTTGAAACATTATTTCTTCAAAATTTAAGTTATATTTCCTCAAATATTAAGTTAGAAGTTGTTTAAAGTTATAAGACTAAAAACATAATTTTTAATTTTAAATAAGTTTATATCCCATTAACTTTAACTGTCAAAAAGTTTCTTTTATGCTTCATAGAGGCTACGTGTCGATGCTGGAAAGCTTTTCGGTGATTAACACACACACACACGCACACTAAGATTTCATTTTTTTTCAATTTAAGAACTTTTCATACACAAGAACTTTGTAATTTTATGACTGTCTTAATATAGTCTAATTTTGTTTTGATAGTTTTACGTAGTCAGTCCAAGAATTTTTCCATAAATGGCAAGAACCTTTGTAATTTTATGATTGTCTTAATATAGTCAGATTTTGTTTTGATAGTTTTCACGCAGTCAGTGCAAGAACTTTTCCACAAATGGCAAGAACCTTTCTAATTTTATGATTGTCTTAATATAGTCAAAATTTGTTTTGATAGTTTTTACGCAGTCATTGCAAAGCAACGCGTGTCAATAAAATAGCCAAGTGTGCAGGGAAATTTGGTAGTTCCAGGAAAAGTTGATGGAGTTATTGGGAAGTAGCAATCTGTTAAACACAAATTTTGATCCAAATTAAGGAAGTTACGAAGTATTCTATTAGGGAATTATAAATTTAAAATATTATGCTGTGCACCAAAAAAGATTTCCCGAAGAAAAAAATATATAAATAAATACTTATGTGTGATTTTCCTGTAAAGTTCAAAAATTCAAGTTGACCTTGTTTTGGGACATAAACTTGCATAATTATAACCGATCGCATGCGTCTATAGATGCATGAAAATTACTCACATCAGTTGACGAATTGTTCCCCCAAGGTATATGAAACGAGTGATCATGGCATATGACATCGGTAAAACTTTCTTGCGTGAGCATTTGAATTGTAAGTTTTCTTAGCATACTATATCTCTCTTTCGAATGCCCCTTGCAGGGTTTGTGGGCTGAGGCTCCGGTTTTAGCTCTTTCTATTTGGCATCAGAAGGGAATGAATCTGACTTCTGCCCGGTGCCACCAAAATTTGGACTGAGGACTCTCCAGGGGTTACTATAGCATACTTCCCTCTTAGAAAATGAAGATACGAACTTTGAGAGATAGTGCAGTTTAAAAACAAATGTTAAGTCGGACTCCGACTCTTGTGGTGCTATTAAAAACCGGAGCCGCACCTTCATCGCCCATAGCCTTCGGGACTTGACCTAATGTTACATGTCGGTCAAGGGGCATAAGCAACAACAACAACAACAACAACAAATGTAAAAATTACATTGTAGTAAGGTAGGATGATGTTTAGGGATAAGTAATTTTCGTATTTACGAAATAGATGCGGATAAATGCGAAATTTGCCGATATGAGCGAATAAATGCGAAAATTATTTCTTTACTACTTTTCGGCGAAAACTTGTTGATAAGCGGCTTTTTAAGCGGAATTAGGTAATAATAGCAATAATTTATTAACATAATAACTTAACTAAGACCATCTAAGGTCTGTAACTGTGAAATCTCACCCTCCTTCAGATTTCCTCCGAATTTCACCCGGACAGTTTGTTCGTACCGGAGTCGAAACTAAAAATCTAAATGAAAAAATCAACCATCAAGTTTTGAGGAGCAATTTAGTAGATTTAAGAACGCCTCTAGAGAGCCAAAGCCAAGGGGATTTCAGCTACTTAAGTAGTCAACCAACTATTGATGTTATGCAGATTTAAGGCCGTCTGCACACGGAGCAACTCAAAAGAAACTGATAACTGACTCCAGTCACAAACCAGTCCGTGGTGAGTCGTAACCCATGTAATTGAATGGAGCCACGCACACGGCGCAACTGGTTACAAACTCGTCCGACGAGTTTGTAACCAGTTGCGCCGACTCACCACGGACTGGTTTGTGACTGGAGTCAGTTATCAGTTTCTTTTGAGTTGCTCCGTGGGCAGACGGCCTTAATTGCAACGAAATGCTGCTACCTTAACTTTGCAAAGGCAGCTATACAAAGCTTCTATACTCTCGTTAACAGAGTAGATGCTGAGATATTTTAGTATGTACAACATAGTAATTAATGACAGAAAGCAAAGACTTAAGTAACATAATCTGGAGATTACTACACTGTTATCTTTTAACTAGGAATTTTGATACTTATACCAAAATAAGTAAAATTGTAATTTTTTTTTAATAAACGCGAAATTTTTTAATTTATATTTATTTTTTGCAAATAAATGCGAAATTTTATGCGAAATTTACGTATACTTAATGATGTTGTATTGTTGATTTTAACAAGAACGCATGTTAAACCTTCACTTAAAACGCAATTTAAAAAATGCGAATTCAGAAACAAAACTTTGGGTTATATATAGCTATTAAAACATCTACGTGAAGAAATATTTATCATATCATAATAATGTTTGTTGCATAATTTGGTAATCTATCAAATCTAATTGAACTCAAGATTTTTTTTTATTTTAAAGAAAACGCAAATTTTATTCATTAACTCGCATACATAATTTTGAAAACTTATAGCCTATTTTTTCTTCTAAGAAGAGAAGAAGCACGGTTAATTCAATATAGCTTACTAACAGACAATTATCTCACAGTAGAATTCAAAGCGGAAATTTACACTTTATTTCCAATTTGGCATATATAGTATATTTGCGCAAGATTTCACATTTGTACTTACACGTGATTATCAGCTGTGTAGTTTGGATGCACGAGTCTTTTTAAAATGTTAAAATTTTACTAAGCAATGTAGCTTTTAAAGTTTTTAAAAATTTAGTACAAAAACACATTTAGTAGAAATTTGTTCCAGAAAATCATTTTAAACTTTGTATAAAAAATTTGCCAAAATATATTAGAATCAGAAAGGTATATAATTGCGATTTTGTTCCAGTTATTGCGGGTAACGGAAAAAAACCTTTAAACTTGGAATAAAAATTTTGTTAAAATATAATCCTTGCAAAAGAAAGTATATAGTTGCATGTTTAGTTCAGTCACTGGAGCTCACACAAGATTGTCTAGAACTTCGCTTATTAATTCCATGGAAATATTCGAGCCTTAAAGGAACACTAGTTAGTACCCGTCAAAACTTGACGGCTAGATAGTAAATAAATGTACTAATACACAAATTAAACTCAACATATCATTGCCAAGTGTTGAAAATCATAATAATGCGCAGAAAAAAATAAATGTGTTTAAATGGCCTCGTGCTTAGAGAGTACCTAAAGCCAGATTTAAAAATGTCACTGAACATGCACAGATTTTTTTTAATTGTAAATTATCGCTAATTAAACAGCAGGAAATAACCAATTTCCACGAGGTTTAATCTTATTTCACAAACATAATTCTCATAATATTAAAAATAGCACAGAGAGATCTAGAGAGACTCCTCAGAATAAACGTGTTTATCATTAAAACATGTCACTGAGCATGAGCAGAAACAGCGAGTTTCTCAAGAAAGATTTAAATATGCTACTGAGCATGCGCAGAAATAAATTTTTAATTGTAAATTATCGCTAATTAATAGAAATTGCAGTTACAAAAACCACATTTGACAAATCTACAAATTACAATATTTCGTTTAACACCAAAATGAAGTAAATTGATGCAGTAGTTTTCTCTCATGGACTGCCCAAAACGTCGGCTTAGCAACTTAAATATATAGATGGTGGCGAATTTTTTCCAGGTAAAAGAAAATCTCTTTATTTCTCGCATAAAAATTTCATTAAAATACATCCGTTCCAAAAAGGAACGTTATTTTCAAATTTGTTCCATTTATTGCTGGTAAAAAAAATCTATTAAAAAAAACTTTCAAAATATATATAATCATCCGCAATCATTGGCACTAACGGCTGGACTATATTCCATAACAACACCTCCGAGTAATCGGAGAGTAAAATGTGATATACAGACGATAAAAATGAGAACTCATCAGCGGCACAAAAAAAGCAGCACAAAAACCACATTAGAAAAGCACAATTTCATTACAGACCCACCTACACGCGCGGGTATGAAAGAGAGGACTCGAAATGCGTGAACTAACAGGCTGCATGCACACAACACAAACCTTGAAATTATTCCGGAGAAAATGAAAAGGAGTTAATAACGTTTTTTTCTTCTTCCCAAAACTCTCCTTTTTGTTGCGGCGGTTGCTACATGCAATGTTGCATCACCAGCTACTTTATTAACGAGTCCTCACCCATTGTTACTTAATACTTGTAGGTTGTACTCACGACAAAGAGCCGGGAGGGTTGTACAAGGTGAGCTATTTGGGAGACAAAGAAATTAAAGTAGGAAGCGTCGCTTGGCATCGGATCGTTTAGGGAAGGTAACAGCACACAGGCATGGTAAAACAGATGAGGCAAGCTCGCTGTGACTTCTACGTTTATTAGGACAAAGTTTATGGAGTGTTATTTTAAATGGACAGCTTGACCTAAACTAATTAGTAGTGGCCCAGTTCTTTTTCCTACATCAAATGGTAGTGGGAAGGTTTGTTAATCCTGAAAAATTAGACTTTTTTAATTTCGCAATACTGTGTTAAATCATACGAGTGTTGGATTATAATTGCATTTGGAAATGTCTGCATTGTTGCTCTTGATTATTTAAATACTACATGATTATTATCAACCAGTATTGACTGACTATCTATTGCAGATAGCACATGGTTTCTATAAACTTTCGAAAATAATTTTCACTTATCTTTGAACTACAATTTCCTTAAAACTGATTTAAAGTTACAGTTTGAAAATATTTTTAAATCACCAGTTAAACATATTTTAAAAATCTTCCGGCAGGAAACCAGTGCCGCTGGGGAAGACAATTGCATTAATGGTTATATTTATGAAATACTTAAGTCGATATATCTCCCAGAAAATTTAAAGTACACATTTAAAATAGTCCCCTGTTTAAGTATCTATTTCTGGCTATAATTCACTGTAGGCTCACTGAACAGAATTATCTTGTCTACGCTTTCGAGGCACTACTTAATGATGGATTATCTGACTCTGGGAATCAGATAACAGTGAAAATAATGTCGCTACTCGATATGGCTTAAAACTTCAACTGCTCCAGACAATCTGTCGGCAGAAGATGGATGAATATGCTTCGCAATCTCGAGATCTCTTTAAGGGCAATTGAGCAGAAATAAACAAGTTTAGGTTTTAAAGAAAAATATTAACCCTTTGCTCTTCTTTGGCTCATAGTATATTCCACTTCTCCATTGGCTCCTCTAGGGGGACACTCATAATATATTCTATAACTACAATGGCTCCCCTATGGGATAACCTAAGTTCCCCCCTCCCTCCCAGAAACATACAAGAAACGTTGTTTTCACCGTATCTTGAATACATTTGGAGAGAGGGTGGGGCTTCACTATTTGAATAAAACATTTCCATCGTATCTATATGTCTCGTCGATTGTCCTTAAATTCAACGTCCAAAGATTTGACAGATTTTGAACTCTAAGCAATGGTCCTGAGAGCACCACTTTTAAACTTTCAGCTCAGGCAATTAATATATATTTTTGGGATATTCCATCAAGCCAGAAAAACTTTAGACGTTTGTTCTCACTTCAGATAAGTCTCGAAATTAATGTATTATGAAAAGATGAATACAGCAGCTTTTTTTTATTTATTCAGGGCTCCTGTTTAACAGTTGTAAAAACATTGATATATATATATATATATATATATATATATATATATACAGTGCAGTCCCGATAATCCGAACTCCGGTAATCCGAAAGTCCGCTTAATCCGAAACCAAAAGTAAAAAAGAACTAAGGTTACAACAAAACCACAGTGATACTAAGTAATATAAAGTATATTTCTGAAAATTGCAAGAAAATTCATAGTTAGACAATGTACTGAACTAATTATTAATTTACATTGGTTTAAAAAAAATATGCTATTTTTTTCTGCGGAAGAGAAGAATACCTCTCCCTTGAAGCCAAATTATGCCAACGCGTCAGAAAAAATGGTGTCCGCTCTGGTCGCGGCGGAGTGTTATTCTACGTAGCGTGGCGCTACGTCAAATACAGCCACGGCGTCTGAGTGGGATACCCTCTGCTCGCTGTCACCGTCAGCTTCACCTTCACTCTCCTCTGAGACGTTGACAGATTCTTGCAAAACCATTTCAACAATCTACTGATGGTCTAAAATCTTACACTCTACTGAACGAACAACTTACACTCTACTGTACTGTACTAGGCAGCGTTCTGCTCTCTTATCACCCCTTTCGTCCCGAGATTTGGTAATGTTTAGACAGACATTATAAAATAAACTGTGTAATCACACGTAATACGTAATATTTATGTAATTACACGTTATCATGTAATTTAAGTGTATTTTAAGAATTATGTCGCTTCATCCGAAAAGGGTCTGGTCCCAGTCATTTCGGATTATCGGGACTCCACTGTATATATATATATATATATATATATATATATATATATATATATATATATATATATATATATATATATATTAATTATATGTATATATATGGGATCCAGAATGCGTATCTCCGCCGCCTGGCGTAACCCTGTAGACCAGCGAGAGGATACGAGGGGGGGGGGGGGGTCCAGCGCGAAGCAGACAGAAGGAGTTTCGAAGCCATACGGAGCGGAGGCTCGAGCACCAATGTTGAAAGGAATGAGTTCCTTCGAGTAAACGGGGAAGAGGCCCCGGAGATTTTGGCTTAGCGTACGGCTAGAGCGTGGGGAGACAATTAGGCCTACTACGATAGGAAAGCTCCCATGTTGAGGAAGTCCGAGTGATTTCAAGAAGTCCAAGGTTGTTGAGTACTGGGCAGTATTGTTATATTGTTATTACCCTGAGAGGTCGACTGTTAAATGTTAAATGTATGTCAATTGTGGTATCATCATAATAAATAGTTATAGTTATTATTATCAGAGACTGTTTATGAGTCATCCTGAATTTATAATGAGTTATTTAGGTGTCAGATTGTTGCCTTAAAAGTTTAGTTGAACTGATTTAATAACAATAAATTACTTTCTATGTTTAAAGATTACTTTCTATAATTAAATAGCTACAAAACTACTTGTTTTAATAACAGATGATGATGAAGTGATATGAATTTCATTTATTTTTTTCGGAGACAAATTCAATACTTAACTGTACATAGTGTTGTTAGAAAATACTCTTCAAAATGTAAAAAGTGTAAATAAAGACTGAAGACTGTTAATGAATTCAGATAAAAATCTTAATCGTCACTGTTCTGTATAAAACCTACAATGTGGTATTAGTTGCATGTTGCAATGTGTTGTATTGCATTTGCAATAGCATAGAATACCCTAGTGTGGGTCAAAAGGGAAACAATTGGTCTAATCCTCTTAATATCTTCCCCGTGCCTACTTATTATGACGGAAATTTAATAAAAACATACATCAATCAGCAAGGAGAAATTTTATCGACATACAACACAATACAGTAGAAATTGTCATTTTTAGAGGTCAAAGACATCCTGAACCTCTTTTCAAGAGGTGAAAGACTCATATGTGACAGCAGTTCCTACAGAATTGTTTTGAAACGGAACCTTGGACAACAGAAACCATTTCTTTCTTGTAAATCGGAAAAATTACGAAGGTTAAGACGCCACCTTACAAGGAAGCTCCTCAGTTGAGCGAGAACACATCAACCGTCGAAATTATAGTCTCGAAAACGAAACCAATGCGACACCAGTGAAACTCCTTGACTTGGAAACAGTTACGTTCTGCATACAAATGTGAATGCAGGAAGACGTGATTATCGCACTATTTTTTACGATTTTGTTGCTGTGAATGTACGACTCATCCACAATTTTTAAAGTAGTTTTTCCTGACCTTAGGCTTGGGGTTGAGTTTTGTCTTCTTCCGAGCACCTTTGAGTTAAACAGAAATTTTAAAATTTATAACGTGGCAGGTACGTTGTCTAGAGGATACTGACCCATCCACACTGGCAATTTGTTGACTACTTTATAATGGAAGCAACATGTACGTGAACCTGCACCGCTCCCTATGAAGGGACAGTGCACATTGTAACGTCCATGCCTTACGCGGTATTCGATCCCACTTTGTGGAAGCTCAACTACCGAGTCTAAGTTGTGGAAGCTCGAAACGCTAACCATTATACGATATGGCCAGCTAGATAGAAAATAAAACCAAGAATACTAGTGAGTAAAGAATGATGAAGAAGTCTAATTAAATTTAATATTAAAAAAATCAAAACAAAAACTTTACATTTTTATCTGAAGCTTATTTTAACACTAGAAAGACAGCTGCCGTCAGTTTGACGGTTTCGTTTATACTATTGAGCGCTATGTCTGTATTTATATCCTCAGGCTTCTGAGATTTTATGACTTTTTCTAATTTTACGCGAAATATGCACACGCATTTACAAAAATTATATTCGATAGTATAGAGGAAGAGAAAATGTGCTGTATACCTACTAAGACTGAAAGCCGTCAATTTGACGGCAAAACAGGCAGAAATCTTTAAAATAATACCGGAAAAATGTTAGCTGCTTTTCGTCTCTTCCCCCTTTTGCAAATAACAGAAATATTGGCTCTTCGGAAATATTGATGTTGAAAAATAAGGACTGCTCAAACCATGCATATATTTTTACGAATAAACCATACCAGGTTGTCAGCTCGGCATACCTGCATAAAAATATATCTAAATATATACTAATTTATTATATATTGGTATGGAAAAGTTCAAAATTTAAAGTAATTAACCTTGTTTTGAAAAAAAAACTATATATTTTAAATTCTTGATTTTATTTTTAACCATCAAAATGACGGCGTTCAGCCATTTTAGTAAGAAAAGATTTCGCGTCTTTCTAGTGTTAAGCCTCTGTTTAACATACTCTTAAGAGGGACTGAAAATCTATTCCAAATCCTCTGAAAGTTATGTTCTATTATACTCTATCCATGTCATACCTATATTAGATCTTTACTTTCAAATATACATACACAGTCACCCGCGTAGTGTGATCGCGTGTTAGCAGACATAATTTTATTCATTTTCTCTTTGCGTGTGCCTTATAAGCACGGCCGATTTTCTCAAGGAAAGTGAATGCAAACATTAGGATTTTATGCACTGTGATCATTAGTTTGCGAGAAAACATCTCCAGCAAATGCGAAAGTTCATCCACATGCATATTGAAAGAGCCCTCATACGTTAATCATCACCAGATGATTGAAATAAAAAAAAAGGTAAAAAGAATCACCCCTGAGGTAACGTTACGCGTTTCCTTCGCCGTCCCATTGTTAAAGAATCTTCACCCATTCTTCTGGCAGGTTTGTGGGCAGAAGTCACGACACTGGGTCAGTCGGGTAGAGCTCGCTGGCAGCTTGTTTATCTATCAGGCGATCGGAGAAAGAATGGGATTAAAAATAGGAAAAGGGACTCTGGCCTTACAAAATTTCCGGAAATGTTGGTCGCTTGGAAAGGTGATTACGAGGAAAACGCTTTTCGAGACGGCATAGGTCAATTTGTATTGAAAAGGAGTTGCATTGGGATTGAATCAGATAAGCCTCGTCAAGTTAAATTTAACGAGAATGATAAAGGAGGATTTATATGCACGGCTGGAAAAAGAAAGTGTTTCTTTTCTGCTTATCTGACAAAAGTTCTGGCCTCAATTGCTGCGAGTATGGGTGTTGGTGACTCTGAAATGCAGGTTAAACAGTCAAAAGGAATACGTTAAAAGAGAAATAAGTCTCGAAGAAGAATGATAGCAGAAAAATGGGTTATGCCCTCTGTGGTTCCGTTTGTTATCCTGCAAAGATTAAGGTACTTTTCCAATGCGGAAGTATCTCCACCGAGTATATGTGGACAGAATAACATTACCACCCCGTGCTGTGTACTCTTATATAAAGCAATTAATCATGGCATTTTAATGAAATTAATGACGCAAATATTCCAAATGCATACACGCCTTTTCAACCACCTGAAATTGCATTCAGAGTCACTCGCACTCAGTAATATCTCATCAGGGCTGTTGTAAATCGATAGTCAAGGTGTCCATGCAGCAACAAGTTGCTAAAGCGGTATGACTGACAACATAGTTTTGATTTACAGTAACCTCTTAATTATTGTACATCACTCGATTAGGCTTCTCTCAATAGTACTCCGACTTTTAGTGGTGAAGGGATATTGCAAATTAACATTATTTAACTCCCGTTTGCAAATCTCGGATATTTCTCAGGGATATACGTCAATAAATTTTCTGGTAAAAGCCTCTTTCAGGAATTCTTTCATAAGCTCTTTCAAGAAAATATCATTTCGATTGGAAAAAATAAACAAGAGAAGACTTAGTCTGATTTTTTTCCCCATGATATTAATCTAGTAACTTTTTTTTATATTTTTCCCCCTATAACATTCACTGCCTTTTTACTAAAGCAAATTGCTGGTGTTAGTTGAAAGATTGCATCTACAATACATTTGTGACATACGTACTGATTCCCGTACAAAACTTCACTATAATTTTCGATGCGAATCTTTGGATTATTCAAAATTCCTCTACAGGAATAATTATTGATACAGGAATCAGTTTTAGGTGTTTTCCTCCGAAAGGTGATAGCAGCTAACTTTGAAGCATTTTAGTAGTTATAAATGTCTGTCTAGTCCCATGGGAATTTAAATGAGCAACACTGGAGTGTGCTAACATTTGTCACTTGTTACGTCTCGCATATTTTTTTTTAAAACTGGACGGAGTTGCTCACAGCAGAGAAAGTGTTGCAATTATAAAATGACTGTAATAAAAAATGAATTTAGAAATCGACTTTCGGTTCTTTCACCGCTCCGACTCAGCTTGACTAGTTTAGAACCCACAACTGAAAAGTTAATTGAAGGAGAGCAGTAGCAATCTTCTCATTAACATTATATGTCAAATACACAAATATTACAGATATTTAATTTTTTAGTAATCAGAGAACTGATTTTATTTTTGTTTTGTCTTGTATATGCAATAATTTTGTTGTTATTTTTTACAATTTTCTGTGATTTTTCTCAAAGGTTTATTTATTTATATAAAATAATTATAATTACTTATCTTCCCATTTGAATATTATTGGAAGTAAATGATACAATTAACTTATGTAGTAGTCCTTTAATATCTAGTAAAGTGTTTTTGTAATACGCGAAATTTTTTCACAAATTTTACCGGTCCGAGGGCTAAAAGAGGTTGAGAAACGCTGTCTTTGACGACAAACGTTTTGCGTATAACCTCTTATTTGGTTGTATTTTTACCATGTTTTTATTAACTCGCTTTCTTGTTTGTTTGTTTGTTTGTGTGTGTGTTTGTCCCGTACATATCTTGCAATCGATTTTTAACTAACTTCCCGACTAGCTAGACATTTGAAACTTTTAGAATAGCTCAGAACACGATGACAATGCATTATTTTAACACTTTTAGCCATCTTTAAGCAGAATTGAATCCATTTTCAGTTAATTTTGTTTTGTAGACTGGTGCAGCCATCTATCGACCGGGACGGGAACGAAAAGTTAAACGCAAGTTAACTTCCAATTATTTTCATTTTCTTTCAAGTTGATGGGATAATTCGTCAAAAAATTTTTTTAAATGTATTTATTAATACATAGAATTGTCAAATTTATATAATTCAACAGAAAATTTAAAAACATGATATATAAAAAGTTCTTTTTATCTTGCAATTATTATTAGATAAGTTGTACTTGGAAAAATAACTAAAGTCTACGCTGTATAATATTAATTTACGTCTGTATATATATGTGCATATACTATATATACTACTTAGTATATAGTGCAGTTTATTGTTAGTTTCAAAATTGTTCAGGGGACAGAGAACTTTTCAACAAGCACAGTTAAATACATAAGCATTGTTCTAATTATAATGTACATAACACAATAAAAATTACTATTATTAACACAGGTACCTATAATGAGCAAATTTTGTGTTACATTATATCTTAGTTGATAAATTATATACCTCAATCTGACTTTTACGTTTTTAAATTGCGTTTTCTCAATTTTGAAAATTTCATGACCTTTGCTTGCTAGAAATGAATGCACTATGCGCATATTTAATCTATTCAAAACTTATGCTTTAAAACTATACATACAATTTGAAATAACTGCCAACATATGAAATTGTAATGCAGATGTAATATCTATGAATCTTTAGGCGAAGTTATATGACAGACTGTCATGGCCTTATGAGCTCATAAAAGACTATTTAAATGAAAGAAAACTTTTTCTTCTTACGTGCTGTGAATATTCATCATAAATGCTAAGTTTGATTCATAGATATGAAAATCATCTCATAAAAGCTTCTGCACTGCATGGTAAAGAATTGCGTATGGAACATTATGAGTGAAGCGTACAGGTTATTTTCAAATATCAAAATTTAAATAGCTGAAAATCTTTTCAATAGTTTAGTACCAAATTTTGATCATGGTGATTTGGGTTTATTGCTAGTAATAACACAAAGTTTAAAATAATTTTAAATTAAAAAAAATTCAAGTCCGCCATTCCTTTACAATAGCATGCATAAAAGCCTTGTTCACATTGTTTTTGACTCTTTGCGCATAGTTATCCTATTGGCGCCGAGATTGTTGACATGACTTGTGATTCGTTTGATATATCACATGGTCATTGCGTTGAGGTTAGTGATTGGTTAACATTTTTATCGCTGGTGCTCCATACCGCTCAGGGAACAATGTTAACAAGGTCGAAATGATTCTCTGGAATATTGCAATCATCACATTTCTTCGTGATTATGACTTTCAATTGACAACCAAAGACCAGAGCATTGGAATAGCCAAATATCAGCAGTAAAAAGTAAAGGGTTATATCTGTGACCCCTGACAGTTTTGACCATTTTCTGCTGCCCACATTTAGCCAGTAAATAGTTCAACCAAATCACCAAATGCAACAAGCGTCGCAGTTTTTTACCTGGTTGGGAGAGGGGGTTCCGTCTTCTTCTCCCTCTCGATTGTCCAATAAATTGTTACCCCATTTTGTCCAATAAATTGTCCAATCATTGATCCCCTTAGACACAACATTCACTTCCCAAATGACATCGGTACCGCTCTATAATTAATACGACAACGTTTTTGAGGATTAAAGAACCAAGCATTTTCTCAAGATAAATATTAACAATATGATTAACCAACCGTAATGTGTTGCTTCAGACACCGATAATTGATGGTCTGATGTTAAATGCATTTCGTGATTAGGAATTCATAACTATCTTTCAGAAGAGGCAGACGTAATAGTTATTTAAACACCATAATTACATGCACAAGCATGAGTGATCGTTGCCATCCACGCAAAGCCTTCTATCCAACAACCTTGGTACATACCTAATATTTTCTTTAGCCAGCTTCATTACATATTCCGAGCTCATATAATAGTATGGGTATTAGATTTTTCCTCATTGCATATAAATAGGACACTGAAAATACCATTAATCCTTCAGTTAAACTCGAGCTTTACATCTCTGTTGACAGATGGTAATGATATACATTTTTCCCACGTATCGGACGGAGTTGAATAAATATGCATTACTTCTCATATCCTGGGACTGATTTTCTCGGACCTGCGTATTAAAGATCGATATCAAACCCCGATTTATCGGAAACAAGATGGCACTTAACCATTGATACCTGTAATGTTTAAAATCCGATGTTGTAATCCTGGATATTCATCTTCGATGGTTTTCCCGTGTATGTAATCGCTCTCCCTTCGAACAAATATGAATTAAAATGTCATAAGCAGAATTACGGTGCTCAATGATTCTAGTTGATTTTTTTTCATCATGTGAGACAATCGAGGATAAAAGTAATGATTCGTAATTTATCATTATTTCGTAATTCCTTGTATCAAGAAAAAAATATTTAAAACTTGTTCTTTAAAAACTTAGACAGTACGGATATCTTCAGATGATGGAATGTAGTTGGAAAGAATGTTTTGCTTTTCGCGTGCTCCATACCTCCGAAATTACGTCCATATGCTCGAAAGTTATTAACAAAAATTATATATATATATATATATATATATGTGTGTGTGTGTGTGTAATATCCCTATTATATCGCGTCCTTAAATTATAACCTGAAAGGGATAACTAGCTCATATTTACAATGGCTGGAGCTAGACTCAGCCCGAAAGGAATAAAATTAAATTTGGAAGCAGTCGGGCCGAATCGTTTATTACACCGACAAAAGTACATACGTTCACTTCAGAAGAACGGCTCGGAATAATATCACCTTTCAACATTAAACGCGAGAGGGAGAGAGAAACACGTGACTATTATTTGTAGGGTCAGCAAATTTAGGGGCTCGCGATGCTAACCCAATCCTGAATTGGGACATATACACGTGTAGAAATGCAAAGGCATGCGATTCATGGGAAGTTCTGTGGCTAAGGGTTTTAAAGCGATAAATTAATATTACTGGGGATTGGATTTAGGAGAGGGAATTTAAATGCTAGAATGGGGGGCATAATAATTTAAGATATTACACAAACACACACACACACACACACACACACACATATATATATATATATATATATATATATATATATATATATATATATATATATATATATATATATATATATATATATATATATATATATATATAAATTATATTATATATATATATATATATATATATACATACATAACACGCTCGAAATAATTTTGTACCATGGTTTTTAATAGACGACAGTTCATTCTGAAGTGGGCTTCATCTAGGATATCGTCATCAAATATGAAACGACGATTTTTATTAAATAAACCTAAAATTAGTCTTAAATTATTAATCTTACTGTACAATCAAATAATATTACTGTAGACTGAAGATATTGAAAATATATGCTACACTATCCCTCTGGAGGTGGCCGGATGACTGCACTTTGTCAGTCACCAGAAGAAATTGAGAGAATTTCCTCATTGGGAATTCCTTTCCCTCTGAGGTACTCATCGGTTATGCCTTTCTAAGGACCCTATAATGAAGCCGAAACCTAGGTCCAAGGCTATCTTGTCGCCTGGAGGTTTATATTCAAAAGAAATCAAAGCGATACGCTTTTGTGAGATTCAGCAGCTGCTGAAGTTTAACCTGTGAGAATTCTATATTTAAACTAAAAGTAATTTAGTTAATACTGCAATTATGCCTTTCTATTTAAGTTCTGCATCCACTCGTGAGTCTGAGGGGATTCTTTTCATCTGTGACCTGGTGAAAGAAAGAGCCATCGTCACTCAAGGTGCCCAGGCGTCGAGACCCGATATAGGTCTCGGCGCCTGGCCAGCGACGACCTGATATAGGACTGGAAATAAGTCCACAAAATTTACGGACCCGGGATGTCTTATCCATACTCTCATCCAGGGCCGTGGTGGCCTTGTGGTAAGCGCAATGGCTTTCGTTAATGAGATCGAATACCGGCGCGCACCACTAAAATACCTCTGTTCGTGTCGTCCCTTCATAGGGAGCAATGATGGTCCGCCTATATGGTGCTCCCATAGTGTTGTTGTTTATGTTGCTTATGCCACTTGACCGACAGCAACAGCAGATCAAATCCCGAAGGCTGTGGGCGATGAAGGTGCGGCTCCTGTTTTGAATTAGCACCACAAGGGTCGGAGTCCGACTTGGCGAAACGACCGGTCCCGTAATTTTGAACCGAGTCAAGTGACGAGACTGGAACACTTGACCCCGCATCTCCAGCGGTAAATTTGAGAACTTGGAGGGCATTGTAGCCACGCCCTATTTTACGTGCCCCGGCCACCATCAGTGAACACGGCTGTAGATTTGCAGCGACGAGCATCGAACCAGGGACGTTCAGATCACTAGACCACTGCTCTTGCCAACTGGGCTACCGCGCCCCTGCTCCCTTAATAAAATGGTCAGCAAAACTGCGGTGAACAACAGGCGAATATCTATCCGACAAAAGTGCCTCCGAATTAGAAATTTTTTTTCCTTCGCATTTGCACTTGCACTGATTGTGTAAAAAAGGAAATCAAGTTACGATTGTCTCCGTTTGAGGTTAGAAAAATGTTTCAAAGGAGGGCTCACCTGATCGGCACCTGCAAGGGTCGTGTTTGTCCAGGTAATGGGCAAGGGTGTCCCAGCCACCGCCGACCCGAACCATCACGTGGCTGCGAAGAATCTGAAAACAAAATGAAATGATGAGCATTTTGGAGATCTAGTCTAAATTCAGCATGGAGAAGAATACAGTTAGGAGAGAAAATAGTACTTTCAACGATTAACTAAGTCAAGAGGTATAAAATTCTTCTAAATGGCACTGACAAATCATTTTGATACATTTTCTATGCACAAAAGTAGAAAAAAATTTACAAAGTAGTTCGGCATATATGTATATATAAAAAATTAAGCATGTTTTAAATTTTTAATTTTTTAAAAGCAAAATTTCAAACAGCTCAAGTACTTTTATATGTGCAATGATCATTATAAAAACAGCCATCTGAGGGTGAAAAATCATTTCAAAATGTTTGTAAATAGAAAAAAATTACGTCTCGAACCCCCCACATCCAACCCCTCCGTAATTAAGGGATTTTCTAAAAAGTAATTTTGTCATATTCAAGTCAAGGGCTGGAAGTACTACAGAAATTGTGGAAAATAAGTTTCGCCCTCATGCTGCAAAAGATCTTAATAGAGTTTAATTTTTTAAAAGCAAAATTTCAAATAGCTCAAGTACTTTTATATGTGCAATGATCATTATAAAAACAGCCATCTGAGGGTGAAAAATCATTTCAAAATGCTTGTAAATAGAAAAAAATTACGTCTCGAACCCCCCACCTCCAACCACTCCGTAATTAAGGGATTCTCTAAAAAGTAATTTTGTCATATTCAAGTCAAGGGCTGGAAGTACTACAGAAATTGTGGAAAATAAGGTTCGCCCTCATGCTGCAAAAGATCTTAATAGAGTTTAATTTTTTAAAAGCAAAATTTCAAATAGCTCAAGTACTTTTATATGTGCAATGATCATTATAAAAACAGCCACGAATTATAAAAACAACACGACCAACAAACCGGCCCAGGAAATAAACCCCAACGACCGATGCTCAATGCCAACGCGCAATCTGAACTGCTCAAACTTCCTCTATTCATTGGCTTCTTCTTCAATGGCTTGTGTACACTCAGTGACAAATCGACCTGAATGATGGACTGAATACGCGGGTCGAGATTTAGATCTGTAAGATCGAGATTTAGATTTGTACCAAGAGAATAATACTCATTTAGCATGGATGGGATTAGAATAAAACCAATCATGATAAAATCTGTATCACTCCAAATTTAACGCCACGAATGGAAGTGTTTCAACTAAATTTATAAAGCAGAAACATAACCGCTATTCTGTGCGGGATTTTTGCAAATATTCGATCTTAAAGATATTTTTCTGCGGCCAACATGGTGTAGTGGTTAGCGTGTGGGCTCGGGTTCAGATTCCAAGTCGGGTTTGGACATTGTCATGTTGTCCCCTCATAGGGAGCAATACTGGCTCAGCAAAATGGTGAACCCTTAATAAGGTTGTTTTTTATATTTCTAATGTCAAACAATAAACAAAAACAACAAGATAAAAGGTACAAGAAAACGGATGACAACAACAAGAAAAAAAAGTAAAACGGAGAAGGAAAGAGGAACGTATTAATTGCTCAATGCTCTTGACTCCCAATATCGGCTACAGAAATCTCGAGCAGACCGTGCCTCACAGGTCTGGAGGCGGGAAATATCCATAACTTGTGGTTTATCACAAACAGCGCAGAAAGGACTCTCTAGAACAGTGGTTCTTACCCTTTTTAATAGTCAACACCCCCTTGAATCTGAAAATAAGCTCTCGCACCCCCTTAAAAATGTTTCTATTTTTTATTTAAGAAAAGACATTTACAGCAAGATAATTTATTTATTGCATAAAAAATTAATAGATTTACAGTATATACTATATTATTACATATAAAACAATATCAACATTTTTAATGGCATCGTTGTTGTTTGTTAATAATTATCCTTTTAAAACGAAGCTCTTTTTTTGAAAGAGCCACACGTAAGTCATAAGATGCCTTTAAGCGATTTCTGGCTTTTGTTCTGATGTGTAAAAGTGACGAAAAACTCATTTCACAAAGGTAAGTGGTCGCAAATGGTAAAAGTGTCTCTAATGCTACTTTTGACAATTCTGGATAAAGTTCTAACTACGTACACCAGAATTGTTCTAAGTCCAGTTTATCAAATTCCATTTCAATACGTGCATTAGCTCGTATTGCGATAACATCGTCTGTTAATAAAACGTTGTCGTCCATTGAATTTAGGTCAAACAAAAATGGATTGAGTATCCATCTATTAATTTTGCTTGTATTTCCCATGGAAAAGTATCCATCCAATGATTCACTCAATTGGTAATTTTCCTTAAAAATTTAGAACCTTCTCTCGCAACCCCAGGGTTGCCCGCACACCCGGTTAAGAACCACTGCTCTAGAATTTTCAAGAGGATGAGATGTTTAGCTAAACAATCACGACCAATTAAAAGACGGACATGGCCGCGGAATCCTTCCTTGGAAAATCTGCAATGTAATCCACTATTAACAACCCATAACTTCTTAGGATGTCTGTCAATTAATTCTTGATAAAATAGGTCCTTCAATTTATTTCGGATAAACACCTTTATAGAATGATGTGCGATAGGCCTTCACGGGCTCTGTACAAACCCTTAATAAAGTAGTGAGCAAGACTTCGCGGTGTTGATGGGCCTATGTCGTAGAGATATTGCCGCATTAAAAATAAAATTATTTTTATCTACTAATTTCATTCATGTCACCCACAAAGCGAGCTCGGGTTTGAATCCCGGCTAAGGCAAGGACTTACTAAGGGATTATAGGAAACAGTCTTAGTGTACCTATAGGCTGTTCCCATATTAAAGTAGCCAACAAAATCACAATGTGAATGACCTCAGGACGAAGTGACTGCCGCGCGTTGGAAAACAGAAATCTTATTTTTTCATCTATTATCATGAATGATTTGTTACTAGGAGATATCCTACTGTCATTCTTGAATTTTTTTTAAACATTAAAGCTGCTGAGCTGTAGCCCTATTGAATTCGTTCAGATTAATGTTAACCTATGGAGAAATTTTTCCCACCGATTGTCGACTTGTATTTAGAGATTTTTGTTTTAAACTGTAGTGCGTAACTGTAGTTTGATTTAAACTGTAGAGTTTTTTTTTCCTCTGCTATCTTATTTATTTTGGAAATTTCATCCGCCAAAAGAATAATGACCGTGACATTAAGCAAACAAAAAATAAAGTTTGCCTCAAATTTCGTTTAAAAATTTGCAAAATCACACACAAAAAAAATTATATTTTATTTACCGTATTTGTCAGACCATGAGAAGCACGTCTAATTCATGGGAGGATTTTTAGAAAAGGATAATTTGTATTTTGTTAGGTATATAAAGATATTTTCAATTTCTTACTTCATAAAGATTGAAAATATATATAATAAATATAATAAATAATATATATATATATATATATATATATATATATATAATAAACATAATAAAAATATATAATATATATATAATAAAATATTCATTTTATTTTAATGTTACCTTCGGACCGTAAGACGCATCCCAATTTAAAGTCGACTTTTTATATGTAAAATGGTGCTTCTTACAGTCCGAAAGATACGGTATCTTACGGGAATACCCAATATTCTCTACGAAAAATGAAAAATTGGTAATTAATAGTCTCCTAAAAATTCAGATGGTTGCAAGACTTTTCTATGAAAAACACTTTACTCTCGCTTCATTCAGGCAGATTTTTTTATTTCACATGCTGGATTTTGTTGGCTTTAGAACTTCCGTTCTCAGTACCTACGAAAAGAAGAACTATATTCACCAAATTTCTTTCACCTCTTCTCCATAGTTCCTAGTATGTTCTCGGTTTGCGTCTTAACACAACAAAGTTCCGAGAACGTCACAGATAATAGAATAGTACCACAGTTTACGGCTTCTGGAAAAGAAATGGGAAATTCGTTTCGCAAGCGTTAGCACTTAATGTTGCGATTAATAATATGCACTACGGCCAATTGATTCTCTAATTCGACTTTCCCCCAGTTTCGTAGAATGGGAAGACAGATATGCATCAGTGTTTGAAACAAAATCTTTTGCTCTCCTCTTCATTTTAGTCTTTTTTTATATTATATTTAAAGATAAAAAAGGATACCATAGAGATACAAAATAAAGAATAAAATGTAAGATATGAATGGTACATTTTTCTTCTATAGAGATACAAAATGTACCATTCATATCTTACATTTTGTATCTCTATGGAAACAAAAAATGTAACCAAGAATGGTAACCAAAGAGACTATCTATATATTTAAGTTTCTAAGGCGATTCTTTGGGCAGTCTGTGAGAGAAAATTACTGCATCAATTTACTTCATTTTGGTCTTAAACGAAAGATTTTAATCTATAAATGTGTCAAATTTGGTTTTTGTAAATGCAATTTCTATTAATGAACGATAATTTACAATTAAAAAAATTGCTATCTGCGCATACTCAATGACGTATTTAAATTTGGCTTTAGATACTCACTAAGCACGAGGCCGCATAAACGCATTAATTTGTTTCTGTGCATGCTCCGTGACATTTTTAAATATGGCTTTAGATACTCACTAAGAACGAGACCACATAAACACGTTAATTTGTTTATTTCGAGGAATCTCTGTCATTGAATGAAGAGCCATATACCTTTTTATTGGGTTCAATAATTTTTTAAAGTGTATTTCTTTATTCTTAATATTATGATTTTCAACATTTGGAAATGACGTATTGGGTATAATTTGCGCATTAGTAAATTTATTTACTATCCAGCTGTCATGTTTTGACGGGTACCAACTAGTTTTAATAAAGATACAATGTAAATAGTCTAGGATTTTAATTCTTTACACAGCAAGATGTCTCTTCCTTCCTTCTATTTTTCTCTAAAATTGCAAACAATGCAAGAGTTTTCTAAAAATTTTAACAATGATAAGTTTACCAAAACAATTACACGGTGGTAATACAATTCAAAGGATGTATTTAAAAAAAATCTGATTAAGATGGCACTACAGCATGTAAGTGTAGCTGAATTATGTAGCAAAACACTCAATTTCGTTAAGATATTTAATACTAAATATTCTGGTTATGAGTTCTTGGGGACAATACCGCAATAACTATAATTGTTTACTCTTGCTCATCAAATGGTTATGAAAAGGTAGTTAATTTTGGGTGTGTTGCCAATATAGAAATTATTTAAATACTACCTGATTGTTTGACCACTTAGTCTCATATTCTTGATTGCGTTGTGTTTTTAAAATAATCTAATCATCTGATTGAACTTATAATGGATAGATTTATTAAACAAACAAAACACATACAAATTCATTACAATACACATCATATTTGTTATCTTAAATACCTTATTTAATTCTTATATTTTTCAATATATACGTGGACTTCATTTTACTCAATTAAATATGATTAATTTATTCATCAGCAATGCTTTTATCAATGAGGTATTATTTAATTCACTATGGATGAGCGGTAGTTAGGCAAACACTGAATTATGGGATCAATAATTGACTGCCACACGTACTTTCACTGACGTTTTCATTTGTAAATAGCGGCACGCGTCTGGGATCACATCGTACCTCACTCGGCTACGGATCAGGCTGGGGGTTTAGCGGGTTGCTGATGTCGGGCCGGCCTTCATTAGGTCCCCTGGGAGCTGGTATTCATTCTCTCATCGAGCGGTAAACTGTCGGGACTCGCCTCTTTCCACGATCACTCTGTCATACGTCTGGGCAGGGCTCGCATCACGTCTTAGGATTCTCAGTCAGCCTTTTTAGCCAAAACATAATCTCCATGCTTAATCCTTATCTTGCTTCTTTTTATATCTTTTTCTTCCGCCACTAACTCCTCCCATTTTCTCTTGATTGGACCATTATTTTTTCTGGAAGTTTCCATCCCGCCCTGCTGAAGGCGTGTATCATCATCTAATTATCACAACCCCTCTCGGGACTACATTTGATCTTTTCCGCTGTCATCTTCCTTACGACTTCTTATTATCTCGGCTAAGTCATATATTCTCCCCATCTTTCATGCTCCTCTATTCACGTTCCTCTCTCTTAAAGACTTATTTTTCTTTTTAAACGTTTCCCCATCTGTAATCTCTTTTCCGTGCCATAATTGCTCCGGCCCACCTGGACGTCACCTTGCGGCGTTTCTTTTCATACCATAATTGCCTTTTTTCTTCTTCAGGATCTAGCTAAATCCACCGCCTATTCATCTCCTGTATTCATCAATATTCTATTTTAACTTCTTTTATGGTCTATTCTTTCTCCCCTGTTCGTTTCATCTTCCGACATTTTTCAAAGGTTTATTCATTATCCTTTTACTCCATATAATGTCACTCTTTAACCGTGACACTAAAATATGTGGTTATCTGCAAAATTGTGGTTATCTTCTGGAGTTGTTTGCAATTTACGAAAAATCACTTGTAGTGGATAAGGGACAGTTTCGAAACTCACCGCCTCAATTGCATTATCAATTCAGTTTCTAGAACACTTTTTTAAGCAGCAGTTGTAACATTAAAAAGCAAAGCAAAGTAACAAAGTAAATCAACTCCACTAAGTACAGCAACACTGAAACTACGAATAACATGTCTTCATGAACAGTGAACAATGGAGTAATCAATGAATGGAACCCTTCTTTCTCTCTTCAAACATCTACGCATTTTAAAGTATCAAACAATGAAATAACCTAATTTCTAGGTCTCCCGTAAGAGAAACAATTATATACGGTTTAATTTTAAGGCAATATGTAAACCACGCTTGTGGTTGAGGTAACTGGATAATGGTTTGCATTAAAATGCGACAATTTAAAATTTTTGAGAACATACAGATTAAAATATTATATGAAAAATGTGCCAAAAAATCAGAGAAAGCGGAAAATGGTCGAGGTTAGTCTATTATTTGTTGTCTGGTTTTGGGGACGATATTTATAAAATTGGACAAATTATTAAAAGTGTTTTAATTCTCGGTGTGAGTGTACACTTGTTTATTTTTTACGACGTGAAGCTCTTATCTGTTCTACATTTGCCCTAACCAAACCACGAATTTGTTTCCTTCGCTATCATGGAAGCACTGTATAAATGAACCTATACATAGCTCCCTTTGAGGGACAACACAAGAACGTCCGTGCCTTAATCTAGATTCGAACCCGAATCCACTCCGTAAGGTGCTCGTGACGTTAGCCACTATGCCAGGGGTTGAAGAGATAAGAGATCCATGGGCCTAATGCCCCGTGGACGAATGTATTCCAGACCAGGCCCATATAGGCTAGCGTGGGGAGGGGTGAGGATCCGGTTTTTATAATGGCACCACAAGGCTGGGGGTCCAATTTAGCCAGGTGCCACCGCAATTTTCACTGAGCACCCCTACCGAGCACCAGGCGGCAACTGTGGGATCATACCCTCTTCCACCCTCTCTGAAATCATAGCGGGACTTTCCGGTCTACGGATTTAAAGTGCCCATATACGGCCTAGACACGGAGGTATTTAATGGCGCTTGACGGAATTCAATCCGAGCACCCTCAGCACCGAAAGCCGATGCGCTACTACTAGGCTACCTGCAGACCATAGATAAATAGTGTTATGAGACATTTGGGAATGTAATCGTACTTAGAAAAGCCATCACCAGAGAAAGGTTTTATTTGACGTGAAAAGAAGTTTTGAGTGTTGTTTTTTCGAATGATTTTATTACACATATCACTCTCCAATTGCTAGACAAATTACATTTCTTAGTTCTTAAGTAGTTTTAATATCTTTTATAACTGTTTATCTTTTCTTTGTTTTCCCAAATTATTCAAATCTGGCCTATACTGAGTTTTTGCAGCTCGTTGCCATTCAGATAAATGCTATTTTGTCAACATCGAGCGTTATTTATTTATTTTTCAACCTTAATGAAGAATGCAAGGAATCACAACTGTAAGTTGTACCTAAAACGGAGGTTATTCCACGTGCCGCTCATTTTAATTTTGGGTATTTCGGTTATGAAAGCCGCAAAAAAATTGAAAAGAGCCACAAAGAAAGTGATAAAGAGCCGTCTGCGGCTTGCCACCCCTGCACTATAGGATGTGGGCGACTTGGTGTAAACTAAACAAGGACTTAATATTAAACGAAGTAAAGTGTTGTGTTGTGACTGATGCACCTTGACCGACAGTATATTGTTAGTTCAAATCCATAACGGCTATTGGGCGAAGTGGTGCGGCTCCGGTTTTTAATAGCACCACAAGGGTGGGGTCCGACTTGGCTAAAGGATCGGTTCCGTAATTTTGAACCGAGTCAAGTGACGAGACCGGAACACTTGGCCCCGGGACCTCCAGAGGTATATTTGAGAACATGGAGGACATTGCTGCCACGACAGGTTTTTCGTGCATCAGCCGCGATTGACAAATAAATTAACCATTAACCATAAAGTGTTAAAGTAATAATGCTTAAAGTTTCACTCCAATTATTGAAGAAGGGAATAGAACGTAATCAACACTTCTTCAATTCCAGAACAAATTAAAAAGGATGGCTGCATGTTTCGAATTACTTAACAGTTCATCGTCAGGCCGAGGAGTATCAGGTATGATTGTCGCTACGAACGATGCACAAGTAGGGCATTTGCGAACTGCTCATAGCGACAGTTAATGCTCCTCGGCCTCATGATGATCTATTACGGCTGCTGTGTACTAACCCTTTGGATTCGCCCACCTCAATGTTAACCTATGGAAAAAATATGTCTACTATTGACAGCTACATAAATGCTGATAATAATCCAATAAAAATGGCACTTTAAGAGAGCCTGAACTTTTCTGCACCTTGCTACAGGATTCATTTTATAAATTTCGCCCACCAGAGGAATTTAGGAGCGTTTAAAACATACTAAACCAGATTCCCCCCCCCCCCCCGAATATTTTAAATTATGAAATATTATTTGCATTTTTTTAAACGAAAAATTACCCAAGGTGTAAAATTTCTTTCTCTGTTACGGAGTACCATTAAAAAAATTTCAGGTAGTCTCTTCTAACGAAACTACCGCGGTTTATTAGCGTAGGATTACATATCGTATCTCCTCTTTTGTATGTGTTATATATATAGATGTATCTATCTATCTATCTCTCTCTCTATCTATCTATCTATATATATATATATATATATATATATATATATATATATATATATATATAAAGGCTGCTATATATATACATATATACCGGGTGGCCATATTTAAACTGACAGTGCTCACAGTGTTCTGTAGCGCGATCTATTTGCGAGAATGACGCCACATTTTGTAGGAAGATTAAACAAGACGGGGGACAAAGGATTCCGCGAAAAAATAAATTAGTTCTAAAAGTCACCGCTAGGGGAATATTTGGCGCTACGATGGACCTACGATAAATTCCGCTGTGAACCCACACCAAACAGTTACCTTATGTGAATGTAAGGGAATTTCTGTGACTGCATGTGGTGATTTGTCATCCCAAATTCGGTAGTTCTGGGTATTCACAGTTCCATGCAGGTGAAAGTGGGCCTCGTCTCCCCATAAGATTTTCCACGGCCAAGCATCATCCACCTCCATTCTGGCAAGAAAGGTGAGAGCAAAAGTCAATCGCTTATCATGGTCGGGGTACAGTAACTCCTGTACACGGCTGATCTTGTACAGATAGAAGTTGATAACCTTTCGTAAGATTTTCCATACCGTACTGTAAGGCATATCCATATTCCGAGCTAATCCACGAGCGCTAGAGGTGGCAGCAATATTGTCTGGTCCTCTGTCGACAATCGCAGTGACAACTGCTTCGATTGTATCCTGTGGTACAGGTTTTCGTCCTCTGCCTGACTGAACCTTCAGAGAACCTGTTTTCTCAAACGTCGCAACCATTGCTTTTAGCCCATTAACTGACACAGGACCGTTACCTTTACGCATTTTTTTATGCGTTCTAAAAGCACGAAGAGTGGCTGACGCGTTGCACTGGTTGAGCTAAAAGAATTTGACCAGTAATGCACGTTCGACTAAAGAAGGAGACATTGCACATAAACTTTCAATCCGATTGATTCGAAACGTAACACATTGCCTTTTAAAACCCAAGCAGCTGGCACTGTGCCAATGGATGTAACGTGAAATTTGAATAAAGAACTTCTTCTTCTGCTCAGCGTACGTGATATTGCAGATCACGTGACTTTATCGGTGTTTATGTAGATTTTACGCTTTTTTAAAAGTGTTGCCATACTGCACTTGAACTAAATAAGAAAATGTGCATAATAAAAGGTAATTTTATTCCGTATTAATTTGCATTTGTTAACACTCTATTTTCTATTACACAGCGCCAAATATTCCCCTAGCGGTGACTTTTGGAACTAATTTATTTTTTCGCGGAATTCTTCGTCCCCCGTCTTGTTTAATCTTCCTACAAAATGTGGCGTCATTCTCGCAAATAGATCGCGCTACAGAACACTGTGAGCACTGTCAGTTTAATTATGGCCACCCGGTATATATACATACATATATATATACATATACATACACACACATACATATATGTGTGTCAAAATTTTGACGCATTTTGGTACTTTTCTGTTTAATTGTTTACTGCTTGTCCAAGCCATACAGACTGGGTTTGGCGCGCTGCCAAAATTATAACTCGCGAGGTACGGACGGACGGTTTTAGCGTCTGAAATTTAAACTGTTACGGAGGAACGTAATCCTACGCTAAAATCTTTCAATCCAAGTCGGCAATCCTTGGACACATTTTCTCCGTAGGTTAACATTGAGGTGAACGAATCCAATAGGGTTAGTACAAAGCAGCCTTAAGTAGTTAATGTAGCCATCTTTTTTAATTTATTATGGAATTGAAAAAGTGTTGATTACGTGTGATTTTTTTCGCAAGTTTCCTGTAAGTCATAAGGAAGAAGAAGTTAGAGCATAAGGTCCCAAATGTTTCATAAAGAGATCCACTGGTATCCATAAGTTCATGAAGCCAGTGCTATCTCTACATGTACACATAACTAAGTAAAATATGCGATAAAAATATTATTTAAAAAGAGCATCTGGAAAAAAAAAACCTCAGCAAATGCATATTTAGATGGCTCTTGCCTCGTAAACCTTGGCTGATAACGACGGTTTCTTATTTATGAGCGAGAACATTACTCACCGGTAATATGCAAATATTATACGACTGCATGCATGCCTCGGAATATTTGTACAAGCATTCGAACAACCCCAGAAGAAGAGTCTCATCTTCGAAAGGAAATATGGAAATAAAATCCTGCCTTTCCATATGCAATTCCTTCGCGGAGTCACGTTCATTAGGCCGGGCTAATGAGCGCCCGCAGCGTCTCGGATCGGCAGCGGCGTGGAAAGGGAACGACCGCGGCGGAAGAGACGTTTCGAACGCGCGCACGGCGGGATAGTAATTAATTAAACCCACTCGAATGATTAGCAGCGAAAACTGCGATTATTATCGAAGGAGGATGATGAAACGGAAGTCGGAGAAATAGACGTGTGTCCTCATAACCTCGCCATTGCTTTTCGGACACTTGGTATGTCCGTGGACGGCGGCATTGAGGGGCACGGGGGCATACCTGAGACTGTAAATAATGTCCCTCATAGGGAGTGATGAATCCCCATCACTCTCTATGACGGCATTGGCGGCTCCAAAGGGGGTGGCAATAGGGGCAATTGCCCCTACCAAAAAAGCCCGGAGTATTTGTCATAGCCTAAAATTATATAATCGTAGACCTAATATTAAATGAGTTTAAATTTAAAATGAGACGATGTTCATTTCTTATATATATATATATATAAAACCCTAAGAGCTGACGTTGCCCCCCCCCCCCAAAAAAAAAAAAAAAAAATAAAAATAATAATAATAATAAATCTCTGGACTGGAGCCGTCCCTGTATGAGGGACAACACAAGAACGTCCGTGCCTTAATCCGGGATCCAAAATTACTTCTAGCGTGAGTTTTAGGACATCCTTTATTTGGGCTGTTGTGTATTAACCCTATTGAATTCGCTCACCTCAATGTTAACCTATGGAGAAATCGTTTGACATCTCGGCTCCCCCGCTTTCGCGTATCATCCCATGAATCACCTGAAGACCAGTCGCTACGTAGCAATACCTGAATACGCAGTCGAGGGTTAATTTCCCAAGTTCGGTGACATTTTTACCATGTTTTTATTAACTCGCTTTCTTGTTTGTGAGTGTGTTTGTAAAGTACAAATCTTGCAATCGATTTTTAACTAACTTCCAGACTAGCTAGACATTTGAAACTTTTAGAATAGCTCAGAACACGATGACAATGCATTATTTTAATACTTTTAGCCACATTTAAGCAGTATTTAATTCATTTTCAGTTAATTTCGTTTTGTAGACTGGTGCATCCACCTATCGGCCGGGACGGGAACGAAAAGTTAAACGCAAGTTAACTTCCAATTAACTTTATTTTCTTTTAAGTTGATGGGATAATTCATTTAAAAAATTTTAAAAAAGTATTTATTAATACATAGAATTGTCAAGTTTGTATGATTCGACAGAAAATTTAAGAGCATGGTATATAAAAAGTTCTTTTTATCTTGTAATTATTCATTATTGTTGTGCCTACGAGTGCCGGACGGACGGTACAGATTCGCCATCCACAAAGGCACCCCAGGCCCCTAACCTATGGAGAAAATGTGTCTACTAATTACAGCTCCATAAATGCCGATAATCCAATAAAAATGGTATTTGCAGATAGCGGGAACTTTTCTGCACCTTGCAACATGATTCATTTTATGAATTTTGTCCATCAAAGGAATTGAGGAGCGTTTAAAACACACTAGACCAGATTTTTTACCTGACTAATTTAAATTTTAAAATATGATTCGCATGTTTTTTAAAATACGAAAAATGCCCTAACGCCATCGTCACGACGTTGAGCTCTGTGATGGGTTGAAAATTTTTACTGCTGACGATATTTTTTCTATTACTGAGAAAAATAAATAAAAACTAATGACACTTTTAGCATTGCTAAATAGCGGAAAAAAATAATTTACATTAATAAATTGGTTAACGTGTTGTGTATATAAATTAACTTTTGTTTTACTAGATAGTAATGTTAAATAATCATTCTTGTAACTGATTATAATTTTGGTTTATAAATTAATTAACCTTAAATACAACAGCTTTGTTTTACATATATTTTATTAAGCCTCTGCTCTAATTTGTTTAAACTGGTTGTGATCTAATTTTTAATTGCCAAAATAACGTAATCGAGATTTGGGAACAGTGCCAGAATCTCCAATGCATTGTAAGGGTAGCATTGATAATGTTTCACGACAAATTTTGATTTTTTTAAAATAAGTATTGCATGGAATATTATGTAAATTAGCTAGTGAATATTTATTTTTCGTTGACTGGGGAATTTCATGTTGTCAGATTGACTAATATAAATTTAAATATCAATTTTTAGTAATTTGTTTTCTTTTACTAAAAGTTTATAAATTTTTTTAGTTTTAATTCCTTTTTATATTATCCCTTCCTACTCAATATAAGCAGAAGTCCAAAGCCCCTGTAACTTAAGAAGTACCGTTTGCCATTTCGTTCGCTTTTCCCCGACTTTCACAGCAAATGGGGGAGGCAAAGGAATTTTAAGGGGGCACACTACCTTTGACTACACTGAAATGACCGTAAACATGATCAAATTCGAGCTACTGAAACTCCAATAATATTAATATATATATATATATATATATATATATAATTTTTTTTTTGTTTTATATCAAAATTACAATTCTTCAGTTATATTTTATACAAAAATAGAACTTGTAAATCAATAAATAATTTTTATATTTTATTTTTAAATGTACACATTACTAAAAAGGGAAAACAAATCATTGGATGTTTCACGCACCATAAAATTAAGAAATATGCATACAGAAACTTTTTTTGGTCAAGTTAAATTAATAATATACTCAAGTTTAACGTAAAATAAAAAAATATACAAAAAATATAGTTTAAATTGAAAAATTTACATAAAATTAAAAAAAATTAAATTTAGCAATCTTTTAAAAACATTTTCAAGAGTAAAATTTTTTTTTACAAATTTTTTTTTATTTTTTTGGTTTTAGTATGTAAAGAAGCTTAAAATACAAATCTGATAAAAATTTTATGTGTCTAGCACACATAGTTTGGGAGTAACAGTGCGCTTAATCCAAAAATTTACATGTTTGAGAAAACTGAAGTTAAAGTTGGAATATTACATATAGTAACAGAGTGAGCTTTACATACACTCTCATAACTCGAGAAATAATGCGAAGTTTAGCATATTGTGCAGAAATGTCCCAAAAATCAGAGTATAGCAAAAACCAAAAATTGGTTTTTTGAAGTTTTAAAGGTGTTGTACCCCCTTAAACGCTTTTGCAGAACGTTCACCATACCGGCCGGGAAATTTTGATTATAGCTACGCGGAGGTCTACAAAAGTGCACAGTGGTAGGAGATTTTGGAAATCGGACAAGTTCTCAATTAAACAAAATGCTTAATGGAAATTAAAATAATCAACAGCTCCAAATAGGTGAATTTTTGATATGCAACTATATGTTTCAAATTTTAATGTCCTAATTTCATGGCGCGCCAACGTTTCTCTGTTTCGTGCAGCTTTCGTGATGGCGGACGACAGAAAGGGATGAAAAAGCCTAGTTCGGGGGCGAAGGAGTTTTTTCGGGGGAGATTCGGCCTGGAGGCGAGCTCGAATCATCTACGATCCAGGAGACGCCCAAAGTAAACCCTAGCGGAGTATCATGGAGAGACGACCGTGCGAGATATGAAATTTCTTTTATGGACATGACCAATCTTTCCCTTTCCTTTTTTAACGTGGGATTACGTTCCTCCATAACGGTCCTGCGGAAATCAAAATTTCAGATGTCCTGCGTCGCGAGTTATAATTTTAGCAGTGCGCTAAACCCAGTCTGTATCACTTGGGCAAGCAGTAAATAATTAAACAGAAAAGTACCAAACTGTGTCAAAATTTTGACATATATACTTGTGAAATAAATTAAGAGAATTTACAAATTTTATCGAATTTCATGAAAAGAACTGAACTGACTGTAAAACCACTGCTTCTAGACAAAAATGCAAATCTTGTACGTCAAATACGTAAGCGTACACGTGTGTGTAGGCGGAGCCAGTAGAGAAACAGACTTTATAAGCGCGCGTAAGTTAAGACGCATTTCGTTCGCTAGCACACCTCGGCGAATTTCTTGGTGTTATTTTGCAGCAATCGGTAAATTTCAAATTGTAACAGTAAAAATGAGTAACCACCAACGTTTAGATGATGGAATGAGGTGGCGATTTGTGGGGAGGCTAGAAGCAGGCCAATTTCAAGTCCAAATTTGTAGAGAGTTCAATTTAACGCCCAGCGTCGTGTGTAACTTATGGAAACAGTTCCAGGACTTCTACGAACAGGATAATCCGTTTTTCATGGTGCAGAGAGCATAGAGATTGGAGTATGGATCAATGGGCGACCGTTCTCTTCACTGATGAGTCCCCGTTCAACCTAAACACCGATTCTCGCCGTATATTCATATGGAGAGAACCAGGGACCCGCTACCTACCCTCCAATGTCCGCGAAATCGACCATTATGGCGGAGGAGGTTTAATGGTCTGGGCAGGCATCATGTTGGATGGCCGCACACCTCTCCATGTCTTTGAAAGAGGCACTGTGACTGGTGTGAGGTAAAGGGATGAGGTCTTGAAGCCCTATGTTCGTCTTTTCAGGGGTGCAGTTGGCCCTGAGTTCATTTTAATGGACGATAACGCGAGGCCACATAGAGCTCTTCTGGTCGACGAATTTCTAGAGAGTAAGAATATTCGCCGGATGGATTGGCCAGCCAGATCTCCAGACCTTAACCTTATAGAGCATGTCTGGGACGCTCTGGGGAGGGCAATTGCAACTCGCAACCCCCCTCCGAGAACCATCCAGGGAATGAAACAAGCGTTGCTCAACGAGTGGTACCAATTGCCACAAGAAATGATAAACTGCCTTATTTCAAGTATGAAATCAAGCTGCGAGACCTGTATATCTGTAAGAGGGGACCATACCCCCTATTAACCCATCTATTAACCCATTTTTTTTGTTTATTCTGCAACCGCTGTTTCATAACTTCAGACTCGAACGAGTGTTACGCACGATCATGCGTGTGTATTACAATTATTGAATGGTTATTTGTTTTGTATTGTATCAATGTATGTACATATCAAATTTCATTAAAATCGGTACAGTAGTTCTAGAGATAATCGACGAAGTCTGCAAATTCTCTTAATTTCTTACACCAGTGTATATATATATATATATATATATATATATATATATATATATATATATATATATATATATATATATATATATATATACATACATACACACACATACGTACATATATACATATACATATATACATAACACATACATACATATATGCATACAAAAGAGGTAAGCAACGATAAGTAATCCTACGTTAATAAGCCGCGGTAGTTTCATTGGAAAAGATTACCTGACATTTTTTTCCTTCTTATCTCTGCAGCAGGTAATGATTTTATTTATTTATTTTTATTTAACTTAATTGTTTTAAGTATTTTTTAAATTCACTAGCTAACTTTGTGGATCCGAAATTTTATTAGTATCTTAATTTAATTAATAATGACTTAGCCTAAGTAGTGTTTATGTCTTACTATAACAGATGGGTTCAATTTTGAGATATTTTATGTAATCAGCTAAATATGTAATATTTTATATCCGTCAATAAATTATGCATTTTAATTTCTTTAATTCCTAGTCATGTAATTTCTGCCTCTCACTAAATGTTTCACTTTTTAATTTTTCAGCCTTTGCCTTTCATAGGTTTTAACTTTAATTTTCAGGTTTGTGTTTTTCAGCTTTTACTTCAGGTTTCTTTTTGTTTCGGAAATTTAACCTCATAAATTTTTTTGATTCATAACCCATAATTGGAACATCAGTTAGAACCTACATATTTTGGTTATTGCACAACTACACAACGCATTTAACATCTAACATAACCACTAAATGAATTTTATAACGGCATTTCCTTCAGATTTCTTTATTAATTATTAATAATAATATAATAGCCGTTCTCTCTGTATAACACTTCCGGGCTGTACTCATCTTTCAACTGAAGCCCTCGGTAAACGAACAGCCGGTTAGGCTTAATTTCAATTTCAGATGTGGATCAGAATTTCTTCTTACCTAAAAACTAATATCTTGT